>JAWQEG010002492.1:0-163575 GCA_033782935.1 Petrolisthes cinctipes
ACTGAACTGTATATTTTATATCAAAGTTACATTATGTTTCTTACACAATACAAACATGTTTTTTTTTTTAGTACCGTAAGTACAGTTTATGTATGACAAAGCGATATGACTCATCACACAGAATAATTTTGTTTTTAGTAAATATATGACCGAGCTAATATTCATGGGGAACGCTGGGAGTGTGTTTGGATATGTAAATTTAGTGTTTTCTAATGCATTTCAAGTTGGCATTACGGGGGTTGAAATAATGCTATGATGAAGGCAACGGTGTGTTTTTTTTTTTTTTTTTTATTGCTGCTCGTATTGATATTAAAGCCCATTATTTATTTGGCTTAGTGTGTAGTGGAGGCAGGGTTGAAAATGTGTGTATGTGTGTGTGATTATGATTGTGTGGGTGTGTGTGTGTGTGATTGTTATTGCGTATATAATTGTGATTGTGTGTGTGTGTGTGTTTTTCTTTGTGTGTGTGTGTTTATGTGTGTTTGTGTATGTGTTTGTTTGTGTGTAATAATAATAATAATAATAATAAAAGGTTTATTTGATACATGCAGCCAAGGGCTGAAAATATACATTATAAAATGGTGATGGAAATGGGTGATACTTATAGGTACATATAGATGAATGAACATACATACACAATTACATTCTCACACATACACACATAATATTCATTCACACACAGACGTACACAATTACAATCACGCATGTGTGTGTTTATGTGTGTTTGTGTATGTGTTTGTTTGTGTGTGTGTGTGTGTGTGTATATATATATATATATATATATATGTGTGTGTGTATGTGTGTGTGTGTGTGTATGTGTGTAGTTATGATTGTGTGTGTGTGATTGTGATTGTGTGTGTATGTGTGTGTGTGTGTGCACGCCATGAGACTGCATAGATACATATATTTTAGTAATGTATAATGACATAGACTATACTTGGGGAAAATACTATTATCAGCATTAGCATTATAATACACTGGTGATCAATTGACAGTAACATTATGTATATACAGTATATATATATGGTCATAAATACTACCACTTATATACAGTAAACTACGGTAGGTTTGCATGTGTAGACTAGGTTAAGGGGAGAGTATACTTTTGGTACATTGGAGTGTCTTGATTCCTCCAAAGTATGCCAGGAAACAGAACCAGATTAACAAATATACTGGTGGCCTGTTGCTTGGAATAGTTTGGAGGAATCAGTTGCTCCAGATTTACTAACACTGTATTACCCACTTAATATACTGTTCACTTAGTCTAGAAAGTATCCGTGCATACTCTAGTCAGCTCTGAACATTTAAGACCAGCGGTGATTAATATTAAGATGTGTCAGTTGTTCCTGCTTAATCTATGTGTGTATAATTATATGTAACAAGTTGAAAGCATCACTCGTTCACACCCTTCATCGATACTTTCTCGAGCGAGTGTAAAGTGAGAGACAAAAGTCGTGGCATCGTCCTGTCCGATAAATTCCCAAACATAATGAACCATACTGATGCCCCAAACTACAGCTAAAAACACCGAGATCAAAATAAGGGTTCGTTTATTATGGTACTAAATGTTTTCACCTAATTCCTGAACGTAACTTTTGTCTTTCATTATATACAGAGTGACAGTCCAAAGTCCTGCTGCATGTGGTTGTTGGATGATCATTCTATATACCCGGTACCATATTCCTTCAAGAAGCGACTCGTTGAGGAGACAGCACTTTGGTTAGCGAGTGTTGCAGTAGGATTAGTTGTATTTTGCATTAAAACAAATTTAACTTCTTCATTAAACTTTTGATAAAGCTACAAATTACAGTAATTCTAAGGCTAATTTTACTAAAGACACACAATAGTACATTATAGCATAAAATGAATCCAAGATCTGGAAACTAAGAACTATACACACTTCATTAAAATTATCATGAATAACTTCACAAACATTATTATTAGTGACTGACTAATCACAAAATACGTTGTTACGCATGCCTGAATAATTACTCTTGTGTTAGTATTGTTATTCATTTTTGACAGGGACTGTGAGAGTAGGAGCGAGAGGGTAGTAGCTCGTGCCAGGATCTGTTGTTGTTGTGTCCTATCTTATCCAGTGTGTGTGCGAAGCTAGATTATATTCCATTTTCTTTAAGTATTCTTGTTATAAGGTTGAGCGTCCCTTGACCAGCAAGATTCGCTGGATACACAGCTGTATCCTGTGATAAACCCTTTGATTCAAATCCTATCGACTTCCAATAGTTCTTGGGAGGGAAAGTAGGAGACTTGGGTGTATTTAAGTCGAAGTTAAAGGAACAGTTAGGAGACGTGCTTATTTGTCTTTGTGAAAACCACCTTGTACCCTTTGTTTTGCCAATGGAATATAAGGCGAGGAGAGACCCAGTGAAGATCAGTTTACCAGTGGGACGTGGGTAACTCAGTTGGGTTTTGTAAGAGTTTGAGTGTATTGAGATTCGAAGGAGACTCTCAACGTTCGATAAGTATAATCTTGTATTTTCTTCTATATTCTTCTCACAGTAACATAGTGTCACTCTCATATTATCGTCACTCTCATATTATCGTCACTCTCATATTACTATTATTACTATTATTATATTATTACATGTGTGTTGTGATGCATTTGAAGTGTATTTATTATATGTGCCAGTGAAGTGTTAACTTACTATTATTATTGATAGATTTATTCAGTGTTAATGTGTGCCTAGACTAGTGTTATTGAAGTGATGATACAGTGGTAGTGAGTTATTGAGTGGTTATTGCAAGTGCATTATATATTTTGGGAACTCTGTCTCACGTTCTGTCATAGTTGGAAATCCTTATTTTCATTTATTAATTCTTTTAGTGTTTATTGTTTGTCTTTGTGTTTGTTCTTATTTATTAATATATATTATAGAAAATCATCTTTTATTCATTGTATCCGAACTTGGTTATATGTATGGACGGTCTCTTTGGGTTGTGTTAGCATTCTTTCATATAGGCTGGGTTTGTACTTATAATTCATAACTTTAATAGTCAGATATTGCCACCCAGTGCTATTTTATTCTGTTGATAGCTAACTTTGGAGTAAGACTAGTCTAGTGACTATTACTGCACCATATCTCTACCCTCCGTCCGTAACAACATACATTATAATAATATTATTATTACAGTACACAAGGAACAGGAGAATATGAATTAGGGGTTCCCGTATATCATCATCTTGCAAAGGCATATGTTTAGAGTGCCCTGGTTGTACATAGTGATGTAGCGACCCACAAGATTCACTGTAAAGAGAAATGGTCATTATAGATACAAGCGAACTGTTGTAAAGTTCTTGATACACATCCATGGGAGTATCTTAGGGAAACATGGGACAGCTTCCCAGTATAGTCTTAAGGGGAGATTATATTGGTGAATTGGATGAAGGTCTATGATTCCTCCAAACTATGCCATGAAACAGATCCCCCATCGTCTGTTTCCTGGCATAGTTGGGAGGAATCAGTAGCCCTTCAATTTACAAAAAAAGAGAATCTCCTCTTAAGGGGGTGAGGGAGCAGGGGACAGCCTGTCCCCCTACTCCCGCACCCCCCCAACCCCCTCCAAGCCTGTCCCCCTAGTCCCGCACCCCCCAAACTCCCTCCCCCAAGCCTGTCCCCCTACTCCCGCACCCCCCCGATCTTCCCAAATTTCCCCCGACCATCCCAAAATCCCCCCAAGCCTGTCCCCCTATTCCCGCACCCCCTTAAGGAATCAATGGCCTTTAATGTTAATCTGCCAATTGTAGGTATTCCTCACCTTGTCAACATTCACCTCAGCCCTTAACTTGATACCCACAAGAGAGCTGTATCCCCTTCACTTGGGTCATTTTTTTGTGGTCGTAATATTATCAAATTGTCAAAGGAAAAGAAAGACATTTTATCTTCCTTCCCTCCCACCCCCACCCCCAACCAGGCCCCACTTTGTTTACGTGCAATGGAGAGACGAACACTTAGCGAGACTTGATTGTTTTTTCTGTTTGAATGTGAACCATGAAAATATTAGCCAGAAATAACAGAATGGTCTCTCTCTCTCTCTCACACTATTTCAGAAGTTACTCTCCTGCCTACAACAGAGGTGATTTAGACTTCAACGTACAGTCGGCGGCAAAAGTCCTGTCGCCTCACTTGCTTCATCGAGGCACGCAATGTTGATAGACTCGAGATTATTGGGTGTAAAAACCGTGCGTATTTCTCGAGTCCATGAATTCTGTGTGTCTCATTGAAGCAGGTGAGGCGACAAGACTTCTGCCGCCGACTGTACACTCGTGATACATAATTTCTGACCAGAGTGTGAGGAGCAGAAAAAAAGCTTCGAATCGCCTGGTATTGTTCATTTCCCCACCCAGTACACCTATAGAGGCTGAGTTCGAATGCAGGGTATCGTGTGTGTTGTTGTGCCTGCCGTTCGTCTCTGGTCAGAAATTACGTATCACGAGTTGTACTGTGACACTGAGATAACAAACACACTTAAGGACCCTGTGATCGTGTATACATAAAATTGGAGACTCATGATTCCTCTTGACCATGCCACGAAACAAGCGCCTTCCTTCCCTATAGGTGTTTTATTTTATTTTTTTATTTTTTTTTTTTTAATTCATTGCGCCGTAGCGTCAGTCAATAGGCAGACAACAGTACACAAGGGTAGGCGGGACTCACGAGAACCCAATGACCACACACACACACAAGCACACACACACACATCACGAAAACATAACAGAATGAAGCACAAGTATACAGACAAATATTTACATCATGACCTACTTAAATCCACCAAAACGAGGGTGGTGCACCAGAAGTTCCTCCAGAACCTGATGGTTCAGCAGGTGTCGACAAATCACATCAAGTGACAGGCCCTGGGGCAGCAAGTGTCGGACAGTGGGGCAGGCTAGGCAATAGTGCTCTATAGTGTTAGCACGAGGCGCTCGACACAAGCGACACTCAGTGAAGGGAGGCTCACCCTGCATCCCAGCAACCTGCCACGGTGGCCGGTAGCCAAGCCTCAAACGAGCAGAGACTACATTGTGCCTCCGAACCATGAGGCCTCGACGACGGTAGGAATATTTGTGACGGCATACAGACTCGTAATGGGTGATGGAGATGCTGAAAGACCTCTCTGCATCCCTGCGTCGCCGTACAGGGAGGAGAGCGGCAGAGCGGACTTTAGAGAGGTAACATGTCAGGGAGAGAGGACGTCCAGCACCACGAGGAGGCAGATGGCAGGCTTCCTTTGCGAGTCTGTCAACTGTACCATTGTGACGTAAACCTACATGGGATGGCACCCATAAAAATTTGACAGTCAATTTACGATGACGCAATAAGGCCAAAAACGATAAAATCTGCTGAATAACAGTAGAGTGTGTGGGCTGAACACTAGAGAGGGAATGAAGGGCAGGTTTGGAGTCACAAAAAATGGCAGCATTCACTCCACGTTGACAAACAACACTAACAGCATCCAGAATGGCATCCAGTTCACACAATGTTGAGCTAGAGTGGTTACAGAGACGACGGCCAACCCAGCCCCCTGGAGGTGACTCCAGGTCAGGCGAGAAAACAGCACAACCTGCTGCACCATCCACCTGCAATGAGCCATCAGTGTAGAGGCAGTATGGATCTGTGATGGAGGAAGTCACTGCTTCTATGTGTTCCAGAGCCAACTGCCGCTGTAGAGATGGCAGCTCCGACTTGGAAGTAGGTGTAAAGCTCACATCAGGTGTTGGTAGCATCCATGGAGGGGGCCCTGGGGGTACGTCTGCAACCATTATATCTATATTAAGACCGCGGAGCACAGAGGAAACAGACCTTATAAGAGTACGTCCAGCAGGCAGTATGGGAGGGACCGGGTAGTTTGGTCTAAGAGAAGTCCTGACTAACTGAGAGTAATGGTGTGAAAGATGTGGGAAATGGAGGCACTTGACAGTGAAGCAAGTAACATTACAATAAATTCTCTCGATTAATGGGGGAAGACGCAAGTCACGCTGCATGTTCACTATTCTGGTCGACATTGGACAGCCGAGAATTATTCTCTTTGCTCTATTCTGAAATTGTTCTAAAGTTTCCAGAGTAGCCCTAGGAAGTTGAATCAAAGCAGGGGAAAGGTAATCAACAACTGAACGGATAAAAGCAATATAGATGGTCCTGGCTACTGGAATGGAGATGCCCGAGGAGTTGTTAGATAGCCATTGAAGTGGTGTAAGTCGGCGCTGGAGACGACCCAATAAGTCCTGGACAATGGGATGGTCTTGAGGTCTGGCAGGGACAATCGGCCAAATATTGACTGGCGCACCCAGGTAGCAGTACTGGGAACACATGGGAATGACAGTCCCTCCAATGGTGAACACTGGCTGAGCTTGAGGAAGGCGGCAGGTGAATATTCTGCTCTTATCTGGGGAGACAATAATGCCACAGTGAGAGGAGGACACAGAGAAGGAGTCAAGAAACCACTGGAGATCCCTTGGTGAGGTAGAATGAACACAGATATCATCAGCATAGCAAGTAATTGTAGTTCCAGGAATATCAGGGAGAGAAGTGAGCAACCGATGCATCAGAATATTAAATAACAATGGGCTGAGAACACCACCTTGAGGCGTACCAAGATGAAAACTGCGCAAAGGACTGAGTGCACCACTGAAAAACACACGGGAGGTCCTGTTACTCAGGTAGCCCCGAATCCACCATAGTAGGTTACCCTTTATCCCAAAGTCAACCAGTTGATCCAAAATGACGTCTCTATTAGCAACATCGAAGGCACTTCGAAGGTCAATGAAGGCCACCACACTGTCCCTGGAAAGGCGAGAGTACAGGTCGACTAGGCAGTGATGTGTGCTCCGCTGGGGAAGGAAACCAAACAGCCATGGAGAAAGGTGATCCTGTAGTCTGTACATGAGACGATTGAGTAAGATTCTCTCCATAACCTTACAGAAACAGGAAGTAAGGGAAATAGGCCTGAACTTCGCAGTGCCGGGCTTAGGGATGGGTATTATTGTGCTGCTGGTCCAGGCTCGTGGTACACAACCGTCACGAAGACAAAGATTGTACAGTCGAAGTAGAGGGTTCCCAGGAACTTGTTGAAGTAGGCGCAGCACAGCATAAGTAATACCATCATCACCAGGGGAAGAAGCTCTACCCCGAGAGAGAGCACGGCGCAACTCCTCCTCAGTTATCTCCTCTGCATCATCGTCATCATCTTATAACAGAGCAGACATTAGACGTAGCCGATGGACAGCAGCACGGGAAGCGAGTGCATCTTGTATGTGGATGGGTAGACTGGCTGGGGTAGATTGTTCTGACCAGGCATCGACAAGTTGTTTGGCATAGTCGGCAGGAGTGTGATGACGAGCAGTGGCCGGTGTCTTTTTAACAACCCGACGGATGAGGTGCCACATAGAAGCCACACTTGTTTGCTGGTTGATGCTGTCCGTGAACTGCTGCCAAGACTCAGTGTGAGCACAATCCTGCAGGGCAACTAAAGCGTCCCTAGACATCTGGTAACGATGGAGAAGGTCAGGGGTTGGGTTGGCTTGAAACAATAGGCCATCACGTTCAGCCTCCTCCTTTGCCTCCTGTATACGTGCATCCAGCGTCCAGGAGTGGGCAGTATGGCGATGCTGGAGGTGTGGCCGGGAGACGTATAGCCTATAAAAGTCATGAGTAGCAGATAAAAGATCAGAGTACAACTGTTCAGCTGATGATATGTCAAATGTAGGGAATACATGGGCCATAAATAAGATGTAAGTTGGGCAATATTTAGGGGGCACAGCAATACGCAAACGAGTGGCTGAAGCACCTGACCCAGCAGTTAGAGAATAATGAAACCGAAGAGCAATGTGATCAGAGAATAAGTCTGGCACGGAGGAGCACTGGACCTGAGATGCTATCATGCCAGACGAGAGGATGTAATCCAGAGTACCTCCCGGCAATGAGTGGCACCGCCAGTGTCCCAGTGTGTCAGATGATGCTTACGGATGTATGAAAGGAGACGAACACCATTACGATTAATAGAGCCAGTACCATCACCCAAATCAGAATGCCGAGCATTAAAATCTCCCATATACACCATACCACGCACTGTTGGAGAAGGAAGAGCCTCAAGAGTGAGTCTAGCTGGGGCAGAATAGACATTACATAGTTGGAGTACTCCATTCCCAGGTAGAACCTCAAATAGCTGAAAGGTCATGTCAGGATCAGTGGAGGTACGGAGAAGGCGACGTGGCAAGGAGCTATGTATGTAAGTCAGGAGACCATTCCTTACAAGATGAACATATGGCACATAACCTGAAAGGGGAGGAGCTTGCCCAGCAGCGAGCGGCCGTCCTGGAAATGCTTCCTGGAGAAAAATAACACTGGGATGATGACGAAAAACATAGTCCTTGAGTTGAGTGAGCTTAGCATAACTGGTGATACCACATACATTCCAGGAGATGACATCCAGCCGGCAATCACTAGCGAACTCTGTATTTGGAGGTAGAAGTCCGGTGAGTGGGGGCAGATGAGCGACCTGGAGAAGAAGATGGACCAGGAGAAGGGACTGACTCGAAAAGCTTTTCAAGGTGAGATGCAACAGTATCCATCTTTTCGGTAAGGGTAGTGACAGTTGAGATGATGGCCTGCTGAGCCTCGACCAAGGTGGAGTTTGGAGTCATTGGCAGCCTGAGCGGCAACCAGCCCATCAATCCTGGCTTCAAGGGCAGAAAAGCGGTTTTCGAGAGCCGTACATCGTGCCATGAGGGTAGCAACAGACTTGCGGAGGGCCAGGTCTGGAGGTGAGGCAGGGCTGGTAGGAGGAGCAGACTGGTGAGGTGGTGGTGGTGGTGGTGGTGGTGGAGGCGGAGCAATAGTAGAGACACGAGCCTGGACCTTACGTCGAGTACATCCATGCCACACGTTAACCGCTGGCTGAAGGCATCGTGGACACTTCCATCGAGACATATCTTCAGGAGGTGAAGGCTCAGAGGTGGAGGCAGCAGGACGTGATGGTTCACCCCTGACAGGACACGTCTTGGAATCATGGTCGGCCGCACACCATGCACACTTCGGCCTGGCAGAACAGTACCGGGAGATATGCCCAACTCCCCAGCACCTGTAGCACCAAGGCTGGTCATTATGAAGTTTCCTCACCTCACACGGTGAAAGACAAGGGAGGAAATCAAAGGAAATCTCATTTGGAGGTGGATCGGGTTGACTCCAGACAACAACAATACTGCTAATGGGGGAACCATCTTGGAAAAAACGACGGGCAAAGTACACACCAGGGTATCCTTTGGCAAGTTTCGGGTCAACATCAATAGGAAAACGGGTGAGGATGTAGCTGGGGAACTTACGAGGCCTCTCAGGTGAGTCTTCAAGAATGAGAGGCAGAGATAAAAATTCACCAGCCTTCACTCTATCAATGATGTCCTGACGCTTCCTAGAGATGTAGACAAACCGGGAGGTGACAGCAGCCATCTTGACTTCAGCCAGTTCACGCTGCAATTGGAAGGCCCTGTTGACATCAGACAACCAACGCAGCTTTGTGTCCGTAGATGGGTTTCCAGAAAAGGAGAGTTTGACATAGGCATCTCTCGGGGCAAAAGCAGGAAGGTTGGACGAGGGCAAGGAGTTGGTATACAAAGAAGAAACACCAGGGTGAGGCAGAGAAGGTACGTCGTGCACAGCTGAAGCACCCTTGGCAGTCTTGGCAGCTGGAAGCAAACAGTCCACACCATCGGAATCCTGCGAGGAGTCAGACGAGGCATCAACGGGTCGCTTGGTAGAGGTTGAGGAGGTGGACGGCTGCAACCTGAGCTGCATAGTGACCGAGGAGAGGGGGGAGGGTTGCGAGAAGGCAAATCAGGCCAGTGATCCTCAATTGGAGACTCGTCTTCCTCCGACATTGCCAAGTCGGCCTCCAAGCAGGAATCCGCACTCTCCATCAGGCCAGGCAAGGCCTAGATGGAAAGCAAACAACTAAACACTCAATCAGCCAGGGACACACACACACACACCCACACACACACAGACAATCACAACAAAACTATACACAGAACCACAACAGACAAACAACACCAGCAACACCACAGAAACAACAACACACAAACAAGAACTCACAAACAACACAAAAAACACAAACAAGAGCTCCAAAACAACACAAACAACAACACAAACGAGAATGGAGGCAGAGCGCCACGAGTACGTCCACACTCCACCTGTTCTGGAGCAAGACTGCCCTATAGGTGTGTGTGTGTGTTTTGTGGCAATATATGAAGGACTAATTTTTCTGCAACATTTTAGACTACATCACAGGGTCCCTTAATTAAGAACTTATGAAATTATCACTTACCATCATCATATTTCTTGTAGGGAAAGGGACCGTAGCTTTCTTCATCAAAAATAAACAGAGTGTCAGTCGTATCTCCGTTGTTGCCGATCTGTACCAAGTAGTGGCTTCAGCATTAGTTTAAGGGGGGGAGGGGTTTACGGGGGTGCGGGAATAGGGGGGACAGGCTTGGGGGTGGGGGTTTAGGGGGGTGCGGGAGTAGGGAGACAGGCTTGGTGGGGGGGTTTAGGGGTGTGTGGGAGTAGGGGGGGAAAGGCTTGGGGGTGGGGGTTTAGGGGAGTGCGGGAATAGTGGGACAGGCTTGGGGTGGGGGTTTAGTGGGGTGTGGGAGTAGGGGGACAGGCTTGGTGGGGGG
The DNA here is from genome assembly GCA_033782935.1 of Petrolisthes cinctipes. Lineage (NCBI taxonomy): Eukaryota > Metazoa > Arthropoda > Malacostraca > Decapoda > Porcellanidae > Petrolisthes > Petrolisthes cinctipes. The sequence goes on from JAWQEG010002492.1 coordinate 10,688, forward strand.
CGGTTTAGGGGGGTGCGGGAATAGTGGGACAGGCATGGGGGTGGGGTTTAGGGGGGTGCAGGAGTAGGGGGACAGGCTTGGTGGGGGTGGGGTTTAGGGGGGTGCGGGAGTAGGGGGACAGGCTTGGTGGGGGGGGGGGGTTAAGGGGGTGCGGGAATAGGGTGTTCAGGCATGGGGGGGATTAAGGGGGTGCGGGAATAGGGGGACAGGCTTGGGGGGGTTAGGGGGGTGCGGGAGTAGGGGGACAGGCTTGGGGGGGGTAAGGAGGTGCAGGAATAGGGTACAGGATTTCTACCCATCCCTAGCCTGTCCCTCTATTCCTGCACCCCCCTAACCCCCTCCCCCAGCCTGTCCCCCTATTCCCGCACCCCCCTAACCCCCCCCCAGCCTGTCCCCCTATTCCCGCAACCTCTTAAGGTGGCAATTCTTTTTTGTTTCATTGGAGTTCCTTGATTCCTCCAAAGTATGCCAGGAAACAGGACCAGATGAACAAAAATAATGGTGTTCTGTTGCTTGGAATAATTTGGAGGATTCAGTTGCTCCAGATTTACCAACCCAAAATTTCCCCCTTAAGTATCAATTTTTTTTTTTTTTTTTTTTTTTCTTTTTTTTTTCTTTTTTTTTTTTGTCACTTTGGGGCTACTGAGTTCTCCAAACTATGTCATGCAGGATACAGGCTGCTGCTGTATACGAGTAGGAGATGTGTTTTGCAGCGTAGTTTGGAGGAATCGGAAGGCCTCCAATTTGACTATGAGAGTACACTCGTGGTCAAAAATAATCATCCATATAGGGGTAACTCACGTAAGATTTTGACAGCTTCCATCTGTTCCTTAGCTGATAAACTTTCCAATAAATATATAGGTTAAGTACCATCGTTTAATTTACTACAAGCAGCTACACACTACTTAAAACAATAACATTATATGTGAACATGAAAACATTAAACAGCAAATTGTTAAAGTTACCCATATGCGGATGATTATTATTGACTACGACTGTATCTTTTCCTTACCTTGTTGTGCTTTATGCATCAAGAACACGAGAGGAGTTTCCAATACGTGTTGACATACAGTATATTATATGTTACAGTCAATATCTAAACCTAGACAATTTGTAAAGTGACTGTGAACTTTTGAGGCAATATGTGAATTGCCTGATTCACCTAGTCACTTTAGAAATCAGCTAATATTTTCAGACAATTTACAAAGTGACTAAAATTCTTATTTATTTTCTTGACAGTTTGCAACACCGTCATGAACTTATGGTTTCAATTCAATTAAGATAAAAAATAAAGATGGAGATGGAAGGAGGTGATGTTATCACATAAGCTATGAATATCATAAACAAACTGTATAAAAACGTGTTACCTTGAAGATCTTGTAAACTGCGTCAGTAAGTTGTGACAGAAATTTTTGTTGTTGTGTTTTTGAAAACAGGGCAACGCAGAATAAATTATTGTAATCTGATAGGGCCTAACACAATCTCTTGATCCCTTCCTTGTCAGAAAATTGGGAAAGAGTTACAGCTTCTCTATTGATGAGCTTTGCATTAGGAAAATAGGAATCCTGTTATAAAGAGTATGAAAGTTCAAGATTACCAAGTATTTTTATTTGAATAGGGAAATTGTTCTCAAGAAAATAATCTATAAACTACGTTGTTATGAACTAAATTGTGTTATCATCATGTTTATTATTAAGATCTCCGAGGGAAAACGTCTCTGTTCAAATTGTTAATTAATTTATGAGAAGAACAATAATTTACTTTGAGCACAAATGATCGGAAATATAATAATCACAGTCAGTCGCAACTCACATATATCTCGAAATTGTAGGACAGATTATCATATGGTAGAATGACGCGGTACAGCATGAGAGTTGTGATAGTGCGTGGAGCTCCCAAGTCCACTTGTACCCTCTGATTACTACGGTTTATGGTACAGGGGCAGTCAGACACTTGGGGCCAGCAATACAACGCACCCGTCTCTCCAATCTGACCAGTTGCCACCATGGATATATAGTTAGATGAGGGACAGGAAAAGGAGAGTATATGTACACACACAAAGATAAAAATTCGTTATGAAAGGGAGGTGCATGGAATGGTATTATACTACGAGACCTTTGAGGAGTTAGTTAAAGTTACAAATTAATGCAGTGTAGAAAGAATGTGAGGGTAAAGAGTGGCAAGGGTTTGTTGGGGTTTTGGGGGGTGCGGGAGTAGGGGGACAGGCGTGGGGGGGGGGGGGGGGTTTAAAGGGGTGCGGGAGCAAGGGGACAGGCTTGGGGGGGGGGAGTTACGGGGGTGCGGGAATAGGGGACAGACTTTCTACCCACCTCAAGCCTTTCCCCCTATTCCCGCACCCCCCAAACCCCCCCAAGCCTGTCCCCTACTCCCGCACCCCCTTAAGCTATTCTTATCTATTCTAAAATGTTCTATGGAGAGGTATTCAAAATCCATTTTATTATCCTTACCATAAAAGACTACATGCATGGTATAGCATCTTGAGAATGAGACAGGGACTGGTTTTCATTTTTGGAAATTCCTGTATTATGGAAAGAACATACGGTTAATTGGGATGACATAATCTGGCGGTATTTTAATGTGACCTGAATCTACTAAAATGAAACTGTTTTTTTAACTACCGGTATTTTAAATGTTATATTCACTGTGTCAACATCATAATCAGGTACTATAATATAATAACACATGGTTTTACTGACCAGTGATGTGCCAAATTGTGGGTGTCCATTAAAGTCAGTGGTGGATGTCACGGCTTGTACGTACGAGACCAAGTTCTGTGCTGGTTCTATTAGGTCTAGTATGTTACGGTAGACTCCAGTGCCAACGGTGCCAGAGGGTGACCCAATCATTAACCTCACTGTAAATAGCTTGCAGAACTCGCCTGTCCGTCACATGAAAAAAAAAAAAAAATCCTTGTTGTAAAATGTGACTAATGAAAATGTGATTGTGAAAGGTAGGTAGGTTTGTTGAGGGTATGCAAAATGTTGTGAAGATGTGGTTGTAAAGGATAGATAGATTTGTAAAAGTTTGTAAAGGGAAGATAAGTGATTGATTGGGATTTTCAGCGCTGTGGAAAGGTACTGTAGCGGCAACTACTCTAGTCTTATGAGTTACCTCTCTTAAGTGTGTCTATAATCCTTAAAGTGGTAGGTAGTCTATAATAGTACTCTTTACTTGGAGGTTTAAGAGAGGTTTGGAGGAAGACTAGTGGTGAGGTTTTAATCTGGTTTATTCTTTCTTTGTTCTTCTTTGTTAGGTTTTTTTGCCTATCACCTGCTTAGGGCATTAAGGCATCACTATTACTTCGTATCCTCTGTATAAGTCGACTAGTAGTGGCGGCGGAAATGATGGTGGTGATGATGATGATGATGATGGTGGTGGTAGCGGTGGTCGTAGGGGTGGTAGCGGTGGTGGTAGTGGTGGTAGCGGTGGTGGTAGTGGTGGTAGCAGTGGTGATGGTGGTGGTGGTAGCGGTGGTGATGGTAGCGGTGGTGGTAGCGGTGGTGATGGTAGCGGTGGTGGTAGCGGTGGTGATGGTGGTGGTGGTGGTAGCGGTGGTGATGGTAGCGGTAGTGGTAGCGGTGGTGATGGTGGTGGTGGTGGTAGCGGTGGTGATGGTGGTGGTGGTAGCTGTGATGGTGTTATTTGTTGTTGCTGCTGTTGATGTTGATGATGTTGTTAGTTGATGTCAAGGACTTTGAGAAAGGTGCCGGTCTGGAAGGTATGTTGGACCGGTTCCACCTTTCCCTGAACTGGAAGGCGTCGGGGTCTTGGTGTTTTTTGGTGTTTTGCCGGAAGAGGTCGAGGCGGGGTGAAGCAGACAGATACCACCGTACACTGACATACTTCGGTGGGACTGGTGGCTCAGCTGTCTTGCTGTCCTTACTCCCCCTCCTCCTCCTCTTCCTCTTCCGGCGTTCCCCTTCGTCCTCCAGTTCACTCTCACTTCCGGTGGTGGTGGTGGAGGCCCTGGTTTCCTTGTCGTCGTGGTCTTCCTCCTCCATCTCCATTTCCTGTGGTGGTGGCGACATAGGTGGTTGTGACGGTGATGGTGGTGGTGACAGTGGTGGTGGTGGCAATGACGGCGGTGGTGGTGGTGGCGATGACGGTGGTGGTGGCGATGGCGGTGGTGGTGGCGATGGTGCCCTCCCACTGTTCGCCTGGTTGAGTGGGCGAGGCAGCATTAACCGGCGATGGGGGTGGGCCAGATACAGGGAAGGTGCCTCGTCTGCACTGCTCCTCCCCCGTCCCTTCTTGGTGCCTCGTTCCTTGGTAGTGGTGGTGGTGGTGGTGGGTGGTTGTAGCTCAGGAGAAATGGCGATCGGTGGCAAGCCATTTCTCCTGAAGACGTCTTGGAGGATGTCGGACAGACGACTTAGTCCCTCGGCAGCTAAGGCAACAGCAGTCTTAGTGCAGACGGTGACGAGGTCTGCCTGCTGCTGCCGTCGCTGCAGAGGTGGTTGGACGTCGGCCGTCCTCCTCCCATGGGCGTGGAGTGAGCCCAGAACCCGCCCACCATCAGGTCCGGCTACGGTGGCAGCCTCCACGCCCTTCCTCCTTTCCTCCACAGTGAAGGATACCTCCTCTCCGTCCCTCAAGGATGGTGGTGAGGTGGCGGCGGCAGAGAGAAGGATGTCCTCCCTGTGGACGAAGTAGTCCTGTTTGTTGGCGGAAATGAAGTGGTTGAACCACTTCACCCTGCCAACAAGACGGTCGGCAGGAGAAGTGGTGTTAGCAGGTAGAAGTGTTGATTGGGCCATGTCTGTGTGTGGACTGTCGAATGGGTTTATTCAGTGAGACATGCGAACATATAAAGGTATTACAATATCAAGGCAACCCTATTATAACCAATCAGAGAGCAGCGAGACATGGTATGATGGGTCTCTTGATTCTGTAGCGTGGCGAGGTAGTGCGTGATCGAGAGCACCCTATTTTGGCCAATCAGGAAGCGGCAAGCCGTGGCGCGATAGGTCTCTTGATTCTGTAGCGTGGCGAGGTAGTGCGTGATCGAGAGCACCCTATTTTGGCCAATCAGCAATGAGGGCTGATGTTTGTGGCGGATACGTAATTCTAGCTGCCACAATACTCCTCCCTTAGCGAGAATGTCCTGATGTGTGAGAGAGGGGACGACCTGCTCTGGAGAAACGTACAGGAGGGGGGTCGTCGTCTTGCAGATAGGCTGGCTTGAGTCTGTCGATGGAGACCCAGTCGTTGGAGCCTTTTATTCGTAGCAAGAATGCCTTCTTTCTTCTTTCGATGACTTCGTAGGGGCCGGAGTAAGGCGGCGTGAGGGGTGGTGTTTGGGCGTCGGTGCGAAGAAAGACATGTTTTGTTGAATAAAGGTTTCGGGGGATGTAACAGTGGTCTGGTGGTTTGTAAGTTTGCTTGCATGGTGCCAATTTTCCGACGATGTTTCGAAGAAGGCTAATGTCATTGTTTGAAGGTGCGTCAGGGAAGAATTCACCTGGGACGACGAGGGGTTCACCAAAGACCATTTCTGCTGGAGAGGCGTCGAGTCCTTCTTTTGGAGTGGTTCGTAGGCCGAGGAGTACCCAGGGTAGTTGCCACGACCATGTGGAGTTGTTGCATTGTGATATCAGGGTAGCTTTCAAAGTTCTATGAAGTCGTTCCACCATGCCGTTTGCTTCTGGATTGTAGGCTGTAGTGTGATGGACTGTGGTGCCCATTAGCTATCCCAAAGAGGTCCATAAATGCGATGTGAAGGTTGTGCCACGGTCGGAGGTGATGTGTTCAGGAATGCCGAATCTGGAGATCCAACCTGACAACAGGGAGGAGGCGCATGAAGTAGACGTTGCGTTGGCCATGGGGATGGCTTCTGGCCATCTGTTAGAGCGATCGATAATAGTGAACAGGTAACGATGTCCGTCAGAAGGAGGAAGGGGTCCCACAACATCCACGTGAATATGAGCAAAACGCCTCTGTGGTTGGTGGAAGGCTCCTGGGCCGGTTTCTGTGTGACGGTGAACTTGTGGATTTTGGCAGGGCACGCAGGATCGCACCCAGTTTCCTGCGTCGTGGGGGATCTTGTGGCAGATGAACTTCTGTGTAAGTAGTCGTGTGGTTGCTCTACGTGAGGGATGTGAGAGGCCGTGGATCAAGTTGAAAATGTGGCGACGCAGGGATGAAGGTATCCAAGGGCGTGGACGTCCGGTGCTCACGTCGCAGAAGATGGAGGTGTTAGAATCTCCTAGGGGGACATCCTCCCATTGTAAAGCCGTGATTGCTGTCCTCACTGCTGTAGTTTCAGGGTCCTGTTGTTGTTCCTTGGCGAGTTGGTTGTAGTCAAGTCCTAGCTGAACTGCGTTGATCTCGATTCTGGAGAGTGCGTCAGCTACCGGATTTTTCTTGCCGGGCAGGTGGGTGAGGGTACAGTTGAATTCGGCGATTGCGGAGAGGTGTCGGCGTTGTCGAGGGGACCAAGCATCTCTTTGTCTTGTAAGGGCGTGGACCAAAGGCATGTGATCTGTCTGCACGGTGACGCCTTCCAAAAAGTGGCTGAAGTGGCGGATGGCTTGGTGGACGGCAAGGAGTTCTCTGTCGAAGGTGGAATAGTTCTTTTCAGCTTTAACGAGCTTGCAACTGAAAAAACTCAGGGGATGAGGTTGTCCGTGTACCACTTGCTCCAAAACAGCTCCGATGGCGATGTTGCTGGCATCCGTGGTGACGATGAGTGGGTTCTTGGGGTTGGGAAAAACCAAGAGAGTTGATGAGGCAAGGGCATCTTTTGCTTTTTGGAAGGCATCTTCTTGAAGAGGGCCCCACATTAGATCCTTGGGTTTGCCTGCTAGTACTGAGTATAGTGGTGCCATGGTGGATGCAATCTTGGGCAGGAACCGATGATAGTAGTTGACCATTCCGACAAATTCTTGTAGGGCCTTGACTGTAGAGGGAGTAGGGTAGCGTTGGATGGAGGCCACTTTGTCTTGAAGAGGTGCAACTCCGGCGGCGAGAGGTGGTGTCCCAGAAAATCCACTTCTCTGGCGCCGAATACGCACTTGTCGTATCGCACCACCTGGCCTTTTTTTTTAGGAGCTCCAAAACTTGAGCTAGGTGCTGTACGTGTTCTTCCTTTGATGCAGAGAAGATGAGGTTGTCGTCGATGTAACAGGCACAGAAGGGAAGATCGCCGAGGATACCATCCATCATTCTCTGAAAAGTGGCTCCAGAGTTTCGTAGTCCAAAACAACTGTAGTTGAAGGTGAAGGTGCCAAATGGTGTGGTGATAGCCGTCTTGGGGATGTCATCTGGGTGCATAGGGACCTGGTAGTAGCCTTTGAGGAGGTCCAGCTTGGAGAAGATTCTGGCACCATGGAGGAAGGAGGTAATATCCGCAATGTTGGGTAGTGGGTAGTGGTCGGGTTCCGTTCTAGTGTTGAGGCGCCTGTAGTCACCACATGGTCGCAGGGTGCCATCCTTCTTGGTTACAATGTGCAGAGGTGATGCCCAGGGACTTGACGCCTTTTGGCAGATGCCTAAACGCTCAAGTTCTGCGAAGGTCTGCTTTGCTACCACCAATTTATCTGGAGCCAGTCACCGAAACTTGGAGAACACAGGTGGGCCAGATATCTTGATACAATGGTAGATACCGTGCTATGCTGGTTGCTGAGGATGTTGACGGAGTTCTGGCTTGAAGACGTCAGGGTAGGTGTTGCGCAGGTGAGAAAAACTGTTTGCTGCATTCTCCACTTGTAGAGCAAGGTTGATGGGCGCAGCGGTGATAGGAGTGGCCATTAAGGAGGCTGCATCCATCAAACGACACCCAGCAACATCGACAAGGAGTTGATAGTTGGCTAAGAAGTCAGCTCCAAGTAGAGGGAGTGTGACGTCTGCCACTATGAAGTTCCAGCTTGTGATGGTGATGTGAGAATGATCGATAATTTAATTTATAATATGATAATTATAACTTACCTTGCCCGCTTTAATTTATGATCTCATTGGTTGGCTGCAGCGAAAAACAAAAGTCAGGATTATTTCCCCGTTAGGCCTCAACCACCCCGCACATAGAATTTTTAATGTTCTGGGGTTCTTCCCGATATATATGTATTTATATATAGATAACAAATCTACTGGTGCATTCAAACAACCAATTGCAAATTTCTATATTTATTTAATTCCAGTAACGTTAGCCAACATGAATAATTAAATTTTCACACACACGCATACACTCACGCAATGCTAGCTAGCTACTCGCTCTCGCTACGTTAATACGGTAATAATTCTATCAATGCTAACACTCAATTTGTATATATATCACAGGTGCTGTTTTCTGGACCCCCTACTCAATTACTTAATATCAATGAATTTTCAAGCTAACGCAAGTTTGGAATATTTTCTAATGTCTCACACTTGGGAATTTATTTTCAGAGTCTCGCAACACACACTCGTAATTTTTCAAGACCAGCTCCCTCTCACCTTTATTTTTTTACTGATCTTCGTCGATGCGATCGACCAGTTATACAACTATAAAGCCTTGGGAATCGTGGTAATATCCAACTTTTCGACGTTTACGTTGTTCGCTTCCCCACTCGACACGTCGGGTTAATTAAGGCAAGCGAGGAGCTAGCTTATACGAGTGTTGTCTCTCCAAGTGTCCTGTCCAAACTGACCATATTTTACATCATTAACTGGGAGGCTGGAAGTTCAAATTTCTCCTGGCTCCTCCCCCCTATCTGTATTCGTTTCTCCTAACTGGCTACGGTTTACATTTTATCCACTCATTCCTTAGTTATACATGCAATTTCAATTTACCTATGGCGTACTATTAATTCCCGATAATTTCCCTCCTCTTCACGATCATTTGCAATACAATAAGTTACCCTGGTAGCATAATTTATTAATACAAGGTGCAGTTACCTACAAACACCTTATAGGACTGGACTTTGGCAAATTTCAGTTGAGACCTTGACCTTTACCTTCTTTTTCTACCTGGTCTATTTTAAGACTACTACCTGCGGATTAAACTACCTGCGGATTAAGGCTGCACCCACATCAACCCACTCTTACCTCCTTTGTTCTCATGGAATCTTTCACTACTCTAGACATTCTATGCCTTGACACAATTATGGAATTTCCCACTGTCAGCCTATTAATTATGCTTACATACGCGTAATTTAAATTACGTTACGAGTCTATGGCTGACTCGTGACACAGCTGTAAGTACGACCAGCGATGTTGATCTTCAGGTGTTGTTGACCGTATACAGGAATGGTAGTGCCGTTAGCTGCTGCCAGACGGATGTTGGTTGCTGGTTGATAAGGGGCCTTGCAACGAGCTACTGGCAGGAGAGAACGAGCAGCTCCAGTGTCCACAAGGAAGCGAGTGCCTGATGTAGGGTCCTGCAGGAAGAAAGCGTTGACTCCAGTGGTGGCCGCCGCAATGTGCGACGGCCGCCTTACTCGTTTTTTGACCACAGGCATCCTGCTTCACATTTTCTGGCTCGGGGACCAAATCTGGCATGGTAGAAACAAAACTGGTCTCTGAAGTTCCTTTTGTCCCTTGGTTTGTGTGACTGAGTTGCATGGTACCGTTGTTTACTCACTTGGCGAGTGGTTGCTGGTGGACGGTGTGCTGCTGCGACTTCTACGGCATCCTCTTGGGATGAGGGAAGAGGACCACAGTAGGTACAGCAGTGATGTGACGGGCTGATGTTGCATGGGCGTCCACTAATTTGTCCGCTTGTATTTGAAGGTCATCTTCGCCGATTTCCTCTGCATTGGGAATAGCTGCACGAATGGGTTCTGGTAGGCGGAGGAGCCATAGTGCTCGTAGTAAGTCAACTTGGCGTGGCTTCCCATCAGATGCTGAAGGAAGTCTTGCTAATGCCTTCATTTCCAGTAAGGCCTCAGAAGGTTTCTGGTCGCCAAGTGGTTGTTTTGACAGCTGGAGGAGTTGTGCAGTTCGTACTGCTGGCGAAGGTGTAAACCACTGCAGGAGATAGGCCTTCAGATCTTCATATTGAATTGCTGCATCGCCCTTTGTCTCCAGCCACTCTGCTATGCGAGGGAAGAGATCATCTGGAAGGGCTGCTAAGAGGAGGAGTGGTTTACCTTTTTAAGCCGGAATTGCACTTCAGCACGTCTGAACCAAGTTGGCGCCTCAATTGTGGAGAATGTGGATAGCTTGATTTGGGCTGCTGCGGCTGGGTAGTTGTCTGACTCGGTGGGCAAAGTCATTTTGTAGAGGCGTTTTGTGGTGCAGCTTAAGTTACACTCCGGGGTCACCAATGTAGCGGCAGCTACTTTAGTCTTATGAGTTACCTCTCTTAAGTGTGTCTATAATCCTTAAGTGTGTCTATAATCCTTAAAGTGGTAGGTAGTCTATAATAGTACTCTTTACTTGGAGGTTTAAGAGAGGTTTGGAGGAAGACTAGTGGTGAGGTTTTAATCTGGTTTATTCAGTTTTTTTTTATTTAAGGTTTATTGTGCATTACAATACATTATACATATACATATAGCACAGAGTTATACATATAATATACTTGAAATACACAAAGCGGGCATCAGCCCGCCGGTTGGAGTTTGGGTGTTTCCGTGCTGGGTTGCATGGTGGAGGCGAGAGGTGCTGTGCTCACAGGTGGCTAAAAAGTGAGTTGCGGTGTGGTCAGCGAGGCGGGGGGGCCGTCCTGAGCACCTGCAGCATCAGGTCAGTGGGTGTGTGGCGAACGAGGAGGGCGGCCCTGGCCTGGCGGTTGCTGAGAAGTCCCCAATCCGCAGGCTGGGCGGCGGTTGGTGGTAACGGCACTGATCTGAGGACGGCCGTGGTCGGGCAGGAAATGAGATAGTGTACTAGCGGGTGGCGGCAGTGCTTCCCGCAGTGGTCGCACTCCTGCCCCTGGAAGCCGTCGTACAGCTCCTCCCTGGTGCAGTAGCCCAGCCTTACGCGCTGCAGCAGCACCCCGTCTGGCCTAGGCTGTTGCTGGGAGGCATCCAGTGGCTGGTAGTCGGTGGCGGCGGCGTACCAAGCCGCCTGTCTCTTCCTCGCTTCCAGTTGCCGGTGTGTGTGGTGGGCGTGCTGGGCTGCGGTGCGCTTGGCGCATGCCTTTACTTGACGCAGACTGGGGGACTCGTGCCTGGTCACCTGGGGGCCACCAGCAGCTCTCTTGGCGGCTGCATCAGCAGATTCATTGCCTCGTACTCCAACGTGGCTAGGGATCCAGTTGAGCTTCACCTGCCGCTCCTGCGTGGCGATGCTCTGGAGGATACCCAGAATGGTGGTGATGAGGCCCACAGTGTCTTTGGGATGCGGCTGCTGGAGGGCCTGTAGCCCTGCTCTGGAGTCTGTGTGCAGCATCACGGTGGGCTCCTGTCGGTGGTGGGCGTGCTCCAGAGCCAGTTGGATGGCCACAAGCTCTGTCTGTAGGGTGGAGCAGTGATTAGAGGTCCTCTCGCACAACTCAGTCCCTCTGGTGATGGCAGCAGCACCCATTCTCCCGCTGTCAGGATCGACTGAGCCGTCGGTGTAGTACACCGCACTGTCTGGTTCAGTGACTTGTGCAATGGCCATGAGGGCATGCTGCCGCATCTCTTCTGTGATGCACTGCGACTTGCTGGCGGGCAGCTGCGTGGCGGAGAAAACTGCCGCGGGGGGCTCCCACGGGGGCTAGGCATGATAGGTGGGGGCAGGGAGGTCCGCCTGCAGCCAGTCCTTTGTGTGGGCCAGGGTGGCTTGAAGCAGCCACGGGTTGCGGCGTAGAGTGTCGACGCCCTGGGTGGCCGCCAGCCGCAGTCTCCTCTGCGTCACACCCTCCGCGTCGCACTGCAGCACCCTCGATATGCGGCAGGCTGTGATGTGCTGTACCCTGGTGGTGAGGGGTACCAGGCTGGTCTCACTCTGCATGATGCATGCACTGGTCCACCTCGGAGCTCCCAGCATGGTCCTCATGGCGGTGTTCTGCACTACCTCGAGCCGCTCCTGCTGGTTTGGGGAGAGTGCTAGGAGGACGAGGGCACTGTAGTCCACCAGGGAGCGTACCGCCTGCACGTAGTACAGGCGTAAATCGGAGAAGGTGGCGCCCGCAGTGGGTCGCGTCATGGCCCGTATCACGCTCAGCCTGGCCTGCGTCCTCTCCCTCAGGTAGGCGGCGTGGGCTGTGAAGGACAGCCGCTTGTCGACCCACACACCGAGGTACTGATAGGAGTTTGTCCACGCTAGATCGATTCCCTGGACGCGGAGTTGCCATGCTGGGTCCGCTGCCTTTAACATCATTGCCTGGGTTTTCTCTGCTGAAATCTTGAGCCCCAGGTCTTGGCACTTCTCGCTGATGAGGTCAAGCGCTTGCTGTGTTTTCTTGAGCTTGTTGCCCCTTCCAGTGACCATGAGGGCGAGGTCATCTGCGTAACTCAGCAAGACGGTGCCGGTATGGAAAGGCAGGGCTACCAGTTGCTCCATCAGCAGGTTGAAAAGTAGGGGGCTGAAGATGCTGCCCTGGGGTGTCCCATTTTCCATCTCTTGGAAGCTCGACTTGTGACCCTGGAATCTGACCCTGGCACGGCGGTGCTGCAGGAAGTCGCGAAGCCACGCCAGCATCCTTCCTTGCACCCCTTTCTTCACAAGTACGTCGAGGATGGCGTGGGGGCTGGCCAGTTCAGTGAGACATGCGGACATATAAAGGTATTACAATATCAAGAGCACCCTATTATAACCAATCAGAGAGTAGCGAGACATGGTACGATGGGTCTCTTGATTCTGTAGCGTTGTGGAAAATATTCCCACAGAGGAGATTTATTTAAGAAACTGTATATAGTGCATAGTAGAATTGTATATAATATTGGTAATGGGTAGTTTAAATCAGTTTATATTCACTCGGGTTTCAGATACAATACTCTGTTTCGAACTTGGAGATTACAATTATCTCGAGAACTAGTGAAAACGAAAAGAGGGTAGAATATGAAGGTGAGGGTCAGTGACCGGCAGTCGAGAATATACTCTCAGACGAACAACAACAATTATAGTGCTCCAGATAAACCGACAAACTTTATACCTAACAAGGAGTGGACGGTTGGTCATCTTATTGACATAGCCTATGCTGTCTCTCTACGGTCCGCCATCCAGGTTAAGTATTATCTTTTACTAGTGGCCATTAGTGGGGAAATACGGAAGGATAGGCGTTACGAGGCATGACAAACAAAATACACCCCGTAAGTTATCTTGTCATTTGTATAAATTCGTATATTGCATCACCATAATTGTAAATTGGATAAACTTACAACCGGAGTTACATGACGATAGTGTATTAGTGGTACGTGTTACTTTTATTCCAGGTGGGTGTTTAATCGGACAGTGATCCTAGGTCTCGGCAAGTTAGTGAGTATAAGTTTTAGCCCATTATTTAGCAGATGTTTTTTATATCTAGCCAAACGAAGGACGGTGAGGGCTACCGTGGCGAAGATATAATTTACATTTGGTCCTTCGAACCGGATAATTGAATTATTATTAGTTTATTAACACATATATTGATGAGTTCCCTCCCTGATAAACGAGTAGCCATCATCGGTCATAGTTTAGTGCCGGTTTCCATCGAAGCAGTTAGTGGCGCTAAAATTAGAATATTCAGATCGCCAGGGGCACGAGCTTCTAATTTTGAATCGAATTCTATTCTTTCTAATATACTTAACTGGAAGCATGATTTGACCATTTTATTCATAGGGGGGAATGATATCAATGATAACTGCTCTCCATCTACTATTTATAATAACATCAGTAACATCATTGAACTAATTCACAGCTACTGTGACTCTCATATTGCGTTAGTACTTATTGAACACCGTAATCCTCCACCTGGGAATAGATTTAATGTAACTTCAAGTAACTATAATAGAATTGCAAATAGTATTAACGCCAGACTGAAAAGAAAATTTAAACAAAATCCATATGTGAGGTTTCTCAGTTTGGGAGCCAAACCTTACCAAACAGGAGTAACCGATGGTGTTCATTTCAACAACGAGACCAAAGCACACTTAATTAGGAAGATACAAAATACTATTCGTTATTTTATTCAAGAAAGTAACAATTAGACAGTCACATGGATAAGTTAAAGCGATCCCTGATTTCCTATAAAGGACATCTGACTAGGGCTACTAGAAATTGTGATCAGCTAATGAAAGCTTCCACAGTCGATGTAACGGAAGTAGAAAGGACTATGGCTCGGTTAAAATCAAAATGGACACAATATGAAGAAACACATAGTTAACTGGAATTAATGCTACTGGATGAAGAAAGCAGTGGGAGTGAAATAGAACAACAACAACAAGAGTACTACGACAATGAGTTTAATTATTTATAATTATATATAATCAAACTTAGAGCCTTGATTATCAACGAAACAAAACACAATACCAATGAAGAAAAGGTATCAAGTAAATTGACAGGTGCTTCTGCATTACTGCCTAAGCTTCCATGTATTTAACTGCCAGTTTTTTCAGGTGACATAACGGAATATGAGGCATTTATTGATCAATTTGAAGCTCAGATTGGCAACCGGCCGGACTTAGAAGATGTCACAAAATTACAGTACTTAAAGACACAATTAAAAGGTCGGGCACATGAACTGATCAAAGGATACAGTTCTATTTCCGATAATTATCAGAGCGCTCTAGATACCCTCAAGGAAACTTATGGTGACACAGAGAGATTAAAACATTGCTTACTACAAAAAATAGTAAGCTTAGAATCGCCAAAGCACAACAAAGGGGATTTGGAGACGTTTAGAGTGGCTATGTTAAACCTAACTCGAAGTCTGAGCAACAAGCATGACTACTCCTGTTGTGAGTGGATCATAGCCTCACTATTTCAGCACAAATTATACACAGCGACCATCAAACAGCTGTATCTAAAGTATGAGACTAATTATTTTAACCTGTCACAGCTAAGTGAAGGATTGAGAGATATGGTCTCGCATATGGAAATAGAAGGTGCCAGCAAATTAAGCAAATGGTCTAAGTCTGAGGGAGCAAACCAGGTTTCTGAACCCTACAAGGGACAAAATATTGGTACATATAACACCACAACTGGTCAACTGAAAAGTAATCAGATACAACAGATTGTTTGCAGATTTTGTGGTGGAGTACACAGAGATGCTCAGTGTACAAAATATCCAACTGGCGGAGAGCGAATTCAACAGCTAAAGAAACGAAAATTATGTACACTCGCCAGCACTGCCCCGTGTTACAGGAGCTCGCACGATTTAGGAGATGTGGCACCACTGTGATGATTTGCCTCGAAAAATGCACGTATGTGGGATGGAGTAACCTGGATACAGTGGTGCATGAAGTGAACCTTGTTGTTTAAAACTTCGAACCACAAGGTATCATTTCAGCCAGAAATTGTTTAACCTTAAAGTTCTACATTAGAAAGTATTCAGTACTCGTCATTATGTAATGCATTTTAGCTGTCTACATTTTTGTGATTACGTTCCGTTTCTATCTTATCACCTAATACATGTATGGATCCCTATATCTGTTGTCAGAAAAAGGGAAGAGCCATAAGCCTCGCACATGGCATGCTCTGATAAGACCACATTTGCTTCAATATTCATAGAACGAATCACAAAAATAGTGAACATCCATGATATTGTCGAGAACTCATTGGAAGAAGCTTCAGTTTCCCGTCATAACTGAAGAGACGAGTTTTCTTCATCTTGCCGGTGGGCCTAGCATATTCATTCTCGCCATCATATCGTAATGAACAGACAGGAGAACCTCATTGCTCAACGTGGGCAGATCATCGGTCTAAGGGAAGCTGGACACAGTGTCAGAGCTATCGGCCGCATCCTAGGACTCTCCCCAACAACAGTGGCGAAATGGATTAGAAGGTGGAATGAGTCCGGAGACCTGAGGGACGCGGGTAAGTTTGCCTATGAATGGCTGTAAGCGATTATTAACTGAATATCATTAAGCTGCTAATTATTATATCATTATAAAATAAGGATAAAATATTGTGCTCACATAATGCTTTGTTACTTCGTTGTTGTGTTTGCTATTAGCGATAATCGTGAATTACCAAATCGGTGCATGCTATTCATTCTTTATGGAAAACTAAATCTTAAGATAACCGATCCTCTCTAATGATGTCTAACGCTACTCGATCTTCCCATACCCTCATTAAATATTCAGTTCTTATCCTATAAAAAATGTAATTCAGGTCCTGTATGTTTCATTTAGGAATAATAATTTGTTATTCAGACTTGCAACAAGTAATTCTACTGCTGCTGAGAAGTAGTATTCCTAATCGTGTGTGTGTGTAAAATATTTTTTCGGTATTAGCAACATAAGTAACATAACTTTGTTATGATCACAGAGAGGAGGCCCCGTTCAAGAGTGACAACTGTTCAACAAGACGCCAGCATTAGACATGCGGCAGAAGAAACCCCACTGACAACTGCAGTGGCCATTCGTCAGCAGCTGCAGCTACAGGTGTCTGTGGATACCGTGCGGAGACGTCTGCATGAGGCAGGGATTCATCATAGAATTCCTGCCCAGAAAGAAACCCTCACCGATCAACATCGCGCTGGTCGACTAGCGTTCGCTGAAGCAAACGTAGGCAAAGACCTTCATTACTGGTCAAGAGTTGTTTTCTCCGATGAGAAAACATTTTGTTCTCATACCCATGGACGTCGCCATGTGTGGAGACTAAACAATTCAAGGTAATGTCTTATCAAGATAGTGTGTGTGTGTGTGTGTGTGTGTGTGTGTGTGTTTTATGGACAGACCGGCATCAAGTGGTATTTGGGATATTTTAGATATTACCAATTTGAAACGTATGACGGAAATGTTGTAGTAGTTGCAAATTTTGCTTGGCCACTCATTTAGAGAGAGAGAGAGAGAGAGAGAGAGAGCAGAATGTGTGTGTGTCTGCGTGTGTGTGTTCTGGAAACAAGACATGCGAACATAGTAAGTATCCATATTATAGATGGTGCAGTACCTTTTCTAATAAGGAAAATAGGTATAATATGTATGGCATATGTATTTGGTGTGTTTAATGTAACGTTTGAATCCCGTCCATATTTTAGATCACTATCAGTATGTTTAGGACGTTTCCCTTTAAATAAATATTGAATGCAACATTGCCTACCAGCTTTCCCGTTGTCTGTAAACCATAATAATAATATTAATAATGATAAAAATAATAATAATGATGAATTTCTTATCCTATGATTACTTCTTTCAGGTATGCCCGTCCAAACATCAGTGAAGAGGCACGCAGCGGACACATCAGCTGCAACGTGTCGGGCTACATGTCAATGCACGGAGTTGGTGACGTGACCAGAATTGAGGGAAGGTTTACGGCGGAAAAGTATATCGACATTCTACAGAATTTCTTGCTTCCTTCTCTGCAACGTAGGGCTTTTCCATTTCCACCCAGACCAATTGTTTTTGTGCAAGATCGTTGCCCTATTCATACAGCCAGGGTAGTGAGGGATTGGTTCAGCCAGCAGGAAAATTTGCAGCTTCTTGAGTTGCCTAGCAAAGGGTGCGACTGCAATCCTATTAAACATCTTTGGCCAAACATGGTAAACTGTTGGGAACCAGACAGAGAGCGAACCCCGGAGCAGCTGATGCAGCACACGAGGGAGCAGTGGGAGATGTTCCGAGGCAAGCCGGAGCTCCTTCGCAGCCTCGTAACGAGCATGCCCGACCGTTTAAGGGAGGTTATTGAAAAAAGAGGAGGCTGGACACATTACTAAGAGCTTATACTTCCCCATTCATAATAAAACCAGGTAGTTACTGTAGCTGCAATATACACAATGTTAATTGTGCGTTAATGAATATGCCCCTGTCGCCATAAAAAGTTCATTTTTGTTAATTGTTTTAATTGTTATTTGTTAAAAATTTTGGAAAGATTAGTTTGTTATCCGTTTACAGGTTGAAATATATCCCATATAGAAGTGATGTTAATATTATTCACCCAAATATAATAAAGTCAGAATTACAAACATGATCAGCATAGTTGTCATTCACACATCCAACTTATCAGTGTTTACTCGTTTATTCAGTTCATGTTATCACTTTTTGAGAATAACTTCTACAGTTAGTGTAGTAGGATGGTAAGAAATAGGTAGATAGATATAGATAGTTTCTTTTACCTTACAATAAGTAAAAATACAATAAATGTGGCATAGGTTTCTTATTTCTAACTCCAATATATCACCAACATAATCGTGTTTCTTCACTGTTCCTGTGTTTCCTTCTACGAATATTGAAGCAAATGTGGTCACATCAGAGCCTGTATGTGCCAGGCTCACAGCTCCCCCTTTTCTCTGACCTCATATAAGGCGCTGCAGACTAGGTGATAAGATACGAACGACACCGTCATCACAAAACTGTGGCCAATTATTATGCATTTTATAAATAACTACTCTGTGTAGTACCCGGCGTTGACCGGGTAAAAAATAAGATACCCAATATTTGGAGAACAAAATGTGTGTTGGATTAAGATTCATCATATGCATAAATTGCAAAAGCAATCACAAATTTTCCTCCTGAGGGGGTGGTCAAAATTTGTTCCCGGTGGGGATATATATCCCTATATTTTCTGGTAAATCCCCACTCCTCACTGGCCAGCTCGCCAGCAGCTAGAAAAAGCAAATAAAAGTGTTTTATTTTTTTCCCCTAAAACCATCCTTGGGTCACCCTGATCAAGAAAATGTATATAGGTTTGCGGGTCTTGCTCTGATGGTTAGGGCGTGATGAGGTAAGATTACATAATTCTCTCTTTTATATATAAAGGTGACAGATATTAAACACTTTTTGCATGGATCATGTTAAACAAAGTTCAGCCTGTTATGATACTTTGTGGATCGAAACATTCAACAACAAAGTTCACTTCATGCGCCACTGTATCGAGGTTACTTATTTCACACACGTGGATTGTTTCGAGGCAAATCATCACAGTGGTGCCACATCTCCTAAAACGTGCGAGCCCCTGTACCACGGGGCAGTGCTGGCGAGTGTACAAGGTGCATGGGACCACATCCCTTCAAATCTTGCAACGTCAAGTTACAGCTCTGCAGAAGATGCCGTAAAGGAATTCATCATACCACATTATGCAAAACTTTTGACAAGCCAGGTAAAAATACAAATCAATCTACCACTACAGCCGTTGCTGAAGAAAACTCTCAAACAGGCAATAATAATCAACCCAGCTCAGGTGTTGGACATGTTAATGTTAACGCTAGCACGACTACTACGAGATCCTCCGGAGTTGCTTTAGCTACGGCATTGGCCCAACTAGAGAAAAGGGGAGAAGCAAGGGATGTCCAGCTTTTTTTTGACACAGGTTCACAGAAGACCTTCATTACAAGAAAACTGGTAGAAGAAATTCGTTTACCCATAAAGGAAACAGTCAGAATGACTATAACTGGGTTCATGGGTCAGCCAAAGAGTGAAGACTTTCATATAGTTAAGCCCATGATTAAAATGGGGAGACGAAGGAAAAGAGTTACAGCAGTGGTTGTGGAGGAGTTACCCCACGTCATTGTGGTACCTGGGCTGTCAGAGGTATTGAGGGACTTATCCAGCAAGGGGTTTCAAATAGCAAAGTCTAAGGTAGAAAATGATAGAGTCGGAAACATAGATCTCCTTATTGGATGTGATTACTATTATGACTTTATATCAAACCATACAGTTTCTCATGAAGGTATATATCTACTGAAATCTCCAGCTGGCTATATAATTACATGAAAACTTCCCGACTGCTATCTTTCACTTACTAATATTAACCAGGAATCCCTAAACATTACTCCCGAGTCCGTACTTGTAATGAAAATCACGGACCATATTGAACAGTTGCAGGGATTAGACCCTCATCTGGAAGATGAATCCGAACTTCACAAATTATGGGACTTGGATAGCATTGGCATTGATGCCACAATACCAATACCTGATGATAGTGTTTCCTACCAAGCATATCTTGATACAGTAAAGTACGAAGATGGACAGTATTGGATAAAGTTACCATGGCGAATGAATAAAGCTGATTTACCAAACAATTACTACAAAGCACTTGGACAAATGTATTCTCTTATCAAGGAACAAAAAAGGAAAGGGCAAATTGAAGCATACCAGAAGGTTTTTGATGAACATGCACGATTGGGTTTTATCGAAGAAGTACCGATGACGAATCCTACTGATCAGTGTCATTATTTACCACACCATGGAGTTCTCAAGGATTCGGAAACCACACCACTACGAATTGATTTTAATAGTAGCTCAAAGTCAAGTTCCCATGCTCCCTCTTTGAACGATTGTTTAATGACTGGTCCTACAATGACAAAGAAATTATATGATGTGCTGCTGAAATTTAGAATAAATAAGTATGCATACACTGCCGACATATCTAAAGCATTCCTAAGAGTTGGTCTCCAAGAGGAGGATAGAGATTATACAAGATTTGTATGGTTATCTGACCCTAATGATGAAACCAGTCCAATTAAAACCTACAGGTTCAAATCTGTTCTATTTGGTGCAACCAGTTCACCATTCCTACTCCAAGCAACAATTGATTACCACTTGAAAACATCTGATAGTCCTCTTAAAGAAGTACTGGCCTCCAACTTTTATGTTGATAATTTTCAAGGAACAGCAAGTGAAGAGTGGGAGCTAATCAACATTTACAAGGAGGCCAACAAACAACTTAAGGTAGCCAACATGCCTCTTAGACAATGGACTACAAATAACCCAAATCTTCAGTGCTTAATTAAAGAAGATTTTCAAGACTACATACCGCCCAAGAAGACATCGGTCCTAGGGTTACACTGGAATACTGATACTGACACACTGTCATTAAAACCCACAAGATTCAACTATTAAACAAATATAACTAAAAGACGGTTGTTAGCTGAGGTTAGTAAAGTTTTTGACCCCTTAGGATTATGTTCCCCTGTGACTATACGAGGGAAACTACTTCTACAAGAAGCCTGGAGCAGAAGATTGATTGGGATGAGCCTTTGCCAGAACACTATCAGGACGAGTGGAAAATTCTACAGACTGAATTTGAGAAATTATCTAGACTCAACATTGCTAGACTTGCAGGCATGGATGATAAACCTTGTTCCCTACATGTGTTTTGTGATGCATCAGCAAAAGCTTATGGAGCAGTTGCATATTTAGTGGCTGAAACTAAGTCATGTTTATTAACCAGTAAGGCTAGAGTAACACCAGTGAAGACTAGGTCCATACCACAATTAGAGTTGACAGCCTTATTAATAGGGACAAGACTAGCTTCACACTTACAGAATACCTTGAGTAATTTACAGATTAAAGATACACACATGTGGTCAGACAGTGAAGCTGCTCTTCAATGGGTCAGAAATGACCAGTCAAAGCTACCTTACGTAAAAAATAGAGTAGCGGAGATCCGAGAAATACAAAAAGATTACATCTTTAGTTATACCAACACAAATTCTAATCCAGCTGACCTTCTTAGCAGAGGGGTTTTGGTAAACCAGTTACTACAAAATACAATTTGGTTCCAAGGTCCTGAATGGTTACCAGAGAAAGACCAATGGCCACAACAAAAGCCGTGTGTTGTATCAAATATTAGTGTTCCCGAAGATGCAACTCCCAAAGACAATTTAGAGAGTTTTATTGATATGACAAAATTTCATCTCTAGGGAAGCTCGTTAGAGTGACCACGAAGGTGTTTACTTTCATCAAAAACTTGTACAAGAAACGGGGATGGAATAGAGAAATGTACGCTAGAAGCCCATCTATAATTTTGATTAGAGAAGTACAGAACCAAGCTTATGCTGAAGAACTTAAAATTCTCCATTCATGGTCAAGATGTAGCCCTAATGATCAATCACCTGAGTCATCTACAAAGATACTTAGATCAACCACTAGAAATGTTTGTGAGCTGTCTAAAAAGACCCTCACAAAGTATAATCACTATGAGCCATCTAAGAAGATCCTCAAAGTAAACAAAATAATTATTGACTTGGGGTTATATCTTGATGATGACGGAATCATAAGATGTGGCGGTAGAATTCATAATTCCTCTCTGACATATGGAGCTAAACACCCGATATTGATACCAAAAGATCATTGGTTTGCCAAATTGGTAATAAGAGATGCACATGTTGCTACCTTGAATGGTGGAGTTGCGGATACTCTGACATATATTAGAAGGACATACTGGGTAACTAAGGCAAGACAAAGCATAAAAACATTACTACGTCAGTGTATAAAATGTCGTAGATATGACGCCAGAACTATAAGGTACCCTGGGCCACCACCACTTCCAGAGGAGCGAGTGCAGGACAGCAAACCATTTCAAGTTGTGGGCGTAGACTACTCTGGAGCAATTCAGTTACAAAACTACAACGAGGAGAATACAGGGGAACCCAAGAAAGTTTACATATGCCTCTTTACATGTGCCACCACAAGAGCAGTCCACTTGGAACTGGTGACTGATATGTCGGCCAGTACATTTCTCAGAGCCTTCAGACGGTTTGCTAGCCGGCAATCTTGCCCAAAAGTTATTATCTCTGACAACGGAAGTAACTTTAGAGCATCAGAACCTTTCTTCAAGGAGTTGTTCAAATTGTCAGAAGTTCAACAATTTTTTGAGAGTCGCCATTGTACATGGAAATTTATTGCTCCCAAATCCCCATGGCAGGGAGGATTTTATGAAAGAATGGTAGGAGTGGTAAAGAGGTGCTTACGTAAAGTTTTACATAATAAACGTGTTGGCCCAGATGAATTAAGGACAGTTTTGGGGGAAATAGAGGCAAGAATTAACAACAGACCCATTACGTATGTCCAAGAAGATTTGAATGAACCAGAAGCTTTAACGCCTAACCATCTCTTGCATGGATCTATCATAGAACCGGTCCCATCAGTTATTAACAAAGAACATCTAACTGACCCTGATTATTTGTCTAAATTTGGAAAGCCTACAGCCGAGAAGATCAGAGCTAATTTTAACCACATTAGCAAAATGATCAAGCAATGGGAAAGAATCTGGGGTAATGATTATCTAACGTCTTTGAGAGAACATCAATTTGGAAACAAACCCTCGAGTACAACATGCCAGTTGAAGGAGGGGGATATAGTATTAATCGACTGTGACACCCCTAGAGCAACCTGGCCTATTGGTAAAGTCGTATCGTTATTACCAGACCACTATGGGACACTAAGGGTAGTTAAAGTTTTATCTAAGGGTAATATCTCATTGAGGACGGTAGATAAATTAATTCCTTTAGAAATATCCAGTGCAAATCAGGGGGAAGATTCAATAGACGGTTCACAGGAAAGGAAAAGACCTAAGAGACAGGCAGCGAGTAAAGCTAGATTACAAATAATAAAGCATTTAAAATAGATAAAACAATACATTCTGTTATTAAGTTAGTGGAGGATTAGGTTGTATATAGGTAAATGCTACCACTTTAAAAACAGACATAGACTGGGTTACTTTCTGGGCCCCGCGGATGTGGAAAATATTCCCACAGAGGAGATTTATTTAGGAAACTGTATATAGTGCATAGTAGAATTGTATATAATATTGGTAATGGGTAGTTTAAATCAGTTTATATTCACTCGGGTTTCAGATACAATACTCTGTTTCGAACTTGGAGATTACAATTATCTCGAGAACTAGTGAAAACGAAAAGAGGGTAGAATATGAAGGTGAGGGTCAGTGACCGGCAGTCGAGAATATACTCTCAGACGAACAACAACAATTATAGTGCTCCAGATAAACCGACAAACTTTATACCTAACAAGGAGTGGACGGTTGGTCATCTTATTGACATAGCCTATGCTGTCTCTCTACGGTCCGCCATCCAGGTTAAGTATTATCTTTTACTAGTGGCCATTAGTGGGGAAATACGGAAGTATAGGCGTTACGAGGCATGACAAACAAAATACACCCCGTAAGTTATCTTGTCATTTGTATAAATTCGTATATTGCATCACCATAATTGTAAACTGGATAAACTTACAACCGGAGTTACATGACGATAGTGTATTAGTGGTACGTGTTACTTTTATTCCAGGTGGGTGTTTAGCCGGACAGTGATCCTAGGTCTCGGCAAGTTAGTGAGTATAAGTTTTAGCCCATTATTTAGCAGATGTTTTTTATATCTAGCCAAACGAAGGACGGTGAGGGCTACCGTGGCGAAGATATAATTTACAAGCGTGGCGAGGTAGTGTGTGATCGAGAGCACCCTATTTTGGCCAATCAGGAAGCGGCAAGCCGTGGCGCGATAGGTCTCTTGATTCTGTAGCGTGGCGAGGTAGTGCGTGATCGAGAGCATCCTATTTTGGCCAATCAGCAATGAGGGCTGATGTTTGTGGCGGATACGTAATTGTAGCTGTCACAGTACAAAAGAGTTGTTTCATTATCCATTACACTTGTATATAAAATAATAAGGTAAATTTTTACAAGTTGCCACAACAGGATTTCATAGGAAAAATATATAATTCTTAGAAGGTTTTAGTGTGATTTGAGTGATGTTGACCTTCGTTTCTTTAGGAAATGCTTCGTTTTGGAGATAGCCCCCCTCCCCCCCATCCAACAATCTTGGGGGAGAGCCTGGGAAATCGGGGGTTTTTGGGTGGGGGGAAAACTCTTAATATAGTATATTTGCCTTTCTAGATTGCACTCATGACATGCCATAAATGTCAAAAAGTGGAAAACCCGAGCCAAGTTTCGGCTAAAGTTGGCTCGGGTTTTCCAATTTTCAACAAGCATAAATCTGGAAAATTGGAAATCCCGAGCCAAGTTTTGGCAAAAGTTGGCTCGGGTTTTCCAATTTTCAACAAGCATAAATCTGGAAAACTGGAAAACCCGAGCCAAGTTTTGCCAAACTTGGCTCGGGTTTTCCAGTTTTCAACGAGCATAAATATTGAAAAATTAAAAACCCGAGCCAACTTTTTTCTGACCCAACCTGGATCGGGCATCCTTCGGTCTTAACCATATCATCGAGATATTACAGAATTAAAAAGACCTTACCTGACCTGACCTAACCTAACCTAGAAGGGGGCATCCTTCGGAACCTAACCCTGTCATCCTTCGGAACCTAACCATGGCATACTTCGGAACCTAACCATGGCATACTTCGGGACCTAACCTTGGTATCCTTCGGGACCTAACCTTGGCATTCTTCGAGACCAAATCATGGCATCCTTCGAGACCAAATCATGGCATCCTTCGGGACCTAACCTTGGCATCCTTCGGTCTTAACCAGAACATCAATTTGTTATAGAATTAGGAAGACCAAATCAGACCCCTTGTTTCATACACCAATTTACCTTAATTGGAAGCAAATTATGTGGAAGGTACTGGTTCTTGTGGAGTTGAAGAGTAGGTGGTAGTGTTGTATTCTGGCAAGTTGTATTGGTGGCAGGTGGACTGGATGACCTTATATTCAAAGCACTTTAAACCAGTTATTATAACTGATCATGGACTAATTTATTTTTCAATAAGAGGCACAAGTGTTTTTTTGTATAATTTCTGTGTTTCTCCAGTAAATTTTCGTAAAACCAAGCAGCCAGGTGAGTTAACCAGGTGAGCCAAGGATATACCTCCTCCACAGACAGACAGTAATGTTATACTGGCAAGATAAATGGAGAGACTGAAGTTTCAGTGACGTAGTCACGTGTTGTAGGTCTATGATTGGTCAATAAGGAGATGATAGAATTGTGTGAAAAACTGATTGGTTAGATTTGGCTTGAAGTTAAAATATGTGCCACCAGGTCGCACTGTGGGGCTCATAGATCAGCTGACCTAAGTTTTTGAATTCAATGCCCAATGGCAGCCATATTTGTTTTCACTTGCAAACACATTGCTTAGAAATCGTGAGAGTGGCCTTATAACGCATTTATAACGGAAATGCTACTAAGAAATATTGTAGTACAAGATGAAATAGAGCTTATTGTAATAAGAAATGTGTGAAAAAGCCAATGTTACGAAATTTTTGGACTCTGAAAAATACGACACGATTTTACGAAATTTTTGGACTCTGAAAAATACGACACTCAATACACTTATAAGAGATAATTAGTGTTATAACGCATTTATGACGGAAATGTTACTAAGAAATATTGTATTACAAGATGAAATAAAGCATATTGTAATAAGAAAAGCGTGAAATGAGGGATGTAACGAAATTTTTGGACTCTGAAAAATACGACACTCACTACACTTATAAGAGGTAATTAGTGTTATAACGCATTTGCTAAGCAAATGGTATATAGAAAAGTTGTTTGTAATACTGAAATATAAACACTGGTAATAGTAAAAAATTTAAAATCGCGTTGTGGCAACTTGTAAAAATATTCCAATAATAATGATGATGATGATATAGGTAAAAGTAGGGAAACTAGCTGAGATCCTCGTATTATATTTTTAGTGTGGATGGTCGTAGAAATCAGTGAATATGGATGTGTCCCAGAATACAATAATAATACATGTTGCCAATGACGAGGCCCGGGCACCTCTTGTAGATTGTTGTTATAATTCCATACAAAATATTTCTCTTAATCTTCCTAACAAAGAACTAGACAAACGTAAACCTAATGAAAAGAAAAATCTTCCTAGTAGGGTAAAAAGGCGTCATTCATAAAAACCGAGTGTAAAAAGACGTCATTCATAAAAACCGAGTGTAAAAAGACGTCATTCATTATAACCGAGTGTAAAAAGACGTCATTCATAAAAACCGAGTGTAAAAAGACGTCATTCATAAAAACCGAGTGTAAAAAGACGTCATTCATAAAAAACGAGTGTAAAAAGACGTCATTCATACAAACCGAGTGTATAAAGAAATGTACAAACCTTCAACCGAGGCGAAGATGCAGGCTCCGTCGTTATCACATACAGCATTACAGATGAACATTGGATTGTGGACATTGACTGGACCAAGAGGATATAACTTGGAGGGACACGAGGCGAAGGCTGGGTTTGATGTGTCCACTGTTATCTGGTGTAAGAATTAGTGATGTCTTAATTAAAAGTTACAGGTAGGCTATGATGAAGCAGACAGACCCTTGTTATGTTTCGATCAATATTATGTATGTATTCATCACTTTATTCAATTAACCACTGTACCCAAATCTGAAAACTACAAATATTTTCCAAGCCCATTTCTCACCTTTTACCACAGAAACTAAAATAATTATCTACGTACTAAGCCTGTGTTGAATGATACCATTATTATATCCAAGGTGTTTCTGTATATATTATCTATCATAAAAGGATTCAAAACACTTTATTGTATGACTATGTGACACCTTTGAATTATTAGGCTACTAGTAATGACATATTAGAAATAATGCATATTTAATATTTCTAATTAATAAAAAAACTCACCCTCTGGTATATGTTAGTTACAGTAGATGAAACAGAAAAGTGGAGACAATTGAGAAGGAACAGGAACACCAGGGTAGTAGATCCTCGCTGCTGTCTCTTTACCCACAAGATTTGTTTTCGCCTCCCCATCTTCGTCTGCTTTCAATCTCTGTCCCCGGAATACAACGTCTCTCCACTCCTGTGTCAGTCAATCTACGCACGTCGAGGTGGGGAAAAATGGACAAGTTATCAATCGTATAAAATCACTCAGCCATGACAGAGAGAATAATATGAAGGTTAATCCATAATAATATATTCGACAGTGATAACAAACTCTTCTGTGCAGTAACCATCAGCACTATCTAGATATTTTTTAACATACCTTTGTCTTGCACGTGTTAGTCTCGTGAAAGCTGGAAAAAGAATGAGGACAGTTTGTACCCTCACGTTTTATCGGGTTGTGCGTGTCAGGATGTGTGTGTGTGCCATGTAGTACTTTCCCTTGGAATATATTTATTATGGTGGAATCCTGTCAGAACAATAAAGAGAAGTGGAAAGAAGAACGTGATAACAATAACTGAACATGCTTAGGTGTATTTATTGTAACACCCCTATTTTATATGTATTGTTATTTAGGATATTTACGGGTATTATATATTTATATGTATTAGAATAGGTTTTTAGTGTAAGATTGTAGGGAGTAGCCAGGCTGAGATTATCACTGACGAATAATCTCGGTGGTGGGCTTCTTCAACACAAAATGTTAATATGAGGAAAGTACAAATAATGTTTATAGTTAGAGGTTATAGATGAATAATAGAAATAATGACTATAGTTAGGTAAATAGGTTAAAGAGAGGAATAATTGAAACTTAGGTAGATTGATAGGGATAGAGAAATACGTGGTGATTTAAGATGTGAATGTAAAATAATTTATTGGAGACAGGGAATAACCTGCATTTGTAATTATAATGTATAATTACGATGCTAACATTCCTATACTGTTACCTGCAATTTAATAGTAACTTACTTAGAAAATTAATTAGATTAGTTAGGAACTAAAGTCGGGACAGTACATTTTCTTGTTGGCGGAACAATACATGCCTTGAATATGAAAATTACAGTAATATAAAACTTTAAACAAGGGAGAAAGCAATGTATTTGAGCTCACTAATATGCTTAAATCATGTTATGTAATTATATACACCAGTAAGGGTAGAACTGATGGATTTGCCAGAAATTGAGATGAGTTGGTCACTACTTTGCTTAAGGGAGAAGTGAGGAGGGAGTAGCCTTCAGTATTTCTTCCTCATTCTGATCTCGTCTACTGGGTGACAGGTAGGGCTCAACTCGCTCTCATCATATATAGTGTATTGTGAATATAGTGTGGTGAATCTATCAGTCCCGTGATGGGATATAACTAACTAAAGGATATTGTGTGTTCACATTCAGGCATAGTAAGTAATGTATGTTTTTTTTTTCTCAAGCTCATTCTGATCTCGTCTACTGGGTGACAGCCATTATAGCATTCTCCCTTGGTGTTTAGTGAACCACGTGGTACCCCAGAAAATTCAGAACATTTGCTGGCAATTTTATATTATTCCATTATTATAGTATTGAGATTAGGATGTGATTTTTTTTTATTGTATTAACTATATTTCGGCCTTGTTGTGAAAAATTTATTATTGGGAATTATTTGGGATATTGTGGGAGGGGGGACACTTCATGTAATATTTTTTTTTATATGTACTTAGCTCTGTCAACTGGCGAGACGAGGAATGGTTCCGGTCCTAGTTGACAGAAAAGGGAGTAGGAACTGTATTAAGGGAGGGGATATTTAATAGTAATAATTGTTTATTTTTGGATTTATGCGGGTTAGCTCTGTCA
Source organism: Petrolisthes cinctipes (assembly GCA_033782935.1). Lineage (NCBI taxonomy): Eukaryota > Metazoa > Arthropoda > Malacostraca > Decapoda > Porcellanidae > Petrolisthes > Petrolisthes cinctipes. The sequence continues at coordinate 39,895 of JAWQEG010002492.1, forward strand.
ACTGGCGAGACCAGGAATGGTTCCGGTCCTAGTTGACAGAACGGGGAGTAGGAAATATTAGCAAGGGAGGGGGGAACAGAGATTATTATTATTGTGATTATTTTGTACTCGTACCAAATAAATTGATAAAATAAACGGGTTTATAATTGTCTGAGTATTTTCGTCACCGATGTAACAAATAGACTGTGTTCCTTTATAGATAGTAGTAGATTAATAATTCCAATCACTGATCGTACCCCCGTTAGAACTGTAGTCTGGGTTGCTTACTCGCGAGCCTTCTTAAAGTAACGTTACGCTACCCTTCCGGTGTGTGCTCACTTGGTTCCTCTGATCGACTTTGGTCTGGTGGTGGCAGCGTTTACCCAGTACGGGAGAGGAGCTGGACTTGCCCTTTGTATGATTTATTTTTGGTATTCGTAAGGCGAGTCCTGTTCCTCATCGGTATCTTGTTTTTTTTTTTCAGACCAAGTTGATACAGCTATAGGATAGAGTTGTAGCATACACTGGTTGGTTTTTTTTTTTTTTTTGTTAAAGGCAGTGGGTTTTTGTTTCCATCCAAGAGTAAAGTAAGGGGACAAAAATACCAGCTTTTACATTATTACATTATTAAAGTACCATCCTTGTATTCTTTTGTATAATTATGCTAAGGGAAAACCAACATTACATCGTTACCTTAAATCAAAGCCCAGTAACGCAATGCAACTTCCTTAATTAAGCAATTATCTTTTTCCTGGAAATACAGTATTACCAACTAGCCAATGAGTAAGTATATTATCTACCCTACTCTTTGTGCATTACTTTGCTTTTTAAAAAATAGCTTTAAAAGTACTTTTACATTTCCGTGTCACTTTACTATATTCATGACTTGGATGGGCTACATGTATACATAGAGAGAGTAAGGGCCACTCATGTCGTTTCTACATAAAGCTATTCTTACAACCAACTTATTCATGCACCCTGATTGAACCATTCCAGTCATGTGTCTGAACTACAGTAAAAGCTCTATACTTTTTTTATACCCAAGCCGAATATTTCCTTTCAATTCTTGCACTGTCCCTCCATTCCTTCGTGCTTGCTGTCTCACCTCTCTATCTTCTCCCATTCTTCAATTCTTCTACGTTCTCTCTATTCCTTCTGTTCCCTTCGTTTGCTGTCCCACCTTTCTATCTCTCGCCCCCTTTCATTTCTTCTGCTTTCCCTCTGTTCCTTCTGTTCCCTTCGTTTGCTGTCCCACCTTTCTATCTCCTCCCCCCTCTTTCATTTCTTCTGCTTTCCCTCAGTTCCTTCTGTTCTCTTCGTGTTTCCTGCCCGTTCTCCCTCGTATCAAAGGGTCTTCTATTTTCCTTTTCAAATAATGTCTGCCTTACTTTGTTGTATTTCATCTTTCTATATCGTGGAGTCAGAAAGGTCAATAAGTAAAGAACACAAGTATATTTTATTGCACTGAGAAGCACTGGAATCGTTTTCTGAACAATAATTTATTCTTCCCCAGAATATCAACTTTACCCCCACCAAGGACATTATGATTTTAGTTAAGGGGGTGCGGGAATAGGGAGACAGGCTGGGGGGTGCGGGAATAGGAGGACAGGCTTGGGGTGGGTAGAAAGCCTGTCCCCTATTCCTGCACCCCCCAAGCCTGTCCCCATACTCCCTCAAAACCCCCCAAACCTGTCCCCTAGTCCTGCACCCCCCTAAACCCTCCCAAGCCTGTCCCCCCCCTATTTCAGCACTCCCTTAAATTTGTTGGTTTTGTCTGTTTGACTTAGCAATGTTTCGCAAAAAAAAAAAAAAAAAGTGTCAATTATTATAATTTTCCTTATCTAAGATGATGCTCGGGACTCTCACTTAATAATTAGAATATCTGATAGAGCCGAATCTAGATGTGCTTCCATAACTATATATATATTATTTTGTGTGTGTTTGACGAGAGGATCAGTGTCACCTTTAGCCTAGTTCACCTCCATTTAAGGACCCTGTGATCATGTATGAAATTGGAGGCTTCTGCTGGTTCCTCCTAACTATGCCAAGAAACAAGCTCCTTCTATATAAGCAGTGTTTCGTGGCAATATATATAGTACTCATCTATCTCCAATTTACTGACTACATCACAGGGCCCTTAAGGTGGTAATTCGTTTTTGGTACATTGGAGTGCCTTGATTCCTCCAAAGTATGTATGCTAGGAAACAGGACCAGACAGAAGAGCAAAAATAAATAATGGTGTTCTGTTGCTTGGAATAGTTTGGAGGATGCAGTTGCTCCAGATTTACTAACACAAAACTACTTCCCCCTTAAGGACTCCTGTGGTGTGGTCGTGTATGAGATTTTGATGGCTTTTGATTCCCCCTTACTATGCCACGAAACAAGATCTTTCTATAGAGATGACACTTTCTCGGCAATGTTTAAAGGACTCATTTATCTCCAATATTCTGACCACATCACCGGGTCCCTTACGTTGAACGCCTTAAAGTGGTAATTCTTTTTTGATACATTGAAGTGCCTTGATTCTTCCAAAGTATGTATGCCAGGAAACAGGACCAGAAGAGCAAAAATAAATAATGAAGTTCTGTTGCTTGGAATAGTTTGAAGGATTTAGCTGCTCCAGAGTTACCAGCACAAAATTTCCCCCTTAATGAAATATATACCAAGTACTCGGATCCTAGGCTACATGCAGGTCTTAAGGGGGTGCGGGAATAGGGGGACAGGTTTGCAGGGGGGGAGGGTGCGTTTTTTTTTTTGGGGGGGGGGCGGAAGTAGGGGGACAGGCTTGGGAGAGGGGGGGGGGTGCGGGTATAGGGGACAGGCTTTCTACCCACCCCAAGCCTGTCCCCCTATTCTGGCACCCCCTCCAGTCCCCCCCCCCCCAAAGCCTGTCCCCTACTCCCGTTCCATCCCTTAATCACTCTCAATATTTAATAACTTATCACGTCACGAGGTCTAAGTAAGAATCAACACAACATTAATAGGATATATGGTATAATGTTTTGGGTGGTAAATCTGGAACAACTGATTCCTTCAAACTATTCCAGGCAACAAATAGATATCATTATTTTTCATCATCTGGGTGTGTTTCCTGGCATACTTTGGAGGAATCAAGAAGCTCCATGCACTCTATATCAAAAGTATATTATCCCCTAATTAACCTCTTGCACAATCATGGTAACAAAACAAAACAACTGAACCAGAAAAGTAATAAATGCAACTCCTCAATCCAGTTTCAGATAATCACAGTTCGTATTATTGTGTGTATATATATATTTGTGTGTGTGTGTGTGTGTGTGTGTGTGTGTGTGTGTGTCATCTCGAAGGTATAATGCATAATAAATGTGTGCTTTTAGATATCTGGGATCGCGTGCATGTATATATATGTGTGTGTGTGTGTGTGTGTGTGTGTGTGTGTGTGTGTGTGTGTGTGATTGTGATTGTGATTGTGTGTGTATGTGTGTGTGTGTGTGCACGCCATGAGACTGCATAGATACATATATTTTAGTAATGTATAATGACATAGACTATACTTGGGGAAAATACTATTATCAGCATTAGCATTATAATACACTGGTGATCAATTGACAGTAACATTATGTATATACAGTATATATATATGGTCATAAATACTACCACTTATATACAGTAAACTACGGTAGGTTTGCGTGCGTAGACTAGGTTAAGGGGAGAGTATACTTTTGGTACATTGGAGTGTCTTGATTCCTCCAAAGTATGCCAGGAAACAGAACCAGATTAGCAAATATACTGGTGGCCTGTTGCTTGGAATAGTTTGGAGGAATCAGTTGCTCCAGATTTACCAACACTGTATTACCCACTTAATATACTGTTCACTTAGTCTAGAAAGTATCCGTGCATACTCTAGTCAGCTCTGAACATTTAAGACCAGCGGTGATTAATATTTAGATGTGTCAGTTGTTCCTGCTTAATCAATGTGTGTATAATTATATGTAACAAGTTGAAAGCATCACTCGTTCACACCCTTCATCGATACTTTCTGGAGCGAGTGTAAAGTGAGAGACAAAAGTCGTGGCATGGTCCTGTCTGATAAATTCCCAAACATAATGAACCATACTGATGCCCCAAACTACAGCTAAAAACACCGAGATCAAAATAAGGGTTCGTTTATTATGGTACTAAATGTTTTCACCTAATTCCTGAACGTAACTTTTGTCTTTCATTATATACAGAGTGACAGTCCAAAGTCCTGCTGCATGTGGTTGTTGGATGATCATTCTATATACCCGGTACCATATTCCTTCAAGAAGCGACTCGTTGAGGAGACAGCACTTTGGTTAGCGAGTGTTGCAGTAGGATTAGTTGTATTTTGCATTAAAACAAATTTAACTTCTTCATTAAACTTTTGATAAAGCTACAAATTACAGTAATTCTAAGGCTAATTTTACTAAAGACACACAATAGTACATTATAGCATAAAATGAATCCAAGATCTGGAAACTAAGAACTATACACACTTCATTAAAATTATCATGAATAACTTCACAAACATTATTATTAGTGACTGACTAATCACAAAATACGTTGTTACGCATGCCTGAATAATTACTCTTGTGTTAGTATTGTTATTCATTTTTGACAGGGACTGTGAGAGTAGGAGCGAGAGGGTAGTAGCTCGTGCCAGGATCTGTTGTTGTTGTGTCCTATCTTATCCAGTGTGTGTGCGAAGCTAGATTATATTCCATTTTCTTTAAGTATTCTTGTTATAAGGTTGAGCGTCCCTTGACCAGCAAGATTCGCTGGATACACAGCTGTATCCTGTGATAAACCCTTTGATTCAAATCCTATCGACTTCCAATAGTTCTTGGGAGGGAAAGTAGGAGACTTGGGTGTATTTAAGTCGAAGTTAAAGGAACAGTTAGGAGACGTGCTTATTTGTCTTTGTGAAAACCACCTTGTACCCTTTGTTTTGCCAATGGAATATAAGGCGAGGAGAGACCCAGTGAAGATCAGTTTACCAGTGGGACGTGGGTAACTCAGTTGGGTTTTGTAAGAGTTTGAGTGTATTGAGATTCGAAGGAGACTCGCAACGTTCGATAAGTATAATCTTGTATTTTCTTCTATATTCTTCTCACAGTAACATAGTGTCACTCTCATATTATCGTCACTCTCATATTATCGTCACTCTCATATTACTATTATTACTATTATTATATTATTACATGTGTGTTGTGATGCATTTGAAGTGTATTTATTATATGTGCCAGTGAAGTGTTAACTTACTATTATTATTGATAGATTTATTCAGTGTTAATGTGTGCCTAGACTAGTGTTATTGAAGTGATGATACAGTGGTAGTGAGTTATTGAGTGGTTATTGCAAGTGCATTATATATTTTGGGAACTCTGTCTCACGTTCTGTCATAGTTGGAAATCCTTATTTTAATTTATTAATTCTTTTAGTGTTTATTGTTTGTCTTTGTGTTTGTTCTTATTTATTAATATATATTATATATGTATATTATATTATTATATATGTATGGACGGTCTCTTTGGGTTGTGTTAGCATTCTTTCATATAGGCTGGGTTTGTAATTATAATTCATAACTTTAATAGTCAGATATTGCCACCCAGTGCTATTTTATTCTGTTGATAGCTAACTTTGGAGTAAGACTAGTCTAGTGACTATTACTGCACCATATCTCTACCCTCCGTCCGTAACAACATACATTATAATAATATTATTATTACAGTACACAAGGAACAGGAGAATATGAATTAGGGGTTCCCGTATATCATCATCTTGCAAAGGCATATGTTTAGAGTGCCCTGGTTGTACATAGTGATGTAGCGACCCACAAGATTCACTGTAAAGAGAAATGGTCATTATAGATACAAGCGAACTGTTGTAAAGTTCTTGATACACATCCATGGGAGTATCTTAGGGAAACATGGGACAGCTTCCCAGTATAGTCTTAAGGGGAGATTATATTGGTGAATTGGATGAAGGTCTATGATTCCTCCAAACTATGCCATGAAACAGATCCCCCATCGTCTGTTTCCTGGCATAGTTGGGAGGAATCAGTAGCCCTTCAATTTACAAAAAAAGAGAATCTCCTCTTAAGGGGGTGAGGGAGCAGGGGACAGCCTGTCCCCCTACTCCCGCACCCCCCCAACCCCCTCCAAGCCTGTCCCCCTAGTCCCGCACCCCCCAAACTCCCTCCCCCAAGCCTGTCCCCCTACTCCCGCACCCCCCCGATCATCCCAAATTTCCCCCGACCATCCCAAAATCCCCCCAAGCCTGTCCCCCTATTCCCGCACCCCCTTAAGGAATCAATGGCCTTTAATGTTAATCTGCCAATTGTAGGTATTCCTCACCTTGTCAACATTCACCTCAGCCCTTAACTTGATACCCACAAGAGAGCTGTATCCCCTTCACTTGGGTCATTTTTTTGTGGTCGTAATATTATCAAATTGTCAAAGGAAAAGAAAGACATTTTATCTTCCTTCCCTCCCACCCCCACCCCCAACCAGGCCCCACTTTGTTTACGTGCAATGGAGAGACGAACACTTAGCGAGACTTGATTGTTTTTTCTGTTTGAATGTGAACCATGAAAATATTAGCCAGAAATAACAGAATGGTCTCTCTCTCTCTCTCACACTATTTCAGAAGTTACTCTCCTGCCTACAACAGAGGTGATTTAGACTTCAACGTACAGTCGGCGGCAAAAGTCCTGTCGCCTCACTTGCTTCATCGAGGCACGCAATGTTGATAGACTCGAGATTATTGGGTGTAAAAACCGTGCGTATTTCTCGAGTCCATGAATTCTGTGTGTCTCATTGAAGCAGGTGAGGCGACAAGACTTCTGCCGCCGACTGTACACTCGTGATACATAATTTCTGACCAGAGTGTGAGGAGCAGAAAAAAAGCTTCGAATCGCCTGGTATTGTTCATTTCCCCACCCAGTACACCTATAGAGACTGAGTTCGAATGCAGGGTATCGTGTGTGTTGTTGTGCCTGCCGTTCGTCTCTGGTCAGAAATTACGTATCACGAGTTGTACTGTGACACTGAAATAACAAACACACTTAAGGACCCTGTGATCGTGTATACATAAAATTGGAGACTCATGATTCCTCTTGACCATGCCACGAAACAAGCTCCTTCCTTCCCTATAGGTGTTTTATTTTTTTTTATTTTTTTTTTTTTAAATTCATTGCGCCGTAGCGTCAGTCAATAGGCAGACAACAGTACACAAGGGTAGGCGGGACTCACGAGAACCCAATGACCACACACACACACAAGCACACACACACACATCACGAAAACATAACAGAAAGAAGCACAAGTATACAGACAAATATTTACATCATGACCTACTTAAATCCACCAAAACGAGGGTGGTGCACCAGAAGTTCCTCCAGAACCTGATGGTTCAGCAGGTGTCGACAAATCACATCAAGTGACAGGCCCTGGGGCAGCAAGTGTCGGACAGTGGGGCAGGCTAGGCAATAGTGCTCTATAGTGTTAGCACGAGGCGCTCGACACAAGCGACACTCAGTGAAGGGAGGCTCACCCTGCATCCCAGCAACCTGCCACGGTGGCCGGTAGCCAAGCCTCAAACGAGCAGAGACTACATTGTGCCTCCGAACCATGAGGCCTCGACGACGGTAGGAATATTTGTGACGGCATACAGACTCGTAATGGGTGATGGAGATGCTGAAAGACCTCTCTGCATCCCTGCGTCGCCGTACAGGGAGGAGAGCGGCAGAGCGGACTTTAGAGAGGTAACATGTCAGGGAGAGAGGACGTCCAGCACCACGAGGAGGCAGATGGCAGGCTTCCTTTGCGAGTCTGTCAACTGTACCATTGTGACGTAAACCTACATGGGATGGCACCCATAAAAATTTGACAGTCAATTTACGATGACGCAATAAGGCCAAAAACGATAAAATCTGCTGAATAACAGTAGAGTGTGTGGGCTGAACACTAGAGAGGGAATGAAGGGCAGGTTTGGAGTCACAAAAAATGGCAGCATTCACTCCACGTTGACAAACAACACTAACAGCATCCAGAATGGCATCCAGTTCACACAATGTTGAGCTAGAGTGGTTACAGAGACGACGGCCAACCCAGCCCCCTGGAGGTGACTCCAGGTCAGGCGAGAAAACAGCACAACCTGCTGCACCATCCACCTGCAATGAGCCATCAGTGTAGAGGCAGTATGGATCTGTGATGGAGGAAGTCACTGCTTCTATGTGTTCCAGAGCCAACTGCCGCTGTAGAGATGGCAGCTCCGACTTGGAAGTAGGTGTAAAGCTCACATCAGGTGTTGGTAGCATCCATGGAGGGGGCCCTGGGGGGACGTCTGCAACCATTATATCTATATTAAGACCACGGAGCACAGAGGAAACAGACCTTATAAGAGTACGTCCAGCAGGCAGTATGGGAGGGACCGGGTAGTTTGGTCTAAGAGAAGTCCTGACTAACTGAGAGTAATGGTGTGAAAGATGTGGGAAATGGAGGCACTTGACAGTGAAGCAAGTAACATTACAATAAATTCTCTCGATTAATGGGGGAAGACGCAAGTCACGCTGCATGTTCACTATTCTGGTCGACATTGGACAGCCGAGAATTATTCTCTTTGCTCTATTCTGAAATTGTTCTAAAGTTTCCAGAGTAGCCCTAGGAAGTTGAATCAAAGCAGGGGAAAGGTAATCAACAACTGAACGGATAAAAGCAATATAGATGGTCCTGGCTACTGGAATGGAGATGCCCGAGGAGTTGTTAGATAGCCATTGAAGTGGTGTAAGTCGGCGCTGGAGACGACCCAATAAGTCCTGGACAATGGGATGGTCTTGAGGTCTGGCAGGGACAATCGGCCAAATATTGACTGGCGCACCCAGGTAGCAGTACTGGGAACACATGGGAATGACAGTCCCTCCAATGGTGAACACTGGCTGAGCTTGAGGAAGGCGGCAGGTGAATATTCTGCTCTTATCTGGGGAGACAATAATGCCACAGTGAGAGGAGGACACAGAGAAGGAGTCAAGAAACCACTGGAGATCCCTTGGTGAGGTAGAATGAACACAGATATCATCAGCATAGCAAGTAATTGTAGTTCCAGGAATATCAGGGAGAGAAGTGAGCAACCGATGCATCAGAATATTAAATAACAATGGGCTGAGAACACCACCTTGAGGCGTACCAAGATGAAAACTGCGCAAAGGACTGAGTGCACCACTGAAAAACACACGGGAGGTCCTGTTACTCAGGTAGCCCCGAATCCACCATAGTAGGTTACCCTTTATCCCAAAGTCAACCAGTTGATCCAAAATGACGTCTCTATTAGCAACATCGAAGGCACTTCGAAGGTCAATGAAGGCCACCACACTGTCCCTGGAAAGGCGAGAGTACAGGTCGACTAGGCACTGATGTGTGCTCCGCTGGGGAAGGAAACCAAACAGCCATGGAGAAAGGTGATCCTGTAGTCTGTACATGAGACGATTGAGTAAGATTCTCTCCATAACCTTACAGAAACAGGAAGTAAGGGAAATAGGCCTGAACTTCGCAGTGCCGGGCTTAGGGATGGGTATTATTGTGCTGCTGGTAGGCTCGTGGTACACAACCGTCACGAAGACAAAGATTGTACAGTCGAAGTAGAGGGTTCCCAGGAACTTGTTGAAGTAGGCGCAGCACAGCATAAGTAATACCATCATCACCAGGGGAAGAAGCTCTACCCCGAGAGAGAGCACGGCGCAACTCCTCCTCAGTTATCTCCTCTGCATCATCGTCATCATCTTATAACAGAGCAGACATTAAACGTAGCCGATGGACAGCAGCACGGGAAGCGAGTGCATCTTGTATGTGGATGGGTAGACTGGCTGGGGTAGATTGTTCTGACCAGTTGTTTGGCATAGTCGGCAGGAGTGTGATGACGAGCAGTGGCCGGTGTCTTTTTAACAACCCGACGGATGAGGTGCCACATAGAAGCCACACTTGTTTGCTGGTTGATGCTGTCCGTGAACTGCTGCCAAGACTCAGTGTGAGCACAATCCTGCAGGGCAACTAAAGCGTCCCTAGACATCTGGTAACGATGGAGAAGGTCAGGGGTTGGGTTGGCTTGAAACAATAGGCCATCACGTTCAGCCTCCTCCTTTGCCTCCTGTATACGTGCATCCAGCGTCCAGGAGTGGGCAGTATGGCGATGCTGGAGGTGTGGCCGGGAGACGTATAGCCTATAAAAGTCATGAGTAGCAGATAAAAGATCAGAGTACAACTGTTCAGCTGATGATATGTCAAATGTAGGGAATACATGGGCCATAAATAAGATGTAAGTCGGGCAATATTTAGGGGGCACAGCAATACGCAAACGAGTGGCTGAAGCACCTGACCCAGCAGTTAGAGAATAATGAAACCGAAGAGCAATGTGATCAGAGAATAAGTCTGGCACGGAGGAGCACTGGACCTGAGATGCTATCAGGCCAGACGAGAGGATGTAATCCAGAGTACCTCCCCGGCAATGAGTGGCACCGCCAGTGTCCCAGTGTGTCAGATGATGCTTACGGATGTATGAAAGGAGACGAACACCATTACGATTAATAGAGCCAGTACCATCACCCAAATCAGAATGCCGAGCATTAAAATCTCCCATATACACCATACCAAGCACTGTTGGAGAAGGAAGAGCCTCAAGAGTGAGTCTAGCTGGGGCAGAATAGACATTACATAGTTGGAGTACTCCATTCCCAGGTAGAACCTCAAATAGCTGAAAGGTCATGTCAGGATCAGTGGAGGTACGGAGAAGGCAACGTGGCAAGGAGCTATGTATGTAAGTCAGGAGACCATTCCTTACAAGATGAACATATGGCACATAACCTGAAAGGGGAGGAGCTTGCCCAGCAGCGAGCGGCCGTCCTGGAAATGCTTCCTGGAGAAAAATAACACTGGGATGATGACGAAAAACATAGTCCTTGAGTTGAGTGAGCTTAGCATAACTGGTGATACCACATACATTCCAGGAGATGACATCCAGCCGGCAATCACTAGCGAACTCTGTATTTGGAGGTAGAAGTCCGGTGAGTGGGGGCAGATGAGCGACCTGGAGAAGAAGATGGACCAGGAGAAGGGACTGACTCGAAAAGCTTTTCAAGGTGAGATGCAACAGTATCCATCTTTTCGGTAAGGGTAGTGACAGTTGAGATGATGGCCTGCTGAGCCTCGACCAAGGTGGAGTTTGGAGTCATTGGCAGCCTGAGCGGCAACCAGCCCATCAATCCTGGCTTCAAGGGCAGAAAAACGGTTTTCGAGAGCCGTTCATCGTGCCATGAGGGTAGCAACAGACTTGCGGAGGGCCAGGTCTGGAGGTGAGGCAGGGCTGGTAGGAGGAGCAGACTGGTGAGGTGGTGGTGGTGGTGGTGGTGGTGGTGGAGGCGGAGCAATAGTAGAGACACGAGCCTGGACCTTACGTCGAGTACATCCATGCCACACGTTAACCGCTGGCTGAAGGCATCGTGGACACTTCCATCGAGACATATCTTCAGGAGGTGAAGGCTCAGAGGTGGAGGCAGCAGGACGTGATGGTTCACCCCTGACAGGACACGTCTTGGAATCATGGTCGGCCGCACACCATGCACACTTCGGCCTGGCAGAACAGTACCGGGAGATATGCCCAACTCCCCAGCACCTGTAGCACCAAGGCTGGTCATTATGAAGTTTCCTCACCTCACACGGTGAAAGACAAGGGAGGAAATCAAAGGAAATCTCATTTGGAGGTGGATCGGGTTGACTCCAGACAACAACAATACTGCTAATGGGGGAACCATCTTGGAAAAAACGACGGGCAAAGTACACACCAGGGTATCCTTTGGCAAGTTTCGGGTCAACATCAATAGGAAAACGGGTGAGGATGTAGCTGGGGAACTTACGAGGCCTCTCAGGTGAGTCTTCAAGAATGAGAGGCAGAGATAAAAATTCACCAGCCTTCACTCTATCAATGATGTCCTGACGCTTCCTAGAGATGTAGACAAACCGGGAGGTGACAGCAGCCATCTTGACTTCAGCCAGTTCACGCTGCAATTGGAAGGCCCTGTTGACATCAGACAACCAACGCAGCTTTGTGTCCGTAGATGGGTTTCCAGAAAAGGAGAGTTTGACATAGGCATCTCTCGGGGCAAAAGCAGGAAGGTTGGACGAGGGCAAGGAGTTGGTATACAAAGAAGAAACACCAGGGTGAGGCAGAGAAGGTACGTCTTGCACAGCTGAAGCACCCTTGGCAGTCTTGGCAGCTGGAAGCAAACAGTCCACACCATCGGAATCCTGCGAGGAGTCAGACGAGGCATCAACGGGTCGCTTGGTAGAGGTTGAGGAGGTGGACGGCTGCAACCTGAGCTGCAGAGTGACCGAGGAGAGGGGGGAGGGTTGCGAGAAGGCAAATCAGGCCAGTGATCCTCAATTGGAGACTCGTCTTCCTCCGACATTGCCAAGTCGGCCTCCAAGCAGGAATCCGCACTCTCCATCAGGCCAGGCAAGGCCTAGATGGAAAGCAAACAACTAAACACTCAATCAGCCAGGGACACACACACACACACCCACACACACACAGACAATCACAACAAAACTATACACAGAACCACAACAGACAAACAACACCAGCAACACCACAGAAACAACAACACACAAACAAGAACTCACAAACAACACAAAAAACACAAACAAGAGCTCCAAAACAACACAAACAACAACACAAACGAGAATGGAGGCAGAGCGCCACGAGTACGTCCACACTCCACCTGTTCTGGAGCAAGACTGCCCTATAGGTGTGTGTGTGTGTTTCGTAGCAATATATGAAGGACTAATTTTTCTGCAACATTTTAGACTACATCACAGGGTCCCTTAGTTAAGAACTTATGAAATTATCACTTACCATCATCATATTTCTTGTAGGGAAAGGGACCGTAGCTTTCTTCATCAAAAATAAACAGAGTGTCAGTCGTATCTCCGTTGTTGCCGATCTGTACCAAGTAGTGGCTTCAGCATTAGTTTAAGGGGGGGAGGGGTTTACGGGGGTGCGGGAATAGGGGGGACAGGCTTGGGGGTGGGGGTTTAGGGGGGTGCGGGAGTAGGGAGACAGGCTTGGTGGGGGGGTTTAGGGGTGTGTGGGAGTAGGGGGGGAAAGGCTTGGGGGTGGGGGTTTAGGGGAGTGCGGGAATAGTGGGACAGGCTTGGGGTGGGGGTTTAGTGGGGTGTGGGAGTAGGGGAACAGGCTTGGTGGGGGGCGGTTTAGGGGGGTGCGGGAATAGTGGGACAGGCTTGGGGGTGGGGTTTAGGGGGGTGCAGGAGTAGGGGGACAGGCTTGGTGGGGGTGGGGTTTAGGGGGGTGCGGGAGTAGGGGGACAGGCTTGGTGGGGGGGGGGGTTAAGGGGGTGCGGGAATAGGGTGTTCAGGCATGGGGGGGATTAAGGGGGTGCGGGAATAGGGGGACAGGCTTGGGGGGGTTAGGGGGTGCGGGAGTAGGGGGACAGGCTTGGGGGGGGTAAGGAGGTGCAGGAATAGGGTACAGGATTTCTACCCATCCCTAGCCTGTCCCTCTATTCCCGCACCCCCCTAACCCCCTCCCCCAGCCTGTCCCCCTATTCCCGCACCCCCCTAACCCCCTCCCCCAGCCTGTCCCCCTATTCCCGCACCCCCCTAACCCCCCCCCAGCCTGTCCCCCTATTCCCGCAACCTCTTAAGGTGGTAATTCTTTTTTGTTACATTGGAGTTCCTTGATTCCTCCAAAGTATGCCAGGAAACAGGACCAGATGAACAAAAATAATGGTGTTCTGTTGCTTGGAATAATTTGGAGGATTCAGTTGCTCCAGATTTACCAACCCAAAATTTCCCCCTTAAGTATCAATTTTTTTTTTTTTTTTTTTTTTTTTTTTGTCACTTTGGGGCTACTGAGTTCTCCAAACTATGTCATGCAGGATACAGGCTGCTGCTGTATACGAGTAGGAGATGTGTTTTGCAGCGTAGTTTGGAGGAATCGGAAGGCCTCCAATTTGACTATGAGAGTACACTCGTGGTCAAAAATAATCATCCATATAGGGGTAACTCACGTAAGATTTTAACAGCTTCCCTCTGTTCCTTAGCTGATAAACTTTCCAATAAATATATAGGTTAAGTACCATCGTTTAATTTACTACAAGCAGCTACACACTACTTAAAACAATAACTTTATATGTGAACATGAAAACATTAAACAGCAAATTGTTAAAGTTACCCATATGCGGATGATTATTATTGACTACGACTGTATCTTTTCCATACCTTGTTGTGCTTTATGCATCAAGAACACGAGAGGAGTTTCCAATACGTGTTGACATACAGTATATTATATGTTACAGTCAATATCTAAACCTAGACAATTTGTAAAGTGACTGTGAACTTTTGAGGCAATATGTGAATTGCCTGATTCACCTAGTCACTTTAGAAATCAGCTAATATTTTCAGACAATTTACAAAGTGACTAAAATTCTTATTTATTTTCTTGACAGTTTGCAACACAGTCATGAACTTATGGTTTCAATTCAATTAAGATAAAAAATAAAGATGGAGATGGAAGGAGGTGATGTTATCACATAAGCTATGAATATCATAAACAAACTGTATAAAAACGTGTTACCTTGAAGATCTTGTAAACTGCGTCAGTAAGTTGTGACAGAAATTTTTGTTGTTGTGTTTTTGAAAACAGGGCAACGCAGAATAAATTATTGTAATCTGATAGGGCCTAACACAATCTCTTGATCCCTTCCTTGTCAGAAAATTGGGAAAGAGTTACAGCTTCTCTATTGATGAGCTTTGCATTAGGAAAATAGGAATCCTGTTATAAAGAGTATGAAAGTTCAAGATTACCAAGTATTTTTATTTGAATAGGGAAATTGTTCTCAAGAAAATAATCTATAAACTACGTTGTTATGAACTAAATTGTGTTATCATCATGTTTATTATTAAGATCTCCGAGGGAAAACGTCTCTGTTCAAATTGTTAATTAATTTATGAGAAGAACAATAATTTACTTTGAGCACAAATGATCGGAAATATAATAATCACAGTCAGTCGCAACTCACATATATCTCGAAATTGTAGGACAGATTATCATATGGTAGAATGACGCGGTACAGCATGAGAGTTGTGATAGTGCGTGGAGCTCCCAAGTCCACTTGTACCCTCTGATTACTACGGTTTATGGTACAGGGGCAGTCAGACACTTGGGGCCAGCAATACAACGCACCCGTCTCTCCAATCTGACCAGTTGCCACCATGGATATATAGTTAGATGAGGGACAGGAAAAGGAGAGTATATGTACACACACAAAGATAAAAATTCGTTATGAAAGGGAGGTGCATGGAATGGTATTATACTACGAGACCTTTGAGGAGTTAGTTAAAGTTACAAATTAATGCAGTGTAGAAAGAATGTGAGGGTAAAGAGTGGCAAGGGTTTGTTGGGGTTTTGGGGGGTGCGGGAGTAGGGGGACAGGCTTGGGGGGGGGGGGAGTTACGGGGGTGCGGGAATAGGGGACAGACTTTCTACCCACCTCAAGCCTTTCCCCCTATTCCCGCACCCCCCAAACCCCCCCAAGCCTGTCCCCTACTCCCGCACCCCCTTAAGCTATTCTTATCTATTCTAAAATGTTCTATGGAGAGGTATTCAAAATCCATTTTATTATCCTTACCATAAAAGACTACATGCATGGTATAGCATCTTGAGAACGAGACAGGGACTGGTTTTCATTTTTGGAAATTCCTGTATTATGGAAAGAACATACGGTTAATTGGGATGACATAATCTGGCGGTATTTTAATGTGACCTGAATCTACTAAAATGAAACTGTTTTTTTAACTACCGGTATTTTAAATGTTATATTCACTGTGTCAACATCATAATCAGGTACTATAATATAATAACACATGGTTTTACTGACCAGTGATGTGCCAAATTGTGGGTGTCCATTAAAGTCAGTGGTGGATGTCACGGCTTGTACGTACGAGACCAAGTTCTGTGCTGGTTCTATTAGGTCTAGTATGTTACGGTAGACTCCAGTGCCAACGGTGCCAGAGGGTGACCCAATCATTAACCTCACTGTAAATAGCTTGCAGAACTCGCCTGTCCGTCACATGAAAAAAAAAAAAAAATCCTTGTTGTAAAATGTGACTAATGAAAATGTGATTGTGAAAGGTAGGTAGGTTTGTTGAGGGTATGCAAAATGTTGTGAAGATGTGGTTGTAAAGGATAGATTGATTTGTAAAAGTTTGTAAAGGGAAGATAAATGATTGATTGGGATTTTCAGCGCTGTGGAAAGGTACTGTAGCGGCAACTACTCTAGTCTTATGAGTTACCTCTCTTAAGTGTGTCTATAATCCTTAAGTGTGTCTATAATCCTTAAAGTGGTAGGTAGTCTATAATAGTACTCTTTACTTGGAGGTTTAAGAGAGGTTTGGAGGAAGACTAGTGGTGAGGTTTTAATCTGGTTTATTCTTCTTTGTTCTTCTTTGTTAGGTTTTTTTGCCTATAAACTGCTTAGGGCATTAAGGCATCACTATTACTTCGTATCCTCTGTATAAGTCGACTAGTAGTGGCGGCGGAAATGATGGTGGTGATGATGATGATGATGATGGTGGTGGTAGCGGTGGTCGTAGGGGTGGTAGCGGTGGTGGTAGTGGTGGTAGCGGTGGTGGTAGTGGTGGTAGCGGTGGTGATGGTGGTGGTGGTAGCGGTGGTGATGGTAGCGGTGGTGATGGTAGCGGTGGTGGTAGCGGTGGTGATGGTGGTGGTGGTGGTAGCGGTGGTGGTAGCGGTGGTGATGGTGGTGGTGGTGGTAGCGGTGGTGATGGTGGTGGTGGTAGCTGTGATGGTGTTATTTGTTGTTGCTGCTGTTGATGTTGATGATGTTGTTAGTTGATGTCAAGGACTTTGAGAAAGGTGCCGGTCTGGAAGGTATGTTGGACCGGTTCCACCTTTCCCTGAACTGGAAGGCGTCGGGGTCTTGGTGTTTTTTGGTGTTTTGCCGGAAGAGGTCGAGGCGGGGTGAAGCAGACAGATACCACCGTACACTGACATACTTCGGTGGGACTGGTGGCTCAGCTGTCTTGCTGTCCTTACTCCCCCTCCTCCTCCTCTTCCTCTTCCGGCGTTCCCCTTCGTCCTCCAGTTCACTCTCACTTCCGGTGGTGGTGGTGGAGGCCCTGGTTTCCTTGTCGTCGTGGTCTTCCTCCTCCGTCTCCATCTCCTGTGGTGGTGGCGACATAGGTGGTTGTGACGGTGATGGTGGTGGTGACAGTGGTGGTGGTGGCAATGACGGCGGTGGTGGTGGTGGCGATGACGGTGGTGGTGGCGATGGCGGTGGTGGTGGCAATGGCGCCCTCCCACTGTTCGCCTGGTTGAGTGGGCGAGGCAGCATTAACCGGCGATGGGGGTGGGCCAGATACAGGGAAGGTGCCTCGTCTGCACTGCTCCTCCCCCGTCCCTTCTTGGTGCCTCGTTCCTTGGTAGTGGTGGTGGTGGTGGTGGGTGGTTGTAGCTCAGGAGAAATGGCGATCGGTGGCAAGCCATTTCTCCTGAAGACGTCTTGGAGGATGTCGGACAGACGACTTAGTCCCTCGGCAGCTAAGGCAACAGCAGTCTTAGTGCAGACGGTGACGAGGTCTGCCTGCTGCTGCCGTCGCTGCAGAGGTGGTTGGACGTCGGCCGTCCTCCTCCCATGGGCGTGGAGTGAGCCCAGAACCCGCCCACCATCAGGTCCGGCAACGGTGGCAGCCTCCACGCCCTTCCTCCTTTCCTCCACAGTGAAGGATACCTCCTCTCCGTCCCTCAAGGATGGTGGTGAGGTGGCGGCGGCAGAGAGAAGGATGTCCTCCCTGTGGACGAAGTAGTCCTGTTTGTTGGCGGAAATGAAGTGGTTGAACCACTTCACCCTGCCAACAAGACGGTCGGCAGGAGAAGTGGTGTTAGCAGGTAGAAGTGTTGATTGGGCCATGTCTGTGTGTGGACTGTCGAATGGGTTTATTCAGTGAGACATGCGAACATATAAAGGTATTACAATATCAAGAGCACCCTATTATAACCAATCAGAGAGCAGCGAGACATGGTATGATGGGTCTCTTGATTCTGTAGCGTGGCGAGGTAGTGCGTGATCGAGAGCACCCTATTTTGGCCAATCAGGAAGCGGCAAGCCGTGGCGCGATAGGTCTCTTGATTCTGTAGCGTGGCGAGGTAGTGCGTGATCGAGAGCACCCTATTTTGGCCAA
The DNA here is from genome assembly GCA_033782935.1 of Petrolisthes cinctipes. Classification (NCBI taxonomy): domain Eukaryota; kingdom Metazoa; phylum Arthropoda; class Malacostraca; order Decapoda; family Porcellanidae; genus Petrolisthes; species Petrolisthes cinctipes. The sequence goes on from JAWQEG010002492.1 coordinate 58,143, forward strand.
TCAGCAATGAGGGCTGATGTTTGTGGCGGATACGTAATTCTAGCTGCCACAATACTCCTCCATTAGCGAGAATGTCCTGATGTGTGAGAGAGGGGACGACCTGCTCTGGAGAAACGTACAGGAGGGGGGTCGTCGTCTTGCAGATAGGCTGGCTTGAGTCTGTCGATGGAGACCCAGTCGTTGGAGCCTTTTATTCGTAGCAAGAATGCCTTCTTTCTTTTTTCGATGACTTCGTAGGGGCCGGAGTAAGGCGGCGTGAGGGGTGGTGTTTGGGCGTCGGTGCGAAGAAAGACATGTTTTGTTGAATAAAGGTCTCGGGGGATGTAACAGTGGTCTGGTGGTTTGTAAGTTTGCTTGCAGGGTGCCAATTTTCCGACAATGTTTCGAAGAAGGCTAATGTCATTGTTTGAAGGTGCGTCAGGGAAGAATTCACCTGGGATGACGAGGGGTTCACCAAAGACCATTTCTGCTGGAGAGGCGTCGAGTCCTTCTTTTGGAGTGGTTCGTAGGCCGAGGAGTACCCAGGGTAGTTGCGACGACCATGTGGAGTTGTTGCATCGTGACATCAGGGCAGCTTTCAAAGTTCTATGAAGTCGTTCCACCATGCCGTTTGCTTCTGGATTGTAGGCTGTAGTGTGATGGACTGTGGTGCCCATTAGCTGTCCCAAAGAGGTCCATAAATGCGATGTGAAGGTTGTGCCATGGTCGGAGGTGATGTGTTCAGGAATGCCGAATCTGGAGATCCAACCTGACAACAGGGAGGAGGCGCATGAAGTAGACGTTGCGTTGGCCATGGGGATGGCTTCTGGCCATCTGGTAGAGCGATCGATAATAGTGAACAGGTAACGATGTCCGTCAGAAGGAGGAAGGGGTCCCACAACATCCACGTGAATATGAGCAAAACGCCTCTGTGGTTGGTGGAAGGCTCCTGGGCCGGTTTCTGTGTGACGGTGAACTTGTGGATTTTGGCAGGGCACGCAGGATCGCACCCAGTTTCCTGCGTCGCGGGGGATCTTGTGGCAGATGAACTTCTGTGTAAGTAGTCGTGTGGTTGCTCTACGTGAGGGATGTGAGAGGCCGTGGATCAAGTTGAAAATGTGGCGACGCAGGGATGAAGGTATCCAAGGGCGTGGACGTCCGGTGCTCACGTCGCAGAAGATGGAGGTGTTAGAATCTCCTAGGGGGACATCCTCCCATTGTAAAGCCGTGATTGCTGTCCTCACTGCTGTAGTTTCAGGGTCCTGTTGTTGTTCCTTGGCGAGTTGGTTGTAGTCAAGTCCTAGCTGAACTGCGTTGATCTCGATTCTGGAGAGTGCGTCAGCTACCAGATTTTTCTTGCCGGGCAGGTGGGTGAGGGTACAGTTGAATTCGGCGATTGCGGAGAGGTGTCGGCGTTGTCGAGGGGACCAAGCATCTCTTTGTCTTGTAAGGGCGTGGACCAAAGGCATGTGATCTGTCTGCACGGTGACGCCTTCCAGAAAGTGGCTGAAGTGGCGGATGTCTTGGTGGACGTCAAGGAGTTCTCTGTCGAAGGTGGAATAGTTCTTTTCAGCTTTAACGAGCTTGCAACTGAAAAAACTCAGGGGATGAGGTTGTCCGTGTACCACTTGCTCCAAAACAGCTCCGATGGCGATGTTGCTGGTATCCGTGGTGACGATGAGTGGGTTCTTGGGGTTGGGAAAAACCAAGAGAGTTGATGAGGCAAGGGCATCTTTTGCTTTTTGGAAGGCATCTTCTTGAAGAGGGCCCCACATTAGATCCTTGGGTTTGCCTGCTAGTACTGAGTATAGTGGTGCCATGGTGGATGCAATCTTGGGCAGGAACCGATGATAGTAGTTGACCATTCCGACAAATTCTTGTAGGGCCTTGACTGTAGAGGGAGTAGGGTAGCGTTGGATGGAGGCCACTTTGTCTTGAAGAGGTGCAACTCCGGCGGCGAGAGGTGGTGTCCCAGAAAATCCACTTCTCTGGCGCCGAATACGCACTTGTCGTTTCGCACCACCTGGCCTTTTTTTTAGGAGCTCCAAAACTTGAGCTAGGTGCTGTACGTGTTCTTCCTTTGATGCAGAGAAGATGAGGATGTCGTCGATGTAACAGGCACAGAAGGGAAGATCGCCGAGGATACCATCCATCATTCTCTGAAAAGTGGCTCCAGAGTTTCGTAGTCCAAAACAACTGTAGTTGAAGGTGAAGGTGCCAAATGGTGTGGTGATAGCCGTCTTGGGGATGTCATCTGGGTGCATAGGGACCTGGTAGTAGCCTTTGAGGAGGTCCAGCTTGGAGAAGATTCTGGCACCATGGAGGAAGGAGGTAATATCCGCAATGTTGGGTAGTGGGTAGTGGTCGGGTTCCATTCTAGTGTTGAGGCGCCTGTAGTCACCACATGGTCGCAGGGTGCCATCCTTCTTGGTTACAATGTGCAGAGGTGATGCCCAGGGACTTGACGCCTTTTGGCAGATGCCTAAACGCTCAAGTTCTGCGAAGGTCTGCTTTGCTACCACCAATTTATCTGGAGCCAGTCACCGAAACTTGGAGAACACAGGTGGGCCAGATGTCTTGATACAATGGTAGATACCGTGCTATGCTGGTTGCTGAGGATGTTGACGGAGTTCTGGCTTGAAGACGTCAGGGTAGGTGTTGCGCAGGTGCGAAAAACTGTTTGCTGCATTGTCCACTTGTAGAGCAAGGTTGATGGGCGCAGCGGTGATAGGAGTGGCCATTAAGGAGGCTGCATCCATCAAACGACACCCAGCAACATCGACAAGGAGTTGATAGTTGGCTAAGAAGTCAGCTCCAAGTAGAGGGAGTGTGACGTCTGCCACTATGAAGTTCCAGCTTGTGATGGTGATGTGAGAATGATCGATAATTTAATTTATAATATGATAATTATAACTTACCTTGCCCGCTTTAATTTATGATCTCGTTGGTTGGCTGCAGCGAAAAACAAAAGTCAGGATTATTTCCCCGTTAGGCCTCAACCACCCCGCACATAGAATTTTTAATGTTCTGGGGTTCTTCCCGATATATATGTATTTATATATAGATAACAAATCTACTGGTGCATTCAAACAACCAATTGCAAATTTCTATATTTATTTAATTCCAGTAACGTTAGCCAACATGAATAATTAAATTTTCACACACACGCATACACTCACGCAATGCTAGCTAGCTACTCGCTCTCGCTACGTTAATACGGTAATAATTCTATCAATGCTAACACTCAATTTGTATTTATATCACAGGTGCTGTTTTCTGGACCCCCTACTCAATTACTTAATATCAATGAATTTTCAAGCTAACGCAAGTTTGGAATATTTTCTAATGTCTCACACTTGGGAATTTATTTTCAGAGTCTCGCAACACACACTCGTAATTTTTCAAGACCAGCTCCCTCTCACCTTTATTTTTTTACTGATCTTCGTCGATGCGATCGACCAGTTATACAACTATAAAGCCTTGGGAATCGTGGTAATATCCAACGACTCGACGTTTACGTTGTTCGCTTCCCCACTCGACACGTCGGGTTAATTAAGGCAAGCGAGGAGCTAGCTTATACGAGTGTTGTCTCTCCAAGTGTCCTGTCCAAACTGACCTTTTTTTACATCATTAACTGGGAGGCTGGAAGTTCAAATTTCTCCTGGCTCCTCCCCCCTATCTGTATTCGTTTCTCCTAACTGGCTACGGTTTACATTTTATCCACTCATTCCTTAGTTATACATGCAATTTCAATTTACCTATGGCGTACTATTAATTCCCGATAATTTCCCTCCTCTTCACGATCATTTGCAATACAATAAGTTACCCTGGTAGCATAATTTATTAATACAAGGTGCAGTTACCTACGAACACCTTATAGGACTGGACTTTGGCAAATTTCAGTTGAGACCTTGACCTTTACCTTTTTTTTCTACCTGGTCTATTTTAAGACTACTACCTGCGGATTAAACTACCTGCGGATTAAGGCTGCACCCACATCAACCCACTCTTACCTCCTTTGTTCTCATGGAATCTTTCACTACTCTAGACATTCTATGCCTTGACACAATTATGGAATTTCCCACTGTCAGCCTATTAATTATGCTTACATACGCGTAATTTAAATTACGTTACGAGTCTATGGCTGACTCGTGACACAGCTGTAAGTACGACCAGCGATGTTGATCTTCAGGTGTTGTTGACCGTATACAGGAATGGTAGTGCCGTTAGCTGCTGCCAGACGGATGTTGGTTGCTGGTTGATAAGGGGCCTTGCAACGAGCTACTGGCAGGAGAGAACGAGCAGCTCCAGTGTCCACAAGGAAGCGAGTGCCTGATGTAGGGTCCTGCAGGAAGAAAGCGTTGACTCCAGTGGTGGCCGCCGCAATGTGCGACGGCGGCCGCCTTACTCGTTTTTTGACCACAGGCATCCTGCTTCACATTTTCTGGCTCGGGGACCAAATCTGGCATGGTAGAAACAAAACTGGTTTCTGAAGTTCCTTTTGTCCCTTGGTTTGTGTGACTGAGTTGCATGGTACCGTTGTTTACTCACTTGGCGAGTGGTTGCTGGTGGACGGTGTGCTGCTGCGACTTTTACGGCATCCTCTTGGGATGAGGGAAGAGGACCAGTAGGTACAGCAGTGATGTGACGGGCTGATGTTGCATGGGCGTCCACTAATTTGTCCGCTTGTATTTGAAGGTCATCTTCGCCGATTTCCTCTGCATTGGGAATAGCTGCATGAATGGGTTCTGGTAGGCGGAGGAGCCATAGTGCTCATAGTAAGTCAACTTGGCGTGGCTTCCCATCAGATGCTGAAGGAAGTCTTGCTAATGCCTTCATTTCCAGTAAGGCCTCAGAAGGTTTCTGGTCGCCAAGTGGTTGTTTTGACAGCTGGAGGAGTTGTGCAGTTCGTACTGCTGGCGAAGGTGTAAACCACTGCAGGAGATAGGCCTTCAGATCTTCATATTGAATTGCTGCATCGCCCTTTGTCTCCAGCCACTCTGCTATGCGAGGGAAGAGATCATCTGGAAGGGCTGCTAAGAGGAGGAGTGGTTTACCTTTTTAAGCCGGAATTGCACTTCAGCACGTCTGAACCAAGTTGGCGCCTCAATTGTGGAGAATGTGGATAGCTTGATTTGGGCGGCTGCGGCTGGGTAGTTGTCTGACTCGGTGGGCAAAGTCATTTTGTAGAGGCGTTTTGTGGTGCAGCTTAAGTTACACTCCGGGGTCACCAATGTAGCGGCAGCTACTTTAGTCTTATGAGTTACCTCTCTTAAGTGTGTCTATAATCCTTAAGTGTGTCTATAATCCTTAAAGTGGTAGGTAGTCTATAATAGTACTCTTTACTTGGAGGTTTAAGAGAGGTTTGGAGGAAGACTAGTGGTGAGGTTTTAATCTGGTTTATTCAGTTTTTTTTTATTTAAGGTTTATTGTGCATTACAATACATTATACATATACATATAGCACAGAGTTATACATATAATATACTTGAAATACACAAAGCGGGCATCAGCCCGCCGGTTGGAGTTTGGGTGTTTCCGTGCTGGGTTGCATGGTGGCGGCGAGAGGTGCTGTGCTCACAGGTGGCTAAAAAGTGAGTTGCGGTGTGGTCAGCGAGGCGGGGGGGCCGCCCTGAGCACCTGCAGCATCAGGTCAGTGGGTGTGTGGCGAACGAGGAGGGCGGCCCTGGCCTGGCGGCTGCTGAGAAGTCCCCAACCCGCAGGCTGGGCGGCGGTTGGTGGTAACGGCGCTGATCTGAGGACGGCCGTGGTCGGGCAGGAAATGAGATAGTGTACTAGCGGGTGGCGGCAGTGCTTCCCGCAGTGGTCGCACTCCTGCCCCTGGAAGCCGTCGTACAGCTCCTCCCTGGTGCAGTAGCCCAGCCTTACGCGCTGTAGCAGCACCCCGTCTGGCCTAGGCTGTTGCTGGGAGGCATCCAGTGGCTGGTAGTCGGTGGCGGCGGCGTACCAAGCCGCCTGTCTCTTCCTCGCTTCCAGTTGCCGGTGTGTGTGGTGGGCGTGCTGGGCTGCGGTGCGCTTGGCGCATGCCTTTACTTGACGCAGACTGGGGGACTCGTGCCTGGTCACCTGGGGGCCACCAGCAGCTCTCTTGGCGGCTGCATCAGCAGATTCATTGCCTCGTACTCCAACGTGGCTAGGGATCCAGTTGAGCTTCACCTGCCGCTCCTGCGTGGCGATGCTCTGGAGGATACCCAGAATGGTGGTGATGAGGCCCACAGTGTCTTTGGGATGCGGCTGCTGGAGGGCCTGTAGCCCTGCTCTGGAGTCTGTGTGCAGCATCACGGTGGGCTCCTGTCGGTGGTGGGCGTGCTCCAGAGCCAGTTGGATGGCCACAAGCTCTGTCTGTAGGGTGGAGCAGTGATTAGAGGTCCTCTCGCACAACTCAGTCCCTCTGGTGATGGCAGCAGCACCCATTCTCCCGCTGTCAGGATCGACTGAGCCGTCGGTGTAGTACACCGCACTGTCTGGTTCAGTGACTTGTGCAATGGCCATGAGGGCATGCTGCCGCATCTCTTCTGTGATGCACTGCGACTTGCTGGCGGGCAGCTGCGTGGCGGAGAAAACTGCCGCGGGGGGCTCCCACGGGGGCGGGGCATGATAGGTGGGGGCAGGGAGGTCCGCCTGCAGCCAGTCCTTTGTGTGGGCCAGGGTGGCTTGAAGCAGCCACGGGTTGCGGCGTAGAGTGTCGACGCCCTGGGTGGCCGCCAGCCGCAGTCTCCTCTGCGTCACACCCTCCGCGTCGCACTGCAGCACCCTCGATATGCGGCAGGCTGTGATGTGCTGTACCCTGGTGGTGAGGGGTACCAGGCTGGTCTCACTCTGCATGATGCATGCACTGGTCCACCTCGGAGCTCCCAGCATGGTCCTCATGGCGGTGTTCTGCACTACCTCGAGCCGCTCCTGCTGGTTTGGGGAGAGTGCTAGGAGGACGAGGGCGCTGTAGTCCACCAGGGAGCGTACCGCCTGCACGTAGTACAGGCGTAAATCGGAGAAGGTGGCGCCCGCAGTGGGTCGCGTCATGGCCCGTATCACGCTCAGCCTGGCCTGCGTCCTCTCCCTCAGGTAGGCGGCGTGGGCTGTGAAGGACAGCCGCTTGTCGACCCGCACACCGAGGTACTGATAGGAGTTTGTCCACGCTAAATCGATTCCCTGGACGCGGAGTTGCCATGCTGGGTCCGCCGCCTTTAACATCATTGCCTGGGTTTTCTCTGCTGAAATCTTGAGCCCCAGGTCTTGGCACTTCTCGCTGATGAGGTCAAGCGCTTGCTGTGTTTTCTTGAGCTTGTTGCCCCTTCCAGTGACCATGAGGGCGAGGTCATCTGCGTAACTCAGCAAGACAGTGCCGGTATGGAAAGGCAGGGCTACCAGTTGCTCCATCAGCAGGTTGAAAAGTAGGGGGCTGAAGATGCTGCCCTGGGGTGTCCCATTTTCCATCTCTTGGAAGCTCGACTTGTGACCCTGGAATCTGACCCTGGCACGGCGGTGCTGCAGGAAGTCGCGAAGCCACGCCAGCATCCTTCCTCGCACCCCTTTCTTCACAAGTACGTCGAGGATGGCGTGGGGGCTGGCCAGTTCAGTGAGACATGCGGACATATAAAGGTATTACAATATCAAGAGCACCCTATTATAACCAAGCAGAGAGTAGCGAGACATGGTACGATGGGTCTCTTGATTCTGTAGCGTTGTGGAAAATATTCCCACAGAGGAGATTTATTTAAGAAACTGTATATAGTGCATAGTAGAATTGTATATAATATTGGTAATGGGTAGTTTAAATCAGTTTATATTCACTCGGGTTTCAGATACAATACTCTGTTTCGAACTTGGAGATTACAATTATCTCGAGAACTAGTGAAAACGAAAAGAGGGTAGAATATGAAGGTGAGGGTCAGTGACCGGCAGTCGAGAATATACTCTCAGACGAACAACAACAATTATAGTGCTCCAGATAAACCGACAAACTTTATACCTAACAAGGAGTGGACGGTTGGTCATCTTATTGACATAGCCTATGCTGTCTCTCTACGGTCCGCCATCCAGGTTAAGTATTATCTTTTACTAGTGGCCATTAGTGGGGAAATACGGAAGGATAGGCGTTACGAGGCATGACAAACAAAATACACCCCGTAAGTTATCTTGTCATTTGTATAAATTCGTATATTGCATCACCATAATTGTAAATTGGATAAACTTACAACCGGAGTTACATGACGATAGTGTATTAGTGGTACGTGTTACTTTTATTCCAGGTGGGTGTTTAACCGGACAGTGATCCTAGGTCTCGGCAAGTTAGTGAGTATAAGTTTTAGCCCATTATTTAGCAGATGTTTTTTATATCTAGCCAAACGAAGGACGGTGAGGGCTACCGTGGCGAAGATATAATTTACATTTGGTCCTTCGAACCGGATAATTGAATTATTATTAGTTTATTAACACATATATTGATGAGTTCCCTCCCTGATAAACGAGTAGCCATCATCGGTCATAGTTTAGTGCCGGTTTCCATCGAAGCAGTTAGTGGCGCTAAAATTAGAATATTCAGATCGCCAGGGGCACGAGCTTCTAATTTTGAATCGAATTCTATTCTTTCTAATATACTTAACTGGAAGCATGATTTGACCATTTTATTCATAGGGGGGAATGATATCAATGATAACTGCTCTCCATCTACTATTTATAATAACATCAGTAACATCATTGAACTAATTCACAGCTACTGTGACTCTCATATTGCGTTAGTACTTATTGAACACCGTAATCCTCCACCTGGGAATAGATTTAATGTAACTTCAAGTAACTATAATAGAATTGCAAATAGTATTAACGCCAGACTGAAAAGAAAATTTAAACAAAATCCATATGTGAGGTTTCTCAGTTTGGGAGCCAAACCTTACCAAACAGGAGTAACCGATGGTGTTCATTTCAACAACGAGACCAAAGCACACTTAATTAGGAAGATACAAAATACTATTCGTTATTTTATTCAAGAAAGTAACAATTAGACAGTCACATGGATAAGTTAAAGCGATCCCTGATTTCCTATAAAGGACATCTGACTAGGGCTACTAGAAATTGTGATCAGCTAATGAAAGCTTCCACAGTCGATGTAACGGAAGTAGAAAGGACTATGGCTCGGTTAAAATCAAAATGGACACAATATGAAGAAACACATAGTTAACTGGAATTAATGCTACTGGATGAAGAAAGCAGTGGGAGTGAAATAGAACAACAACAACAAGAGTACTACGACAATGAGTTTAATTATTTATAATTATATATAATCAAACTTAGAGCCTTGATTATCAACGAAACAAAACACAATACCAATGAAGAAAAGGTATCAAGTAAATTGACAGGTGCTTCTGCATTACTGCCTAAGCTTCCATGTATTTAACTGCCAGTTTTTTCAGGTGACATAACGGAATATGAGGCATTTATTGATCAATTTGAAGCTCAGATTGGCAACCGGCCGGACTTAGAAGATGTCACAAAATTACAGTACTTAAAGACACAATTAAAAGGTCGGGCACATGAACTGATCAAAGGATACAGTTCTATTTCCGATAATTATCAGAGCGCTCTAGATACCCTCAAGGAAACTTATGGTGACACAGAGAGATTAAAACATTGCTTACTACAAAAAATAGTAAGCTTAGAATCGCCAAAGCACAACAAAGGGGATTTGGAGACGTTTAGAGTGGCTATGTTAAACCTAACTCGAAGTCTGAGCAACAAGCATGACTACTCCTGTTGTGAGTGGATCATAGCCTCACTATTTCAGCACAAATTATACACAGCGACCATCAAACAGCTGTATCTAAAGTATGAGACTAATTATTTTAACCTGTCACAGCTAAGTGAAGGATTGAGAGATATGGTCTCGCATATGGAAATAGAAGGTGCCAGCAAATTAAGCAAATGGTCTAAGTCTGAGGGAGCAAACCAGGTTTCTGAACCCTACAAGGGACAAGTTATTGGTACATATAACACCACAACTGGTCAACTGAAAAGTAATCAGATACAACAGATTGTTTGCAGATTTTGTGGTGGAGTACACAGAGATGCTCAGTGTACAAAATATCCAACTGGCGGAGAGCGAATTCAACAGCTAAAGAAACGAAAATTATGTACACTCGCCAGCACTGCCCCGTGTTACAGGAGCTCGCACGATTTAGGAGATGTGGCACCACTGTGATGATTTGCCTCGAAAAATGCACGTATGTGGGATGGAGTAACCTGGATACAGTGGTGCATGAAGTGAACCTTGTTGTTTAAAACTTCGAACCACAAGGTATCATTTCAGCCAGAAATTGTTTAACCTTAAAGTTCTACATTAGAAAGTATTCAGTACTCGTCATTATGTAATGCATTTTAGCTGTCTACATTTTTGTGATTACGTTCCGTTTCTATCTTATCACCTAATACATGTATGGATCCCTATATCTGTTGTCAGAAAAAGGGAAGAGCCATAAGCCTCACACATGGCATGCTCTGATAAGACCACATTTGCTTCAATATTCATAGAACGAATCACAAAAATAGTGAACATCCATGATATTGTCGAGAACTCATTGGAAGAAGCTTCAGTTTCCAGTCATAACTGAAGAGACGAGTTTTCTTCATCTTGCCGGTGGGCCTAGCATATTCATTCTCGCCATCATATCGTAATGAACAGACAGGAGAACCTCATTGCTCAACGCGGGCAGATCATCGGTCTAAGGGAAGCTGGACACAGTGTCAGAGCTATCGGCCGCATCCTAGGACTCTCCCCAACAACAGTGGCGAAATGGATTAGAAGGTGGAATGAGTCCGGAGACCTGAGGGACGCGGGTAAGTTTGCCTATGAATGGCTGTAAGCGATTATTAACTGAATATCATTAAGCTGCTAATTATTATATCATTATAAAATAAGGATAAAATATTGTGCTCACATAATGCTTTGTTACTTCGTTGTTGTGTTTGCTATTAGCAATAATCGTGAATTACCAAATCGGTGCATGCTATTCATTCTTTATGGAAAACTAAATCTTAAGATAACCGATCCTCTCTAATGATGTCTAACGCTACTCGATCTTCCCATACCCTCATTAAATATTCAGTTCTTATCCTATAAAAAATGTAATTCAGGTCCTGTATGTTTCATTTAGGAATAATAATTTGTTATTCAGACTTGCAACAAGTAATTCTACTGCTGCTGAGAAGTAGTATTCCTAATCGTGTGTGTGTGTAAAATATTTTTTCGGTATTAGCAACATAAGTAACATAACTTTGTTATGATCACAGAGAGGAGGCCCCGTTCAAGAGTGACAACTGTTCAACAAGACGCCAGCATTAGACATGCGGCAGAAGAAACCCCACTGACAACTGCAGTGGCCATTCGTCAGCAGCTGCAGCTACAGGTGTCTGTGGATACCGTGCGGAGACGTCTGCATGAGGCAGGGATTCATCATAGAATTCCTGCCCAGAAAGAAACCCTCACCGATCAACATTGCGCTGGTCGACTAGCGTTCGCTGAAGCAAACGTAGGCAAAGACCTTCATTACTGGTCAAGAGTTGTTTTCTCCGATGAGAAAACATTTTGTTCTCATACCCATGGACGTCGCCATGTGTGGAGACTAAACAATTCAAGGTAATGTCTTATCAAGATAGTGTGTGTGTGTGTGTGTGTGTGTGTGTTTTATGGACAGACCGGCATCAAGTGGTATTTGGGATATTTTAGATATTACCAATTTGAAACGTATGACGGAAATGTTGTAGTAGTTGCAAATTTTGCTTGGCCACTCATTTAGAGAGAGAGAGAGAGAGAGAGAGCAGAATGTGTGTGTGTCTGCGTGTGTGTGTTCTGGAAACAAGACATGCGAACATAGTAAGTATCCATATTATAGATGGTGCAGTACCTTTTCTAATAAGGAAAATAGGTATAATATGTATGGCATATGTATTTGGTGTGTTTAATGTAACGTTTGAATCCCGTCCATATTTTAGATCACTATCAGTATGTTTAGGACGTTTCCCTTTAAATAAATATTGAATGCAACATTGCCTACCAGCTTTCCCGTTGTCTGTAAACCATAATAATAATATTAATAATGATAAAAATAATAATAATGATGAATTTCTTATCCTATGATTACTTCTTTCAGGTATGCCCGTCCAAACATCAGTGAAGAGGCACGCAGCGGACACATCAGCTGCAACGTGTCGGGCTACATGTCAATGCACGGAGTTGGTGACGTGACCAGAATTGAGGGAAGGTTTACGGCGGAAAAGTATATCGACATTCTACAGAATTTCTTGCTTCCTTCTCTGCAACGTAGGGCTTTTCCATTTCCACCCAGACCAATTGTTTTTGTGCAAGATCGTTGCCCTATTCATACAGCCAGGGTAGTGAGGGATTGGTTCAGCCAGCAGGAAAATTTGCAGCTTCTTGAGTTGCCTAGCAAAGGGTGCGACTGCAATCCTATTGAACATCTTTGGCCAAACATGGTAAACTGTTGGGAACCAGACAGAGAGCGAACCCCGGAGCAGCTGATGCAGCACACGAGGGAGCAATGGGAGATGTTCCGAGGCAAGCCGGAGCTCCTTCGCAGCCTCGTAACGAGCATGCCCGACCGTTTAAGGGAGGTTATTGAAAAAAGAGGAGGCTGGACACATTACTAAGAGCTTATACTTCCCCATTCATAATAAAACCAGGTAGTTACTGTAGCTGCAATATACACAATGTTAATTGTGCGTTAATGAATATGCCCCTGTCGCCATAAAAAGTTCATTTTTGTTAATTGTTTTAATTGTTATTTGTTAAAAATTTTGGAAAGATTAGTTTGTTATCCGTTTACAGGTTGAAATATATCCCATATAGAAGTGATGTTAATATTATTCACCCAAATATAATAAAGTCAGAATTACAAACATGATCAGCATAGTTGTCATTCACACATCCAACTTATCAGTGTTTACTCGTTTATTCAGTTCATGTTATCACTTTTTGAGAATAACTTCTACAGTTAGTGTAGTAGGATGGTAAGAAATAGGTAGATAGATATAGATAGTTTCTTTTACCTTACAATAAGTAAAAATACAATAAATGTGGCATAGGTTTCTTATTTCTAACTCCAATATATCACCAACATAATCGTGTTTCTTCACTGTTCCTGTGTTTCCTTCTACGAATATTGAAGCAAATGTGGTCACATCAGAGCCTGTATGTGCCAGGCTCACAGCTCCCCCTTTTCTCTGACCTCATATAAGGCGCTGCAGACTAGGTGATAAGATACGAACGACACCGTCATCACAAAACTGTGGCCAATTATTATGCATTTTATAAATAACTACTCTGTGTAGTACCCGGCGTTGACCGGGTAAAAAATAAGATACCCAATATTTGGAGAACAAAATGTGTGTTGGATTAAGATTCATCATATGCATAAATTGCAAAAGCAATCACAAATTTTCCTCCTGAGGGGGTGGTCAAAATTTGTTCCCGGTGGGGATATATATCCCTATATTTTCTGGTAAATCTCCACTCCTCACTGGCCAGCTCGCCAGCAGCTAGTAAGAGCAAATAAAAGTGTTTTATTTTTTTCCCCTAAAACCATCCTTGGGTCACCCTGATCAAGAAAATGTATATAGGTTTGCGGGTCTTGCTCTGATGGTTAGGGCGTGATGAGGTAAGATTACATAATTCTCTCTTTTATATATAAAGGTGACAGATATTAAACACTTTTTGCATGGATCATGTTAAACAAAGTTCAGCCTGTTATGATACTTTGTGGATCGAAACATTCAACAACAAAGTTCACTTCATGCGCCACTGTATCGAGGTTACTTATTTCACACACGTGGATTGTTTCGAGGCAAATCATCACAGTGGTGCCACATCTCCTAAAACGTGCGAGCCCCTGTACCACGGGGCAGTGCTGGCGAGTGTACAAGGTGCATGGGACCACATCCCTTCAAATCTTGCAACGTCAAGTTACAGCTCTGCAGAAGATGCCGTAAAGGAATTCATCATACCACATTATGCAAAACTTTTGACAAGCCAGGTAAAAATACAAATCAATCTACCACTACAGCCGTTGCTGAAGAAAACTCTCAAACAGGCAATAATAATCAACCCAGCTCAGGTGTTGGACATGTTAATGTTAACGCTAGCACGACTACTACGAGATCCTCCGGAGTTGCTTTAGCTACGGCATTGGCCCAACTAGAGAAAAGGGGAGAAGCAAGGGATGTCCAGCTTTTTTTTGACACAGGTTCACAGAAGACCTTCATTACAAGAAAACTGGTAGAAGAAATTCGTTTACCCATAAAGGAAACAGTCAGAATGACTATAACTGGGTTCATGGGTCAGCCAAAGAGTGAAGACTTTCATATAGTTAAGCCCATGATTAAAATGGGGAGACGAAGGAAAAGAGTTACAGCAGTGGTTGTGGAGGAGTTACCCCACGTCATTGTGGTACCTGGGCTGTCAGAGGTATTGAGGGACTTATCCAGCAAGGGGTTTCAAATAGCAAAGTCTAAGGTAGAAAATGATAGAGTCGGAAACATAGATCTCCTTATTGGATGTGATTACTATTATGACTTTATATCAAACCATACAGTTTCTCATGAAGGTATATATCTACTGAAATCTCCAGCTGGCTATATAATTACATGAAAACTTCCCGACTGCTATCTTTCACTTACTAATGTTAACCAGGAATCCCTAAACATTACTCCCGAGTCCGTACTTGTAATGAAAATCACGGACCATATTGAACAGTTGCAGGGATTAGACCCTCATCTGGAAGATGAATCCGAACTTCACAAATTATGGGACTTGGATAGCATTGGCATTGATGCCACAATACCAATACCTGATGATAGTGTTTCCTACCAAGCATATCTTGATACAGTAAAGTACGAAGATGGACAGTATTGGATAAAGTTACCATGGCGAATGAATAAAGCTGATTTACCAAACAATTACTACAAAGCACTTGGACAAATGTATTCTCTTATCAAGGAACAAAAAAGGAAAGGGCAAATTGAAGCATACCAGAAGGTTTTTGATGAACATGCACGATTGGGTTTTATCGAAGAAGTACCGATGACGAATCCTACTGATCAGTGTCATTATTTACCACACCATGGAGTTCTCAAGGATTCGGAAACCACACCACTACGAATTGTTTTTAATAGTAGCTCAAAGTCAAGTTCCCATGCTCCCTCTTTGAACGATTGTTTAATGACTGGTCCTACAATGACAAAGAAATTATATGATGTGCTGCTGAAATTTAGAATAAATAAGTATGCATACACTGCCGACATATCTAAAGCATTCCTAAGAGTTGGTCTCCAAGAGGAGGATAGAGATTATACAAGATTTGTATGGTTATCTGACCCTAATGATGAAACCAGTCCAATTAAAACCTACAGGTTCAAATCTGTTCTATTTGGTGCAACCAGTTCACCATTCCTACTCCAAGCAACAATTGATTACCACTTGAAAACATCTGATAGTCCTCTTAAAGAAGTACTGGCCTCCAACTTTTATGTTGATAATTTTCAAGGAACAACAAGTGAAGAGTGGGAGCTAATCAACATTTATAAGGAGGCCAACAAACAACTTAAGGTAGCCAACATGCCTCTTAGACAATGGACTACAAATAACCCAAATCTTCAGTGCTTAATTAAAGAAGATTTTCAAGACTACATACCGCCCAAGAAGACATCGGTCCTAGGGTTACACTGGAATACTGAGACTGACACACTGTCATTAAAACCCACAAGATTCAACTATCAAACAAATATAACTAAAAGACGGTTGTTAGCTGAGGTTAGTAAAGTTTTTGACCCCTTAGGATTATGTTCCCCTGTGACTATACGAGGGAAACTACTTCTACAAGAAGCCTGGAGCAGAAGATTGATTGGGATGAGCCTTTGCCAGAACACTATCAGGACGAGTGGAAAATTCTACAGACTGAATTTGAGAAATTATCTAGACTCAACATTGCTAGACTTGCAGGCATGGATGATAAACCTTGTTCCCTACATGTGTTTTGTGATGCATCAGCAAAAGCTTATGGAGCAGTTGCATATTTAGTGGCTGAAACTAAGTCATGTTTATTAACCAGTAAGGCTAGAGTAACACCAGTGAAGACTAGGTCCATACCACAATTAGAGTTGACAGCCTTATTAATAGGGACAAGACTAGCTTCACACTTACAGAATACCTTGAGTAATTTACAGATTAAAGATACACACATGTGGTCAGACAGTGAAGCTGCTCTTCAATGGGTCAGAAATGACCAGTCAAAGCTACCTTACGTAAAAAATAGAGTAGCGGAGATCCGAGAAATACAAAAAGATTACATCTTTAGTTATACCAACACAAATTCTAATCCAGCTGACCTTCTTAGCAGAGGGGTTTTGGTAAACCAGTTACTACAAAATACAATTTGGTTCCAAGGTCCTGAATGGTTACCAGAGAAAGACCAATGGCCACAACAAAAGCCGTGTGTTGTATCAAATATTAGTGTTCCCGAAGATGCAACTCCCAAAGACAATTTAGAGAGTTTTATTGATATGACAAAATTTTCATCTCTAGGGAAGCTCGTTAGAGTGACCACGAAGGTGTTTACTTTCATCAAAAACTTGTACAAGAAACGGGGATGGAATAGAGAAATGTACGCTAGAAGCCCATCTATAATTTTGATTAGAGAAGTACAGAACCAAGCTTATGCTGAAGAACTTAAAATTCTCCATTCATGGTCAAGATGTAGCCCTAATGATCAATCACCTGAGTCATCTACAAAGATACTTAGATCAACCACTAGAAATGTTTGTGAGCTGTCTAAAAAGACCCTCACAAAGTATAATCACTATGAGCCATCTAAGAAGATCCTCAAAGTAAACAAAATAATTATTGACTTGGGGTTATATCTTGATGATGACGGAATCATAAGATGTGGCGGTAGAATTCATAATTCCTCTCTGACATATGGAGCTAAAAACCCGATATTGATACCAAAAGATCATTGGTTTGCCAAATTGGTAATAAGAGATGCACATGTTGCTACCTTGCATGGTGGAGTTGCGGATACTCTGACATATATTAGAAGGACATACTGGGTAACTAAGGCAAGACAAAGCATAAAAACATTACTACGTCAGTGTATAAAATGTCGTAGATATGACGCCAGAACTATAAGGTACCCTGGGCCACCACCACTTCCAGAGGAGCGAGTGCAGGACAGCAAACCATTTCAAGTTGTGGGCGTAGACTACTCTGGAGCAATTCAGTTACAAAACTACAACGAGGAGAATACAGGGGAACCCAAGAAAGTTTACATATGCCTCTTTACATGTGCCACCACAAGAGCAGTCCACTTGGAACTGGTGACTGATATGTCGGCCAGTACATTTCTCAGAGCCTTCAGACGGTTTGCTAGCCGGCAATCTTGCCCAAAAGTTATTATCTCTGACAACGGAAGTAACTTTAGAGCATCAGAACCTTTCTTCAAGGAGTTGTTCAAATTGTCAGAAGTTCAACAATTTTTTGAGAGTCGCCATTGTACATGGAAATTTATTGCTCCCAAATCCCCATGGCAGGGAGGATTTTATGAAAGAATGGTAGGAGTGGTAAAGAGGTGCTTACGTAAGTTTTACATAATAAACGTGTTGGCCCAGATGAATTAAGGACAGTTTTGGGGGAAATAGAGGCAAGAATTAACAACAGACCCATTACGTATGTCCAAGAAGATTTGAATGAACCAGAAGCTTTAACGCCTAACCATCTCTTGCATGGATCTATCATAGAACCGGTCCCATCAGTTATTAACAAAGAACATCTAACTGACCCTGATTATTTGTCTAAATTTGGAAAGCCTACAGCCGAGAAGATCAGAGCTAATTTTAACCACATTAGCAAAATGATCAAGCAATGGGAAAGAATCTGGGGTAATGATTATCTAACGTCTTTGAGAGAACATCAATTTGGAAACAAACCCTCGAGTACAACATGCCAGTTGAAGGAGGGGGATATAGTATTAATCGACTGTGACACCCCTAGAGCAACCTGGCCTATTGGTAAAGTCGTATCGTTATTACCAGACCACTATGGGACACTAAGGGTAGTTAAAGTTTTATCTAAGGGTAATATCTCATTGAGGACGGTAGATAAATTAATTCCTTTAGAAATATCCAGTGCAAATCAGGGGGAAGATTCAATAGACGGTTCACAGGAAAGGAAAAGACCTAAGAGACAGGCAGCGAGTAAAGCTAGATTACAAATAATAAAGCATTTAAAATAGATAAAACAATACGTTCTGTTATTAAGTTAGTGGAGGATTAGGTTGTATATAGGTAAATGCTACCACTTTAAAAACAGACATAGACTGGGTTACTTTCTGGGCCCCGCGGATGTGGAAAATATTCCCACAGAGGAGATTTATTTAAGAAACTGTATATAGTGCATAGTAGAATTGTATATAATATTGGTAATGGGTAGTTTAAATCAGTTTATATTCACTCGGGTTTCAGATACAATACTCTGTTTCGAACTTGGAGATTACAATTATCTCGAGAACTAGTGAAAACGAAAAGAGGGTAGAATATGAAGGTGAGGGTCAGTGACCGGCAGTCGAGAATATACTCTCAGACGAACAACAACAATTATAGTGCTCCAGATAAACCGACAAACTTTATACCTAACAAGGAGTGGACGGTTGGTCATCTTATTGACATAGCCTATGCTGTCTCTCTACGGTCCACCATCCAGGTTAAGTATTATCTTTTACTAGTGGCCATTAGTGGGGAAATACGGAAGGATAGGCGTTACGAGGCATGACAAACAAAATACACCCCGTAAGTTATCTTGTCATTTGTATAAATTCGTATATTGCATCACCATAATTGTAAACTGGATAAACTTACAACCGGAGTTACATGACGATAGTGTATTAGTGGTACGTGTTACTTTTATTCCAGGTGGGTGTTTAGCCGGACAGTGATCCTAGGTCTCGGCAAGTTTGTGAGTATAAGTTTTAGCCCATTATTTAGCAGATGTTTTTTATATCTAGCCAAACGAAGGACGGTGAGGGCTACCGTGGCGAAGATATAATTTACAAGCGTGGCGAGGTAGTGTGTGATCGAGAGCACCCTATTTTGGCCAATCAGGAAGCGGCAAGCCGTGGCGCGATAGGTCTCTTGATTCTGTAGCGTGGCGAGGTAGTGCGTGATCGAGAGCATCCTATTTTGGCCAATCAGCAATGAGGGCTGATGTTTGTGGTGGATACGTAATTGTAGCTGTCACAGTACAAAAGAGTTGTTTCATTACCCATTACACTTGTATATAAAATATTAAGGCAAATTTTTACAAGTTGCCACAACAGGATTTCATAGGAAAAATATATAATTCTTAGAAGGTTTTAGTGTGATTTGAGTGATGTTGACCTTCGTTTCTTTAGGAAATGCTTCGTTTTGGAGATAGCCCCCCTCCCCCCCATCCAACAATCTTGGGGGAGAGCCTGGGAAATCGGGGGTTTTTGGGTGGGGGGAAAACTCTTAATATAGTATATTTGCCTTTCTAGATTGCACTCATGACATGCCATAAATGTCAAAAAGTGGAAAACCCGAGCCAAGTTTCGGCAAAAGTTGGCTCGGGTTTTCCAATTTTCAACAAGCATAAATCTGGAAAATTGGAAATCCCGAGCCAAGTTTTGGCAAAAGTTGGCTCGGGTTTTCCAATTTTCAACAAGCATAAATCTGGAAAACTGGAAAACCCGAGCCAAGTTTTGCCAAACTTGGCTCGGGTTTTCCAGTTTTCAACGAGCATAAATATTGAAAAATTAAAAACCCGAGCCAACTTTTTTCTGACCCAACCTGGATCGGGCATCCTTCGGTCTTAACCATATCATCGAGATATTACAGAATTAAAAAGACCTTACCTGACCTGACCTAACCTAACCTAGAAGGGGGCATCCTTCGGAACCTAACCCTGTCATCCTTCGGAACCTAACCATGGCATACTTCGGAACCTAACCATGGCATACTTCGGGACCTAACCTTGGTATCCTTCGGGACCTAACCTTGGCATTCTTCGAGACCAAATCATGGCATCCTTCGAGACCAAATCATGGCATCCTTCGGGACCTAACCTTGGCATCCTTCGGTCTTAACCAGAACATCAATTTGTTATAGAATTAGGAAGACCAAATCAGACCCCTTGTTTCATACACCAATTTACCTTAATTGGAAGCAAATTATGTGGAAGGTACTGGTTCTTGTGGAGTTGAAGAGTAGGTGGTAGTGTTGTATTCTGGCAAGTTGTATTGGTGGCAGGTGGACTGGATGACCTTATATTCAAAGCACTTTAAACCAGTTATTATAACTGATCATGGACTAATTTATTTTTCAATAAGAGGCACAAGTGTTTTTTTGTATAATTTCTGTGTTTCTCCAGTAAATTTTCGTAAAACCAAGCAGCCAGGTGAGTTAACCAGGTGAGCCAAGGATATACCTCCTCCACAGACAGACAGTAATGTTATACTGGCAAGATAAATGGAGAGACTGAAGTTTCAGTGACGTAGTCACGTGTTGTAGGTCTATGATTGGTCAATAAGGAGATGATAGAATTGTGTGAAAAACTGATTGGTTAGATTTGGCTTGAAGTTAAAATATGTGCCACCAGGTCGCACTGTGGGGCTCATAGATCAGCTGACCTAAGTTTTGAATTCAATGCCCAATGGCAGCCATATTTGTTTTCACTTGCAAACACATTGCTTAGAAATCGTGAGAGTGGCCTTATAACGCATTTATAACGGAAATGCTACTAAGAAATATTGTAGTACAAGATGAAATAGAGCTTATTGTAATAAGAAATGTGTGAAAAAGCCAATGTTACGAAATTTTTGGACTCTGAAAAATACGACACGATTTTACGAAATTTTTGGACTCTGAAAAATACGACACTCAATACACTTATAAGAGATAATTAGTGTTATAACGCATTTATGACGGAAATGTTACTAAGAAATATTGCATTACAAGATGAAATAAAGCATATTGTAATAAGAAAAGCGTGAAATGAGGGATGTAACGAAATTTTTGGACTCTGAAAAATACGACACTCACTACACTTATAAGAGGTAATTAGTGTTATAACGCATTTGCTAAGCAAATGGTATATAGAAAAGTTGTTTGTAATACTGAAATATAAACACTGGTAATAGTAAAAAATTTAAAATCGCGTTGTGGCAACTTGTAAAAATATTCCAATAATAATGATGATGATGATATAGGTAAAAGTAGGGAAACTAGCTGAGATCCTCGTATTATATTTTTAGTGTGGATGGTCGTAGAAATCAGTGAATATGGATGTGTCCCAGAATACAATAATAATACATGTTGCCAATGACGAGGCCTGGGCACCTCTTGTAGATTGTTGTTAGAATTCCATACAAAATATTTCTCTTAATCTTGCTAACAAAGAACTAGACAAACGTAAACCTAATGAAAAGAAAAATCTTCCTAGTAGGGTAAAAAGGCGTCATTCATAAAAACCGAGTGTAAAAAGACGTCATTCATAAAAACCGAGTGTAAAAAGACGTCATTCATTATAACCGAGTGTAAAAAGACGTCATTCATAAAAACCGAGTGTAAAAAGACGTCATTCATAAAAACCGAGTGTAAAAAGACGTCATTCATAAAAAACGAGTGTAAAAAGACGTCATTCATACAAACCGAGTGTATAAAGAAATGTACAAACCTTCAACCGAGGCGAAGATGCAGGCTCCGTCGTTATCACATACAGCATTACAGATGAACATTGGATTGTGGACATTGACTGGACCAAGAGGATATAACTTGGAGGGACACGATGCGAAGACTGGGTTTGATGTGTCCACTGTTATCTGGTGTAAGAATTAGTGATGTCTTAATTAAAAGTTACAGGTAGGCTATGATGAAGCAGACAGACCCTTGTTATGTTTCGATCAATATTATGTATGTATTCATCACTTTATTCAATTAACCACTGTACCCAAATCTGAAAACTACAAATATTTTCCAAGCCCCATTTCTCACCTTTTACCACAGAAACTAAAATAATTATCTACGTACTAAGCCTGTGTTGAATGATACCATTATTATATCCAAGGTGTTTCTGTATATATTATCTATCATAAAAGGATTCAAAACACTTTATTGTATGACTATGTGACACCTTTGAATTATTAGGCTACTAGTAATGACATATTAGAAATAATGCATATTTAATATTTCTAATTAATAAAAAAAACTCACCCTCTGGTATATGTTAGTTACAGTAGATGAAACAGAAAAGTGGAGACAATTGAGAAGGAACAGGAACACCAGGGTAGTAGATCCTCGCTGCTGTCTCTTTACCCACAAGATTTGTTTTCGCCTCCCCATCTTCGTCTGCTTTCAATCTCTGTCCCCGGAATACAACGTCTCTCCACTCCTGTGTCAGTCAATCTACGCACGTCGAGGTGGGGAAAAATGGACAAGTTATCAATCGTATAAAATCACTCAGCCATGACAGAGAGAATAATATGAAGGTTAATCCATAATAATATATTCGACAGTGATAACAAACTCTTCTGTGCAGTAACCATTAGCACTATCTAGATATTTTTTAACATACCTTTGTCTTGCACGTGTTAGTCTCGTGAAAGCTGGAAAAAGAATGAGGACAGTTTGTACCCTCACGTTTTATCGGGTTGTGCGTGTCAGGATGTGTGTGTGTGCCATGTAGTACTCTCCCTTGGAATATATTTATTATGGTGGAATCCTGTCAGAACAATAAAGAGAAGTGGAAAGAAGAACGTGATAACAATAACTGAACATGCTTAGGTGTATTTATTGTAACACCCCTATTTTATATGTATTGTTATTTAGGATATTTACGGGTATTATATATTTATATGTATTAGAATAGGTTTTTAGTGTAAGATTGTAGGGAGTAGCCAGGCTGAGATTATCACTGACGAATAATCTCGGTGGTGGGCTTCTTCAACACAAAATGTTAATATGAGGAAAGTACAAATAATGTTTATAGTTAGAGGTTATAGATGAATAATAGAAATAATGACTATAGTTAGGTAAATAGGTTAAAGAGAGGAATAATTGAAACTTAGGTAGATTGATAGGGATAGAGAAATACGTGGTGATTTAAGAGGTGAATGTAAAATAATTTATTGGAGACAGGGAATAACCTGCATTTGTAATTATAATGTATAATTACGATGCTAACATTCCTATACTGTTACCTGCAATTTAATAGTAACTTACTTAGAAAATTAATTAGATTAGTTAGGAACTAAAGTCGGGACAGTACATTTTCTTGTTGGCGGAACAATACATGCCTTGAATATGAAAATTACAGTAATATAAAACTTTAAACAAGGGAGAAAGCAATGTATTTGAGCTCACTAATATGTTTAAATCATGTTATGTAATTATATACACTAGTAAGGGTAGAACTGATGGATTTGCCAGAAATTGAGATGAGTTGGTCACTACTTTGCTTAAGGGAGAAGTGAGGAGGGAGTAGCCTTCAGTATTTCTTCCTCATTCTGATCTCGTCTACTGGGTGACAGGTAGGGCTCAACTCGCTCTCATCATATATAGTGTATTGTGAATATAGTGTGGTGAATCTATCAGTCCCGTGATGGGATATAACTAACTAAAGGATATTGTGTGTTCACATTCAGGCATAGTAAGTAATGTATGTTTTTTTTTTCTCAAGCTCATTCTGATCTCGTCTACTGGGTGACAGCCATTATAGCATTCTCCCTTGGTGTTTAGTGAACCACGTGGTACCCCAGAAAATTCAGAACATTTGCTGGCAATTTTATATTATTTCATTATTATAGTATTGAGATTAGGATGTGATTTTTTTTTTATTGTATTAACTATATTTCGGCCTTGTTGTGAAAAATTTATTATTGGGAATTATTTGGGATATTGTGGGAGGGGGGACACTTCATGTAATATTTTTTTTTATATGTACTTAGCTCTGTCAACTGGCGAGACGAGGAATGGTTCCGGTCCTAGTTGACAGAAAAGGGAGTAGGAACTGTATTAAGGGAGGGGATATTTAATAGTAATAATTGTTTATTTTTGGATTTATGCGGGTTAGCTCTGTCAACTGGCGAGACCAGGAATGGTTCCGGTCCTAGTTGACAGAACGGGGAGTAGGAAATATTAGCAAGGGAGGGGGGAACAGAGATTATTATTATTGTGATTATTTTGTACTCGTACCAAATAAATTGATAAAATAAACGGGTTTATAATTGTCTGAGTATTTTCGTCACCGATGTAACAAATAGACTGTGTTCCTTTATAGATAGTAGTAGATTAATAATTCCAATCACTGATCGTACCCCCGTTAGAACTGTAGTCTGGGTTGCTTACTCGCGAGCCTTCTTAAAGTAACGTTACGCTACCCTTCCGGTGTGTGCTCACTTGGTTCCTCTGATCGACTTTGGTCTGGTGGTGGCAGCGTTTACCCAGTACGGGAGAGGAGCTGGACTTGCCCTTTGTATGATTTATTTTTGGTATTCGTAAGGCGAGTCCTGTTCCTCATCGGTATCTTGTTTTTTTTTTTCAGACAAAGTTGATACAGCTATAGGATAGAGTTGTAGCATACACTGGTTGGTTTTTTTTTGTTTTGTTAAAGGCAGTGGGTTTTTGTTTCCATCCAAGAGTAAAGTAAGGGGACAAAAATACCAGCTTTTACATTATTACATTATTAAAGTACCATCCTTGTATTCTTTTGTATAATTATGCTAAGGGAAAACCAACATTACATCGTTACCTTAAATCAAAGCCCAGTAACGCAATGCAACTTCCTTAATTAAGCAATTATCTTTTTCCTGGAAATACAGTATTACCAACTAGCCAATGAGTAAGTATATTATCTACCCTACTCTTTGTGCATTACTTTGCTTTTTAAAAAATAGCTTTAAAAGTACTTTTACATTTCCGTGTCACTTTACTATATTCATGACTTGGATGGGCTACATGTATACATAGAGAGAGTAAGGGCCACTCATGTCGTTTCTACATAAAGCTATTCTTACAACCAACTTATTCATGCACCCTGATTGAACCATTCCAGTCACGTCTCTGAACTACTGTAAAAGCTCTGTACTTTTTTTATACCCAAGCCGAATATTTCCTTTCAATTCTTGCACTGTCCCTCCATTCCTTCGTGCTTACTGTCCCACCTCTCTATCTTCTCCCATTCTTCAATTCTTCTACTTTCCCTCTATTTATTCTGTTCCCTTCGTTTGCTTTCCCACCTCTATTATATCTCCCCCCCCCACCCCTTTCAATTCTTCTACTTTATCTCTATTCCTTCTGTTTCCTTCGTTTACTGTCCCACCTCTCTATCTTCTCCCATTCTTCAATTCTTCTACTTTCCCTCTATTCCTTCTGTTCCCTTCGTTTGCTGTCCCACCTTTCTATCTTCTCCCATTCTTCAATTCTTCTACTTTCCCTCTATTCTTTCTGTTCCCTTCGTTTGCTTTCCTACTTCTATTATATCTCCTCCCCCCCCCCTTTCAATTCTTCTACTATCCCTCTATTCTTTCTGTTTCCTTCTCCTTGTCCCTCCTTTCCTTCTACTTTCTTCGTGTTTGTTTGCTGTCAGACCTCTCTCCCTCGTAGGTGGGTATTGGCTGTAGTGATGTGGGCAATACTTTATGGATTTTGGCGTCCCTTCGGTCCCAGCCACTTATAGCTTTCACTTCCTCAACTGTCCATCTTTTCTTTCTATTTCCTTCCTGCTTGCTATCACCTTTTTCTGGCGCTATATGACCTCGCTGTTGCGGCGCCTAATATAAATAAATCAATCAATCATGCTTGCTGTCCCACATTTCTTTCTCCTCCCCTTCTTCAATTTTTTTACTTTCCCTCTGTTCCTTCTGTTCCCTTCGTTTGCTTTCCCACTTCTATTATATCTCCTCCCCCCCCCTTTCAATTCTTCTACTATCCCTCTATTCCTTCTGTTCCCTTCGTTTGCTGTCCCACTTTTCTATCTTCTCCTCCTTCAATGTTTCTGCTTTCCCTCTATTCCTTCTGTTTCCTCCATTTGCTGTCCCACCTTTCTATCTCCTCCCCCCTCTTTCATTTCTTCTGCTTTCCCTCAGTTCCTTCTGTTCTCTTCGTGTTTCCTGCCCGTTCTCCCTCGTATCAAAGGGTCTTCTATTTTCCTTTTCAAATAATGTCTGCCTCACTTTGTTGTATTTCATCTTTCTATATCGTGGAGTCAGAAAGGTCAATAAATAAAGAACACAAGTATATTTTATTGCACTGAGAAGCACTGGAATCGTTTTCTGAACAATAATTTATTCTTCCCCAGAATATCAACTTTACCCCCACCAAGGACATTATAATTTTAGTTAAGGGGGTGCGGGAATAGGGAGACAGGCTGGGGGGTGCGGGAATAGGAGGACAGGCTTGGGGTGGGTAGAAAGCCTGTCCCCTATTCCTGCACCCCCCAAGCCTGTCCCCATACTCCCTCAAAACCCCCCAAACCTGTCCCCTAGTCCTGCACCCCCCTAAACCCTCCCAAGCCTGTCCCCCCCCCTATTTCAGCACTCCCTTAAATTTGTTGGTTTTGTCTGTTTGACTTAGCAATGTTTCGCAAAAAAAAAAAAAAAAGTGTCAATGATTATAATTTTCCTTATCTAAGATGATGCTCGGGACTCTCACTTAATAATTAGAATATCTGATAGAGCCGAATCTAGATGTGCTTCCATAACTATATATATATTATTTTGTGTGTGTTTGACGAGAGGATCAGTGTCACCTTTAGCCTAGTTCACCTCCATTTAAGGACCCTGTGATCATGTATGAAATTGGAGGCTTCTGCTGGTTCCTCCTAACTATGCCAAGAAACAAGCTCCTTCTATATAAGCAGTGTTTCGTGGCAATATATATAGTACTCATCTATCTCCAATTTACTGACTACATCACAGGGCCCTTAAGGTGGTAATTCGTTTTTGGTACATTGGAGTGCCTTGATTCTTCCAAAGTATGTATGCTAGGAAACAGGACCAGAAGAGCAAAAATAAATAATGAAGTTCTGTTGCTTGGAATAGTTTGAAGGATTTAGCTGCTCCAGAGTTACCAGCACAAAATTTCCCCCTTAATGAAATATATACCAAGTACTCGGATCCTAGGCTACATGCAGGTCTTAAGGGGGTGCGGGAATAGGGGGACAGGTTTGCAGGGGGGGAGGGTGCGTTTTTTTTTTTTGGGGGGGGCGGAAGTAGGGGGACAGGCTTGGGAGAGGGGGGGGGTGCGGGTATAGGGGACAGGCTTTCTACCCACCCCAAGCCTGTCCCCCTATTCTGGCACCCCCTCCAGTCCCCCCCCCCCAAAGCCTGTCCCCTACTCCCGTTCCATCCCTTAATCACTCTCAATATTTAATAACTTATCACGTCACGAGGTCTAAGTAAGAATCAACACAACATTAATAGGATATATGGTATAATGTTTTGGGTGGTAAATCTGGAACAACTGATTCCTTCAAACTATTCCAGGCAACAAATAGATACCATTATTTTTCATCATCTGGGTGTGTTTCCTGGCATACTTTGGAGGAATCAAGAAGCTCCATGCACTCTATATCAAAAGTATATTATCCCCTAATTAACCTCTTGCACAATCATGGTAACAAAACAAAACAACTGAACCAGAAAAGTAATAAATGCAACTCCTCAATCCAGTTTCAGATAATCACAGTTCGTATTATTGTGTGTATATATATATGTGTGTGTGTGTGTGTGTGTGTGTGTGTGTGTGTGTGTGTGTCATCTCGAAGGTATAATGCATAATAAATGTATGCTTTTAGATATCTGGGATCGCGTGCATGTATATATATGTGTGTGTGTGTGTGTGTGTGTGTGTGTGTGTGTGTGTAGTTATGATTGTGTGTGTGTGTGTGTGATTGTGATTGTGATTGTGATTGTGTGTGTATGTGTGTGTGTGTGTGCACGCCATGAGACTGCATAGATACATATATTTTAGTAATGTATAATGACATAGACTATACTTGGGGAAAATACTATTATCAGCATTAGCATTATAATACACTGGTGATCAATTGACAGTAACATTATGTATATACAGTATATATATATATGGTTATAAATACTACCACTTATATACAGTAAACTACGGTAGGTTTGCGTGCGTAGACTAGGTTAAGGGGAGAGTATACTTTTGGTACATTGGAGTGTCTTGATTCCTCCAAAGTATGCCAGGAAACAGAACCAGATTAGCAAATATACTGGTGGCCTGTTGCTTGGAATAGTTTGGAGGAATCAGTTGCTCCAGATTTACCAACACTGTATTACCCACTTAATATACTGTTCACTTAGTCTAGAAAGTATCCGTGCATACTCTAGTCAGCTCTGAACATTTAAGACCAGCGGTGATTAATATTTAGATGTGTCAGTTGTTCCTGCTTAATCAATGTGTGTATAATTATATGTAACAAGTTGAAAGCATCACTCGTTCACATCCTTCATCGATACTTTCTGGAGCGAGTGTAAAGTGAGAGACAAAAGTCGTGGCATGGTCCTGTCTGATAAATTCCCAAACATAATGAACCATACTGATGCCCCAAACTACAGCTAAAAACACCGAGATCAAAATAAGGGTTCGTTTATTATGGTACTAAATGTTTTCACCTAATTCCTGAACGTAACTTTTGTCTTTCATTATATACAGAGTGACAGTCCAAAGTCCTGCTGCATGTGGTTGTTGGATGATCATTCTATATACCCGGTACCATATTCCTTCAAGAAGCGACTCGTTGAGGAGACAGCACTTTGGTTAGCGAGTGTTGCAGTAGGATTAGTTGTATTTTGCATTAAAACAAATTTAACTTCTTCATTAAACTTTTGATAAAGCTACAAATTACAGTAATTCTAAGGCTAATTTTACTAAAGACACACAATAGTACATTATAGCATAAAATGAATCCAAGATCTGGAAACTAAGAACTATACACACATCATTAAAATTATCATGAATAACTTCACAAACATTATTATTAGTGACTGACTAATCTAATCACAAAATACATATATTATAATAATATTATTATTACAGTACACAAGGAACAGGAGAATATGAATTAGGGGCTCCCGTATATCATCATCTTGCAAATGCATATGTTTAGAGTGCCCTGGTTGTACATAGTGATGTAGCGACCCACAAGATTCACTGTAAAGAGAAATGGTCATTATAGATACAAGCGAACTGTTGTAAAGTTCTTGATACACATCCATGGGAGTATCTTAGGGAAACATGGGACAGCTTCCCAGTATAGTCTTAAGGGGAGATTATTTTGTTGGTGAATTGGATGAAGGTCTATGATTCCTCCAAACTATGCCATGAAACAGATCCCCCATCGTCTGTTTCCTGGCATAGTTGGGAGGAATCAGTAGCCCTTCAATTTACAAAAAAAGAGAATCTCCTCTTAAGGGGTGAGGGAGCAGGGGACAGGCTTGGGGGGGGGGGGGAGTGGGAGGGTGCTGTAATAGGGGGACAGGCTTGGGGTGGGTAGAAAGCCTCTAACCTATTCCCGTACCCCCCTAACCACCCTCCCTCCAAGCCTGTCCCCCTACTCCAGCACCCCCCCCAAGCCTGTCCCCCTAATCCCGCACCCCCCAAACCCCCTCCCCCAAGCCTGTCCCCCTACTCCCGCACCCCCCCGACCATCCCAAAATCCCCCTCAAGCCTGTCCCCCTATTCCCGCACCCCCTTAAGGAATCAATGGCCTTTAATGTTAATCTGCCAATTGTAGGTATTCCTCAACTTGTCAACATTCACCTCAGCCCTTAACTTGATACCCACAAGAGAGCTGTATCCCCTTCACTTGGGTCATTTTTTTGTGGTCGTAATATTATCAGATTGTCAAAGGAAAAGAAAGACATTTTATCTTCTTTCCCTCCCACCCCCACCCCCAACCAGGCCCCACTTTGTTTACGTGCAATGGAGAGACGAACACTTAGCGAGACTTGATTGTTTTTTCTGTTTGAATGTGAACCATGAAAATATTAGCCAGAAATAACAGAATGGTCTCTCTCTCTCTCACACTATTTCAGAAGTTACTCTCCTGCCCACAACAGAAGAGATTTAGACTTCAACGTACAGTCGGCGGCAAAAGTCCTGTCGCCTCACTTGCTTCATCGAGGCAAGCAATGTTGATAGACTCGAGATTATTAGGTGTAAAAACCGTGCGTATTTCTCGAGTCCATGAATTCTGTGTGTCTCATTGAAGCAGGTGAGGCGACAAGACTTCTGCCGCCGACTGTACACTCGTGATACATAATTTCTGACCAGAGTGTGAGGAGCAGAAAAAAAGCTTCGAATCGAATGGTATTGTTCATTTCCCCACCCAGTACACCTATAGAGGCTGAGTTCGAATGCAGGGTATCGTGTGTGTTGTTGTGCCTGCCGTTCGTCTTTGGTCAGAAATTACGTATCACGAGTTGTACTGTGACACTGAGATAACAAACACACTTAAGGAACCTGTGATCGTGTATACATAAAATTGGAGACTCCTGATTCCTCTTGACCATGCCACGAAACAAGCTCCTTCCTTCCCTATAGGTGGCAATATATGAAGGACTAATTTGTCTGCAACATTTTAGACTACATCACAGGGTCCCTTAATTAAGAACTTATGAAATTATCACTTACCATCATCATATCTCTTGTAGGGAAAGGGACCGTAGCTTTCTTCATCAAAAATAAACAGAGTGTCAGTCGAATCTCCGTTGTTGCCGATCTGTACCAAGTAGTGGCTTCAGTATTAGTTTAAGGGGGGGAGGGGTTTAGGGGGGTGCGGGAATAGGGGGACAGGCTTGGGGGGGTGGGAGGGTTTAGGAGTGTGTGGGAGTAGGGGGACAGGCTAGGGGGGGGGAGGGGGGGTTAAGGGGGTGCGGGAATAGGGTACAGGATTTCTACCCATCCCTAGCCTGTCCCCCTATTCCCGCACCCCCCTAACCCCCCCCCAGACTGTCCCCCTATTCTTGCACCCTCTTAAGTATCAATTTTTTTTTTTTTTTTTTTTTTTTTTTTTTTTTTTTTTTTTTTATGTCACTTTGGGGCTACTGAGTTCTCCAAACTATGTCATGCAGGATACAGGCTGCTGCTGTATACGAGTAGGAGATGTGTTTTGCAGCGTAGTTTGGAGGAATCGGAAGGCCTCCAATTTGACTATGAGAGTACAGTCGTGGTCAAAAATAATCATCCATATAGGGGTAACTCACGTAAGATTTTGACAGCTTCCCTCTGTTCCTTAGCTGATAAACTTTCCAATAAATATATAGGTTAAGTACCATCGTTTAATTTACTACAAGCAGCTACACACTACTTAAAACAATAACATTATATGTGAACATGAAAACATTAAACAGCAAATTGTTAAAGTTACCCATATGTGGATGATTATTATTGACTACGTCTGTATCTTTTCCATACCTTGTTGTGCTTTATGCATCAAGAACACGAGAGGAGTTTCCAATACGGGTTGACATACAGTATATTATATGTTACTGTCAATATCTAAACCTAGACAATTTGTAAAGTGACTGTGAACTTTTGAGGCAATATGTGAATTGCCTGATTCACCCAGTCACTTTAGAAATCAGCTAATATTTTCAGACAATTTACAAAGTGACTAAAATTCTTATTTATTTTCTTGACAGTTTGCAACACCGTCATGAACTTATGGTTTCAATTCAATTAAGATAAAAAATAAAGATGGAGATGGAAGGAGGTGATGTTATCACATAAGCTATGAATATCATAAACAAACTGTATAAAAACGTGTTACCTTGAAGATCTTGTAAACTGCGTCAGTAAGTTGTGACAGAAATTTTTGTTGTTGTGTTTTTGAAAACAGGGCAACGCAGAATAAATTATTGTAATCTGATAGGGCCTAACACAATCTCTTGATCCCTTCCTTGTCAGAAAATTGGGAAAGAGTTACAGCTCATTCTCTATTGATGAGCTTTGCATTAGGAAAATAGGAATCCTGTTATAAAGAGTATGAAAGTTCAAGATTCCCAAGTATTTTTATTTGAATAGGGAAATTGTTCTCAAGAAAATAATCTATATACTACGTTGTTATGAACTAAATTGTGTTATCATCATGTTTATTATTAAGATCTCCGAGGGAAAACGTCTCTGTTCAAATTGTTAATTAATTTATGAGAGGAACAATAATTTACTTTGAGCACAAATGATCGGAAATATAATAATCACAGTCAGTCGCAACTCACATATATCTCGAAATTGTGGGACATATATCCATGTGGTGCAATGAGGCGGTACAGCATGAGAGTTGTGATAGTGCGTGGAGCTCCCAGGTCCACTCGTACCCTCTGATTACTACGATCTACGACACAGGGGCAGTCAGTGACTTGGGGCCAGCAATACAACGCACCCATCTCTCCAATCTGACCAGTTGCCACCATGGATATATAGTTAGATGAGGGACAGGAAAAGGAGAGTATATTGTTTTAGCATCATGTACACACACAAAGATAAAAATTCGTTATGAAAGGGAGGTGCATGGAATGGTATTATACTACGAGACCTTTGAGGAGTTAGTTAAAGTTACAAATTAATGCAGTGTATAGAAAGAATGTGAGGGTAAAGAGTGGCAAGGGTTTGTTGGGGTTTTGGGGGGTGCGGGAGAAGGGGGACAGGCTTGGGGGGGGGGGGTTTAAGGGGGTGCGGGAGTAAGGGACAGGCTTAGGGGGGGGGGGGGTTACGGGGGTGCGGGAATAGGGGACAGACTTTCTACCCACCTCAAGCCTTTCCCCCTATTCCCGCACCCCCCAAACCCCCCCAAGCCTGTCCCCTACTCCCGCACCCCCTTAAGCTATTCTTATCTATTCTAAAATGTTCTATGGAGAGGTATTCAAAATCCATTTTATTATCCTGACCATAAAAGACAACCTGCATGGTATAGCATCTTGAGAATGAGACAGGGACTGGTTTTCATTTTTGGAAATTCCTGTATTCTACGCTGTCAAAATAGCGTGTTGGTTGGAGGTGTAGCATTGTATTAACCCTCATGTTAGAAACCGTAACATATCGAGTGGTTAGATACATTAGCTGACACAGAACATTTATCCCATGAATTTGGAATAAGCTGCTAAATCTAGAAGTCTTATCTTAACCCTATCACCCTTCTTGATAAGAGTCCTCAAGACCCCTATTGTGGGTAGAATTTGCCATTACTCCTCTCTGTGTGACACGTTTCACACGTCTCTTCGTAGCTCCAGTCTTCGCTACTATCGAAACGATAAGTTCGCACAGAGTATTTTTTCGTGGGCCGCCGCCTAAATATTTGTGTTTAGATGATTATTCTATGATTATTCTTTTATTATTCTATGATTTACTATGTTATTCTATTTTGTTGTATCACCACGGTCTAGTGCCCGTAGACATTATGGTGAGAATATGACGCTACCTAGTGCCCGTAGGTACAGTCATTGTATTATAACTGATATTATAACTAAGATCATAACTAAGGTCATAACTAATTATTAGTTTGTGTTCTTTCTCTATGTTGTAGGTTTATTTATAATAAACTTCACACTCCGCTCGGTTTTCTGTCCCGAGTCGGCTTATCTATGGAGGTCTGATTATTTTTGTTTGTTTAGGACCTCTCAGATCAGTTGTGTGCGGCCCACATTATCTTCACAACTTTTGTTTATAGTCCCTATTCGTAGTTTAGTCAATTCACGGGGAAAAGTATGCTCATTGTTTTACTACTTACGGGTTTTACCTACTTGCATGCCCTATTTGCTTGACTTGGGTGAAAGAAGCTAAGGCGGTCCCTTCAGCTTCTCGCCCTTTTTGCACTTCACTCTCCCTTTTACGTAAGGCTTGGGCTAGGACCAAAAGGGCGTCCTTGTCTAGGCAAGTAACGAACGCAACCGGCTCCCGTTCCTTTGGCTCCTGGTGCCCCTTCTTATACAAGGGGTTCAGTTGCCACTGATCGGTCGACAGCCCCCCTATTAAGGGAGTTCCCTTCAGGAACGCAGGTTGCTATCAGTGGGGACCACACGTTGACGTTTCTTTCACGTGCCACTGATCGCAGGGTTACCTCCTTTAGAGAGGCTCCCTAGCGAGGGAAACACCCAACTCATACCACCTACAGTGGCTTAGGTTGAGGTAGTTTCCCCAGGACGTCAACCCCACCCCTGGCCTTACCCTAGGGGTGGGTAGTCACATCTAGCGAGGAAAACACCCAACTCATACCACCTACAGTGGCTCAGGTTGAGGTAGTTTCCCCAGGACGTCAACCCCACCCCTGGCCTTACCCTAGGGGTGGGTAGTCACATGAGCACACAGTCAGGTCAGTCTGACCTTCGTACTTTTGTAGCGCTGGTGGAGGTACACCAGGGAGCCGGTTCGGTAGTACCTCCCTCCTCACGTACCTCCCCCCCGGTCAATTCCGGTGTTCCGAACCTCGCCCATATGATAACATAGCTTATCTGGGTCTGGGATGACCCCATTCACGACATTCGGGAATTTTTTCCTCACCCAGCTCCTCTTTCATGCCTTTTCTCCTGTTCATATTACGATTCCTTTCGTTCCTTCCACGTCTCTTACGGGTCCGACCTCGTCTCTTACAAGTCGAGTCCCGTGTCCTCCCTCACTAACGGTTCCTTCCCCACTTCATCCGGCTCCTCCAGTTCCTGCCCCGCTCTCTACTACTCGCTCTCTTCCCCCCACCCCCTCACGCTCGTCACCCTGTCACTCAGTCTCCCTCCCATACACCTCCCCTTCCTCCCTCATCGGCTCAGTTATCTGTTATCATTCCTTCTACCCAGAGTCTATTTACATACTGTTTTGCCTCGTCCCTACCCGCCTTTTCCTCACGGTTCCGATTCTTCTCTTCGTTTTTCTTCTACTGCTGTCATTGATTTTCAACAGTCAATTATTCCTTCTTCTGTTTTTCATCCTTTTCTTTCCCGTCCTCTTCCACTCCCTTCTTCCCCCCCATTGGCTCACACCTCTCATATTCCGGTTACTGTGAGGTCCTCCCCTCCTCCCCGTCATCTCCTTCCTGCTTATCAGCTGCCTGCCTCTTCTGTCACTCTCCCTCCCGTTATTACCCATTCTATTTCTACCTCGGTTCCTCTCCCTTCGGTTCCGGGTCCCTCAGTTTCTCTCCCTCCTCCTTTTATTACTCTTGAATGGGGCTCTCTCCCACCTTCTTACTCAGTACTACGGATGGATGGGAAGTTGGTCGCCCTCTGTCCTGTATCTACGGACACGTCACGCCTGCGACAGGACGTGAATGTTGTTTTGTGCCAGGATACCTCGGAAAATGAGAGTACAAATTATCTTTGTAAAACCAAGCCAGTGGCTGAGAGTTCCCTTCAGGAACTGAAGTCGTCATCAGCAAGTATACCTCGATAGTCGCAACCTCGAGCTGCTCTTTAATACTATCACTACTACTCATTTGTACGACCTTCAACCATTTTTGGTTCCTCCATGGCTGTGGGCAAAATATGGATCAACCTTCCCGCCTCTAGGTTACCACGGGGTGTATGGATTCCATGACACCCCGTCTATTACCTACGATTAGACTCAATCAGTAATAAAACTGCTTAGAGTACAATAGCGGGAGGTGGGTTACTCTCTAACCCCTTTTGAGAGTTCCTTTCAGGAACCTAGGTTGTCCTCAGCAGGGGGATTCATAGTAGTTGCCAGACTCGTGCAGTGGTGAAAAGAAATAGCCTTAAACTTTCACCACTGCTCCATTATGCAACTCTCACCGCCCCCCCCCCCCCCACCATAGTTTCGTTCTTCATCAGCTGATTGGGTCGAATCAGGGTCAACCTTCCCACCCCTGGGCTGTGCCTCGTGGTGGGTGGGTGCGTCCCATAGCAAACATATACTACCTCCAGTGAGTATCAGACAGGAGTTACCCAGGTAGAGGTGCATAAGGATGCGGATATAATCCATCCTCACTTTTCGCACACTTACTCCTAGGTCATTTATGTTGATCTTCACACATTCAGGGAATTCCCACATTTTGCACCCCGGGTTTATCTGGGCCGGGGATAACCCTGTCTTCTGGCCTCTTTTATGAAACTAAGCCAGTTGCCTGGGGCTCAGCTCGTCCTCTCAAATAACACTGGCTACGACTTTTTAGAGGTTCGCCGTACTACTCGGGCAACACCGGGTTTGAGGTAACCCTCCTTCAATGTCACCTCGCCTTTGTCTTCCCAGAATGGTGGGAACTGCCTCAACAGTGGTGGGATGCACCAATGGTGTTAGCTACGGCCATCACCAAGACTGAAGAAGTGGGCTGGGATCCAAACCACCTAATACTTCCTTCTCAGTCATCCTACCTACATCAGGACAACCTCGCCCTGCGATCAACCTGTTATGTCCTGGACCACATAGGGTTCATCACGTCCTTATTGTTGGTCCTTACAATGTCAGTGACTTCTACCCTCATTACATTGGGAGCGAGGTCTTACCACCTCACTAAATGAGTGTCATCACTTTCACGCGACATTCCCATACCAGGCAATGTTGTATTGTATTTTGACCTTTCCCTCACCTTCTCCAGGTGTCAAGGAGTATCACGGTTGGTGAGCATATTTTTCGCAGCCCTGGTTATTCCTCACAGGTGGTTAAAATGCCATCGATTGTACCTGATGGTCAACCAATGGGTAACTATCATTCCTCAGATCTTTCCGAAAAGGGCTCCTCGGTTCCTCATTAGAGTATTAAGCCAATTGGTTTAAATTGGAATTCCCGGTTTGACAGGTCACGTGGCTGCCCACAACTACGTACATTGTGGTTTAGCAGACACCTCTGACGGAGGGTGGGGCTTTCAATCTACCCAAGAACACCAACAGTCTGGAGAGTGGGACAAACACATAATTATAAAAAAAAAAAAAAAAAATTCTCCTGTTTCTACTTTTAAACCCTCATTTGTTTATTACGTCTGATATCTTCAAGGTGGACAACTCCTCCATTGAGATATATCAACAGTCAAGACACCTCACACTCACACACCCTCTGATCACTCTCGGAATGAAGCCACCTCAGAGCTAGTTCATGAGAGTTTATAACACACGGTCTCATTGCCGCACGAGGGAAATATGTGAGCGAATGCTATAACGTTTCAAAACGTTCTTGGGGCTGTAACAACACTAAAATTCGGGTTTTCCAGTCGCGGGTCTACCCGACGTAAACATTTTTACGTCCCCTTTTCTCATAGTGACTCTCAGGTGGTCACCATATGTCTTCGAAATGTCAGTCATTCTATACCAAGAATGAGACAGAGGTTCCCTAACCTGTACTGACAAAGGGTTTCATTTATGTGTGTCTTCCAGTGGTGAGGCAACTATTGGTGTCCCGAAAATTTTCACAAAATTTGTTTATTTGTGATTTTGCAGAACTTTCCAGACATATCAATTAACTGCTTTGACCCACCAGTCTCCTTTACTGTTTGGCTCAAAATTTTTCAAAAGTATATTTTTCACCTTCACGGGGGTCCATACCAAATTCAAACAAACCAATGTTAAACTATACGGCACCGGGTGTTACCTACCTTCCTACTAAGCTGCACATGGCACCCATTGTGTCATGTCCAAGCTCTCAGGGATGATATTACGGCCACCCTAGGTCTCTCCTCGGATCGCCTGTTTTGTATTTCCATGACGAGGAGACATAAATCGGCAAGATCTGTCTCTCGTACACTATACTCATTCAATTGGGGGGTTTAACTATGTCCTTAACCTTTCTTCGCACGCACTCCACATAGGGGATGCAGGCGATGGGATATTGGGGCTTCGGCTTACCCTCTTTGATGACCTTTATTAAGGGTCAGGACGGGCCTGGCGTTACGCTCACGACACTGTCCCAGGAGGCCTCGTGAGATTTAAAGTTCGCCTCCTTCCCCGTTGAGGAGCTGGCCAATTATTTGTCACTCCACAGCCCCACTCTAGCAGGGGGTCTGGATGCATTCACGGGGGACTGGAGTTGGTGGAAATTCCTTTATGCTTTCCCCCTACTTCAACTTCCCTTCTCACTTCTCACCAAAGTGGTCAATGGACTTCGGTCCTATGGGGGTGGGTTCTCTTCATCGTCCCGTATTGGCCTGCTCAACCGTGGTTCGGAAGAGTGAAGGCCAGGTGTCCGAACCCACTGTTTCTGGGGTCGGCTTGCCTGTTCACAGAGGTAACTTTACCGATGCTGTTGTCTTTATGACTACATGCTTGGACTTTTTCCGAAGAGCCTTAATGTATA
Source organism: Petrolisthes cinctipes (assembly GCA_033782935.1). Taxonomy (NCBI): domain Eukaryota; kingdom Metazoa; phylum Arthropoda; class Malacostraca; order Decapoda; family Porcellanidae; genus Petrolisthes; species Petrolisthes cinctipes. The sequence goes on from JAWQEG010002492.1 coordinate 96,465, forward strand.
TTTTTAATAGTCAAACATCTAATTTGATGCTTAAATCTCTCCGGCCAGCATCGGTGAAATAGTACGAGTCGTGCTGGAAGAGACTTCAATCATATATTAAAATTAATTCCTTGACTTACATTTCCTCCAGCACACCTCTCACCTTTTTGGCCTGGTTGGCGGTCTCCACCAACAGGGCCCCGGCGACTGTGGCAGCTCATCAAGCTGCAAATACGGACCAGTTGCACTTTGGTTTCTATATTACTATACATGCGAGGGTGGTGACCATGCTTAAACGTGGCCTCCGTGCCTCTCTACCTCGTCAAAGACAACGGGTCCCCTCATGGTCCCTTCACAAGGTATTACACTATGTGGCCTTTTAGGATATGGAACAACTTTCAGAGGTTCAAATTTTCTATAAATCAATTTTTCTCCTGTCAATAGCGAGTGGTTTTCGAGCATCTCGATTAGCTGCTCTTACTCGACTCTCGTCATTTACCACTTTTGCTTCAGTTATGTCATGGGTTACAATTACACCCTCTCCGGCTTTTCTAGCTTAAAACGAACAGTCTGATGAGTTGCTCCGTCCTTTAAAAATACCTAGTTTCCTGCCTAGGGGGGCTCGCCACCACTTATGCCTGGCTCACACGCTGAGAGATTATATGTTAACTATCCCAGATGCCTCCTTTGATCATTTGTTCATTAATCTTATGTCGGATAGGCATCTGGCGATGAGGTCAGTGTCGAGAGCCTTATGCTATGCAAGATATTTTATTTGGCTGACCCTGGTCATGATACCAAAGCCCATTCCATCAGGGGCTTAGCAGCTTCCTTAGCATTCCTACGGACGCACTCTTTAGAGGAAGTGCAGTCACTAAGGGGCTGGGCATCGGCGTCATAATTTAGATCACGTTATCTCATGCATGACGCCCAAGACATATCTTTCGTGGCCCTCACGACACTAACACAGGTGTCCTCAGGTAATCTTTCGCCTCCTTCCCCGTCGGGGAGCTCGGCTCTCATGCAAAAAAGGGGAGGGGGGGGGAATGTTACATGAGACTCCGCCAGGCATAATGTCGGTACTAATTACAAATAGTAACTAAAATTGATAAGTAGTTCATTAAAACTATGTAATAAGATATGGTAAAGCAATATGTTACTATTGACTACCTATTATTACTATAAATTACTTTTCATCCAAATACTTAGGCGGCGCCTGCCACATACAGCATACCTCCCGCTTCCAGCTTGTTATGCTCCAACCAACACGCTATTTTGACAGCGTAGAATACAAAGGTTGTAGAGGTCAGTATTGTCCTCTAAACCGGTATTTCTGCGCTTCAAAATAGCGTGTTGTTTACATCCCTCCCTTCCTCCCGCTGGCTGTACTGTCCTTGGGAATGGTAATGGCAAATTCTACCCACAATAAGGGTCTTGGGGACTCTTATCAAGAAGGGTGATAGGGTTAAGATAAGACTTCTAGATTTAGCAGCTTATTCCAAATTCATGGGATAAATGTTCTGTGTCAGCTAATGTATCTAACCACTCGATATGTTACGGTTTCTAACATGAGGGTTAATACAATGCTACACCTCCAACCAACACGCTATTTTGAAGCGCAGAAATACCGGTTTAGAGGACAATACTGACCTCTACAACCTTTGTATTATGGAAAGAACATACGGTTAATTGGGATGACATTATCTGACGGTATTTTAATTTGACCTGAATCTACTAAAATTAAACTGTTTTTTTAACTACCGGTATTTTAAATGTTATATTCACTGTGTCAACATCATAATCAGGTACTATAATATAATAACACATGGTTTTACTGACCACTGATGTGTCAAATTTTTTGTGTCCATTAATGTTAGTGGTGGATGTCACGGCTTGTACGTACGAGCCCAAGTTCTGTGCTGGTTCTGTTAGGTCTAGTATGTTACGGTAGACTCCAGTGCCAACGGTGCCAGAGGGTGACCCAATCATTAACCTCACTGTAAATAGCTTGCAGAACTCGCCTGTCCGTCACATGAAAAAAAAAAAAAAAAATCCTTGTAAAATGTGACTGTAATGAAAATGTGATTGTGAGAGGTAGGTAGGTTTGTTGAGGGTATGCAAAATGTTGTGAAGATGTGGTTGTAAAGGATAGATAGATTTGTAATAGTTTGTAAAGGGAAGATAAGTGATTGATAGGGATTTTCAGCGCTGTGGAAAGGTACAAAAGAGTTGTTTCATTACCCATTACACTTGTATATAAAATAATAATGATGATGATGATATAGGTAAAAGTAGGGAAACTAGCTGAGATCCTCGTATTATATTTTTAGTGTGGATGGTCGTAGAAATCAGTGAATATGGATGTGTCCCAGAATACAATAATAATACTTGTTGCCAATGACGAGGCCCGGGCACCTCCTGTAGATTGTTGTTAGAATTCCATACAAAATATTTCTCTTAATCTTGCTAACAAAGAATTAGACAAACGTAAACCTAATGAAAAGAAAAATCTTCCTAGTAGGGTAAAAAGACGTCATTCATCATAACCGAGTGTAAAAAGACGTCATTCATCATAACCGAGTGTAAAAAGACGTCATTCATAAAAACCGAGTGTAAAAAGACGTCATTCATTATAACCGAGTGTAAAAAGACGTCATTCATCATAACCGAGTGTAAAAAGACATCATTCATTATAACCGAGTGTAAAAAGACGTCATTCATAAAAAACGAGTGTATAAATAAATGTACAAACCTTCAACCGAGGCGAAGATGCAGGCTCCGTCGTTATCACACACAGTATTACAGATGAACATTGGATTGTGGAGATCGACTGGACCAAGGGGATAAAACTTGGGGGGACACGAGGCGAAGGCTGGGTTTGATGTGTCCACTGTTATCTGGTGTAAGAATTAGTGATGTCTTAATTAAAAGTTACAGGTAGGCTATGATGAAGCAGACAGACCCTTGTTATGTTTCGATCAATATTATGTATGTATTCATCACTTTATTCAATTAACCACTGTACCCAAATCTGAAAACTACAAATATTTTCCAAGCCCATTTCTCACCTTTTACCACAGAAACTAAAATAATTATCTATGTACTAAGCCTGTGTTGAATGATACCATTATTATATCCAAGGTGTTTCTGTATATATTATCTATCATAAAAGGATTCAAAACACTTTATTGTATGACTATGTGACACCTTTGAATTATTAGGCTACTAGTAATGACATATTAGAAATAATGCATATTTAATATTTCTAATTAATAAAAAACTCACCCTCTGGTATGTGATAGTTGTAGTAGATGAAACAGAAAAGTGGAGACAATTGAGAAGGAACAGGAACACCAGGGTAGTAGATCCTCGCTGCTGTCTCTTTACCCTCAAAATTTGTTTTCGCCTCCCCATCTTCGTCTGCTTTCAATCTCTGTCCCCGGAATACAACGTCTCTCCACTCCTGTGTCAGTCAATCTACGCACGTCGAGGTGGGGAAAAATGACAAGTTATCAATCGTATAAAATCACTCAGCCATGACAGAGAGAATAATGTGAAGGTTAATCCATAATAATATATTCGACAGTGATAACAAACTCTTCTGTGCAGTAACCATCAGCACTATCTAGATATTTTTTAACATACCTTTGTCTTGCACGTGTTAGTCTCGTGGAAGCTGGAAAAAGAATGAGGACAGTTTGCACCCTCAAGGTAAAATAAAGACGAGAAGGTAGGTTCGCGGGGGGGTGAGGGAGAGCCAGAACACCTCTCCACCACGCAGGTGGATGATGACGTCAGTGTAAATCTCGAGAGCAGGTTCTGAGGGCTGACAGCTGTCAGTCACTCACGTACCAGTGTGTGGAGTGAAGCTCCGTTTTCTAATTTAAGGGGTAGCTGTTTAAGATCCATAATTTATGAAATGCCAACAGTTTGTATTGTACGTGAGTGCAATGCCGTTAGAGTTAAATGTGATAAAAATGTACATGTGAGCTGGGTAAGGAATAACACTGATATAAGTAGTATGTAGCTAGAACAGCACTTAGATAGCACAGTATTCTGGCAAAATATTTGTATTCACATATACTGTGATTTCCACCCAACATATATTCTTACATAAGTACACATATGAAGATGATCCTATCTCCCAATGAAAAAAACCGGTATTTATTGAAAGAATTACCGTTTTGTAGCAGTGTTGCCAGATCCGGTTGGGTCCCAGTATTTTGCCCCAGACATTTATTGTACTTTATCACGATTATTTCCCGGTAGTTTGCCCAGGTTAGGTTCCGGTAGTTTGCCCAGGTTAGGTCCCGGTAGTCTGATGCGGTCTAGGTTAGGTTAGGTCAGGTCAGGTAAGGTCAGGCTAATTTCAAATTGCCCCATCTTGGCAATGGGGCATTTGCGGAGAAAATGCCATAGAAGAAAATAGTCTTAGAATGGTCTAAATAAGTGGGTAATGAAGGTAGAAAAACCGTACCCAATAACGGTAATTCATTCAATATTTACCAAAAAAAACTTCCTTTGATAAATCCTGGATCCATATAGAAATCTTGAGTACTAAAAAAAAAAAAAGAATTATCTGTTTATTTGCAACATTTCCTGAAATTTTCATTCAATTCTGGTCATAATTCTTAGAGGTATTTTGCAAATAAACAGACTAAAGAACTCCGGCTAAAACATAACTTAGTTTGGTGGAGATAAAGCTCTACATGTAAAAGTCACACTTGAGGAGTAATGCCAGTATTATCTGAAAACATCATGATGTAATTGTACAGTTTACCATACATCCAGATGGTTTTCTTTAAAGATTACATTTTTTTCCACCTCTCTCTCTCTCTCTATCTCTCTCTCCACCTGTGGATTTTCGATGACATCACGGGGGAGGTGCGCGAAGGGGGGGTGCTGAACCTACCTTATCGTCTTTATTTTACCTTGTGCACCCTTACGTTTTATCGGGTTGTGCGTGTCAGAGTGTGTGTGTGTACCATGTAGTCCTCTCCCTTGGAATATATTTATTATGGTGGAATCCTGTCAGAACAATAAAGAGAAGTGGAAAGAAGAACGTGATAACAATAACTGAACATGCTTAGGTGTATTTATTACATTATTAAAGTACCATCCTTGCATTCTTTTGTATAATTATGCTAAGGGACAACCGACATTACATCGTTACCTTAAATCAAAGCCAAATAATGCAATGCAACTTCCTTAATTAAGCCATTATCTTTTACCTGGAAATACAGTATTACCAACTAGCCAATGAGTAAGTATATTTTCTACCCTACTCTTTGTGCATTACTTTGCTTTTTAAAAAATAGCTTTAAAAGTTGACATAAAACTTTTACATTTCCGTGTCACTTTACTATATTCATGACTTGGATGGGCTACATGTATACATAGAGAGGGTAAGAGCCACTCATGTCGTTTCTACATAAAGTTATTCTTACAACCAACTTATTCATGCACCCTGATTGAACCATTCCAGTCACGTGTCTGAACTACTGTAAAAGCTCTGTACTTTTTTTATACCCAAGCCGAATATTTTCTTTCAATTCTTGCACTGTCCCTCCATTCCTTCGTGCTTACTGTCCCACCTCTCTATCTTCTCCCATTCTTCAATTCTTCTACTTTCCCTCTATTTATTCTGTTCCCTTCGTTTGCTTTCCCACTATTATATCTCCTCCCCCCCACCCCTTTCAATTCTTCTACTTTATCTCTATTCCTTCTCTTCCCTTCGTTTACTGTCCCACCTTTCTATCTTCTCCCATTCTTCAATTCTTCTACTTTCCCTCTATTCTTTCTGTTCCCTTCGTTTGCTTTCCCACTTCTATTATATCTCCTCCCCCCCCTTTCAATTCTTCTACTATCCCTCTATTCTTTCTGTTTCCTTCGTGCTTGTTGTGATTCTGTTTCCTTCGTGATTGCTCTCTGCCCCACCTCTCTATAATATATCACCTTCTCCTTGTCCCTCCTTTCCTTCTATTTTCTTCGTGTTTGTTTGCTGTCAGACCTCTCTCCCTCGTAGGTGGGTATTGCCTGTAGTGATGTGGGCAATACTTTAAGGATTTTGGCGTCCCTTCGGTCCCAGCCACTTATAGCTTTCACTTCCTCAACTGTCCATCTTTTCTTTCTATTTCCTTCCTGCTTGCTATCACCTTTTTCTTGGTGACATAGATCTCAGTAACATCCAAGTGTCAGACCTATCAGAGAGCTGGAGTGTTAGAACCTTAGCTGAGGCAAACTATGACCTAATGAGCTGCTGGGTGAAAGAAAAACTATCTTGGACTCCTACCACCTGCATAATATACGCTGGCCTCTTTGACATTCTCGAAGGTTCCGAATACACAGCAGCCCTAGATAACCTCGGAGCTCTAATAAGTGAACTAAAAGTGAAAAATGAAAACATGGACATCTATGTGAGTCAGCTGGTGCCTAGCTTGCAGAGCTACACACTGCAGGCAAAGATCAACGACTTCAATGAACACCTACAAAAATGGGGCAGTGAAAATGGTATCTCCACTATAAAGCCCGACCCAGTATTCAGACTGGGGAATGGGGACATTGATGAGGCTTGTTACCACGCCCATGGGGAACACCAAGGCTCCATACTAATCAGACTTGGTGCCACAAGACTACTTCGTGCCATGGCTGAACAGTGCACACCTCTCCATGGACACATTAACAAAGAAAATCTCAGGAAACATATCCAGTCACACAACACTCGAAAACTTCCAAACAAACAAATACAGAGGACACCTGGCCACTCCTCTACCCCCTCAGTACATTAGCAGATGGACAGCGACGGGTGGAGAAGGGTTGGGCGACGCCGAGGCGGACCAGGTCACACCTACAGACCCGCCCCCCGCTACAATAATCCTCCCAAGAGAATACCACCATCATCCCACCTGTCTATACAAGTCCCACGAGACTACAACGCCAGGCCTAGACATACCCCTCGCTACACCACTCACTACCCTCTCCCTACCCCAGGCCGCACCCAAGAGGAAACCCACAGGGACGAACACCAGTACCATCCTCACAGACCACAGTGGAAGAGGATAGGATGCTACAACTGTGGGGAACTTAACCATCATCAATCCAATTGCAGATATGACCATAAGGTAAAATGTAGAAATTGTAATAATCTAGGACATAAAAGTAAACTGTGTACGTATAATAGCGCTTAGGAATATGGCGAAGATGACCAGGCCGATTGTTCTATAACTAAACACTCAAAGGACAAACTTATACTAGAACACGTTAATGCTCAATCACTACATGCTAATTTTGAAGAAATAAGACTTCTTATTAATGAAAGAAATATAGATGTTCTCTGTGTCAGCGAAACCTGGCTATCTCCCCACACTCCTAGCGCTGACGTAAATATTTCTGGATATGACATATATAGATGTGACAAAGGTCGTGGCTCAGGTGTCTGTATCTATGTTAAACATTCCCTTAACTCACAACTAATTCACACCAATGTAACAGGCATAGAAGACATATGGGTCACAATACAAAGTAGGAAACTGCCATCAGTTATTATAGGGTGTATTTACAGACACCCAAAAGCACACTCTAACTCCTATGATTATATTACCGATGTCATGAGAGCCATGTCCCTCCGTAAAAAACCTATGTTTATCCTAGGTGATCTTAACGACGACCTATTAAATATAAACAGTAAGCTATTGCGAATAATTAAGCAAAACAAATTTACACAAATCGTAAACGGACCAACCAGAATCACTTCTACCTCCTCCACATTACTAGACGTTATAATTACCAACAAACCCGAGCTTGTACTAAAATCTGACGTAGTCCCACACCTCATTGCAGATCACGACCTTATAACTACCACCATAGATATTAGCAAACCCAAAAATTCGCCAATCACACGCACATTTCGTGAGCTCAACCAATATGATAAGGACATATTCTGTGAACATATTCTTGATGAAGTACCTAAATTAGACAAAATTCTCAACACAGATAATGTAAACGAACAAGTCAACACACTAACCACAGTCCTAAACCATTGCCTTGATCGTTGTGCCCCCTTAGTCACTAAAGAAATACGTAGACCACCCGCCCCTTGGATGACTGACCAAATACGAGAAGCCATTGCAACCAAAAATAAAGCCCTTGCAATATTAAAAAGAGACAAACTTAACACAACACTTCGTAATCAATTCAGAGACCTAAAAAGACGGACTAGACATGTTATAAATACAACAAAAAAGGAATATTACCATAACGAATTCCTAAAATCGAAAAACAATATTGCATCCACTTGGAAAATAATAAAGAACATAATTCCCCCTCCTAAAGTAAAATCAAACGTTTGTTTGTCTGGCAACGAGCAAGCTGAAGCTGAAAACTTCAATACATTCTTTGCAAACGTCGGGAAGAACACATACGAGAAAATAATGGCCTCCAGACAAGACACCCTAGATCTGACAGATACAAGAGAAAGTAACTCTAATACTACCGAACATTCCCTACAGTTCCGACCACAACCAGGTGATGTAAACACAACCACTTTAACAATAAAGCACCTTAATAATACAAGCTCATTTGGCAGTGACAATATATCTCTTCGTTACATCAAAGACGCACTAATTATTATTGTTTATTATCTAACATTCATTATTAACACTTCAATCGTCACCGGAATCTTTCCTACGCAGTGGAAACACGCTATCGTCACACCTCTCTTTAAAAGCGGAAATAAAAACGAGGCCAGTAACTACCGACCAATTTCACTTCTCCCCATTTTCTCTAAAATATTGGAAAAAATCGTCGCTAACCAACTCTCCACCCACTTAGAAACTCATAACCTCCTTACAGCCACTCAACACGGATTCCGACCCAGACTATCAACAGAGACAGCCCTCACGACAATAACAAATGAAATATATAATAATATGGACAAAAAACACATATCCCTCCTAACCCTATGTGACCTCTCGAAGGCCTTTGACAGTGTCCATCATAATACCCTCATAAACAAACTTATTAAAGTCAACGTGGACCCTTTCTGGTTTACAAACTACCTCCACAGGAGAACACAGTCAGTTCGCATACATAACTGCCTATCCCCAGAATTACCAGTCATTTATGGTGTTCCACAAGGCTCAATATTAGGCCCAATCTTATTCAATATATTTGTCAATGATATGTATGACCATATAAATGAGTGTATACTAGTGCAATATGCCGATGATACACAATTCCTTCACAGTGGAAAGATTAATGAAATTGATAATATAATACACAGGACAGAGGAGACCCTACATAAGGCAAATACCTATTTTACAAATAATGGCCTCATGATGAATGCTACGAAAACTCAATGCATATTCATTGAAACTCGACAATTAATATCTAAAATACCAAATAATACCATCATACACCTTCATGACAGCATAATACAGCCTTCTCCACACGTAAAAAATCTAGGAATTCACTTTGACAGACATATGACTTTCGACAAACATATCAACGAAATTAGCAAAAAAGTAATTGGAACATTAATGTACATAAATAGAATAAAAGACCACTTTGATAAGCCTACCAGAATAAATGTGGTGCAGTCGTTGGTATTAAGCATTTTAAATTACTGTAACGTTATATGGGGCATAACAAACTCTACCCTCATTACCAAAGCACAAAAACTCCAGAATTTCGCCGCAAAAGTAGCCGAGGGTAAATCTAAAAAATTTGATCATGTTAGTCCAATTTTAAAAGAATTAGGATGGCTTAATGTTAAAGATAAAATAATTTACGATACTGGAATAGCCATGTTCAAATATGTAAACACTCTCTATCCTGATTATCTTTTAAACTTACCTTATGTAAGCAATATAACACAGAGTAAAACACGGCAACAAAATGACTTCTATGTTCATAAGGTTAACACAGATGTAGGAGCAAGATCCCTTACAGTGAGAGGAACAAAACTCTGGAATGACCTCCCTAATAATGTAAAAAATAGCAATACTTTAGGTACTTTCAAACTAAGATTTAAAAAACTACTCTTAGATAACACTTAATTTTATGTAAACATGTCTGCCACAGTTATATCTTAATAATGAGGTTATTGTCTATATATTGTATATGTGTGTGTATGTATGTATATATATATGTGTGTGTATATGTGTATGTGTATAATTATGTATGTGTGTATATGTGTGTATGTGTATGTGTATATGTATGTGTGTGTATGTGTATATGTGTATATATATGTGTGTGTGTGTATGTGTATGTGTATGTATGTATGTATGTATATATATATGTGTATATATGTATATATCTATATATATATATATATGTATGTGTGTATATATGTATATGTGTGTATGTATGTATGTGACACGTGCAGGCTAGCGTATCTGTATATATATATCCCTTTATGTGTGTGTATATGTATATTTATACATGTGTGTGTATGTGTATATTTATATATGTGTGTGTATATATGTTTATATACAACAGCAGTATAGGTGTATGTGTGCGTGGGTGCACGTGTCATATACATTGCCACCCTCACCCTCCTATGACTCACACCACACCTCACAATACATCCCACCTGATGGTCACCACCTCACCTCACCTTTTCACCTGACCAAAGAACCCTGACAAATACTTATCCTCGTCAACCTCCTTAATCCCTAACCTCCACATTCCTTACACATTGACCACTCCAACCCTCTCCTATCCTCTCCCACACACTGATATTTTGTATTCAATGACCATTATTATTATTATTATTATTATTACCATGTACAGTATATATTTACCATGTATCGTTATCAAGCATATAATTGTAAGACATGTATGAAGAATAACCACCATAGGTGGAAATAATCTTTATTTATTTATTTATTTTTCTGGCGCTATATGATCTCGCTGTTGCGGCGCCTAATATTAATCAATCAATCAATCATGCTTGCTGTCCCACATTTCTTTCTCCTCCCCTCCTTCAATTTTTTTACTTTCCCTCTGTTCCTTCTGTTCCCTTCGTTTGCTTTCCCACTTCTATTATATCTCCTCCCCCCCCCCCTTTCAATTCTTCTACTATCCCTCTATTCCTTCTGTTCCCTTCGTTTGCTGTCCCACTTTTCTATCTTCTCCCCTCCTTCAATTTTTCTGCTTTCCCTCTATTCCTTCTGTTTCCTCCATTTGCTCTCCCACCTTTCTATCTCCTCTCCCCCTCCTTCATTTCTTCTGCTTTCCCTCAGTTCCTTCTGTTCTCTTCGTGTTTCCTGCCCGTTCTCCCTCGTATCAAAGGGTCTTCTATTTTCCTTTTCAAATAATGTCTGCCTCACTTTGTTGTATTTCATCTTTCTATATCGTGGAGTCAGAAAGGTCAATAAGTAAAGAACACAAGTATATTTTATTGCACTGAGAAGCACTGGAATCGTTTTCTGAACAATAATTTATTCTTCCCCAGAATATCAACTTTACCCCCACCAAGGACATTATGATTTTAGTTAAGGGGGTGCGGGAATAGGGAGACAGGCTGGGGGGTGCGGGAATAGGGGGACAGGCTTGGGGTGGGTAGAAAGCCTGTCCCTATTCCTGCCCCCCCCCCAAGCCTGCCCCCCTACTCCCGTAAAAAAACCCAAAACCCCCCAAGCCTGTCCCCTACTCCCGCACCCCCCTAAACCCTCCCAAGCCTGTCCCCCCCTATTCCCGCACCCCCTTAATTTTTTTGGTTTTGTCTGTTTGACTTAGCAATGTTTCGCAAAAAAAAAAAAAAATAATAGTAATAATAATAATAATAATAATAATAATATGTGTCAATGATTAAAATTTTCCTTACCCAAGATGAGGTTCGTGACTCTCACCAAATATTTAGAATATCTGATAGAGCCGAATCTAGATGTGCTTCCATAACTATATATATATATATATATTATTTTGTGTGTGTTTGACGAGAGGATCAAACCCATAGCCTTGTTCACCTCCATTTAAGGTGGTAATTCGTTTTTGGTACATTGGAGTGCCTTGATTCCTCCAAAGTATGTATGCTAGGAAACAGGACCAGGCAGAAGAGCAAAAATAAATAATGGTGTTCTGTTGCTTGGAATAGTTTGGAGGATGCAGTTGCTCCAGATTTACTATAAACACAAAACTACTTCCCCCTTAAGGACCCTGTGATCGTGTATGATAATTAGAGGCTTCTGATTCCTCCTGACTCCTATGCCACGAAACAAGATCTTTCTATAGAGATGACACTTTTCTTGGCAATGTTTAAAGGACTCATTTATCTCCAATATTTTGACCACATCACCGGGTCCCTTACGTTGAACGCCTTAAAGTGGTAATTCTTTTTTGATACATTGAAGTGCCTTGATTCTTCCAAAGTATGTATGCTAGGAAACAGGACCAGAAGAGCAAAAGAGTAGTGGTGTTCTTTTGCTTGGGGGTGTTTGGGGGGTCGGGTTTTAGGGGGGTGCAGGAATAGGGGACAGGCTTTCTACCCACCCCAAGCCTGTCCCCCTATTCTGGCACCCCCTCCAGTCCCCCCCCCTCAAAGCCTGTCCCCATACTCCCGTTCCATCCCTTAATCACTCTCAATATTTAATAACTTATCACGTCACGAGGTCTAAGTAAGAATCAACACAACATTAATAGGATATATGGTATAATGTTTTGGGTGGTAAATCTGGAACAACTGATTCCTTCAAACTATTCCAGGCAACAAAAAGATACCATTATTTTTCATCATCTGGGTGTGTTTCCTGGCATACTTTGGAGGAATCAAGACGCTCCATGCACTCTATATCAAAAGTATATTATCCCCTAATTAACCTCTTGCACAATCATGGTAACAAAACAAAACAACTGAACCAGAAAAGTAATAAATGCAACTCCTCAATTCAGTTTCAGAAAATCACAGTTCGTATTATTGTGTGTATATATATATTTGTGTGTGTGTGTGTGTGTGTGTGTGTGTGTGTGTGTGTGTGTCATCTCGAAGTTATAATGCATAATATATGAGTGCTTTTAGATATCTGGAATCGCGTGCATGTATATATATATATATGTATGTGTGTGTGTGTGTGTGTGTGTGTGTGTGTGCATGATGGGAAGGGTGAATATAGAGTAGTAAATTTAATATCTTAAGTGAATCTTAGTGACACTGGTGTAAGGAAGTGAAACAGCAATGGTTAGTAATAGTAATGATGATGATGATGATGATAATTCCTCTCTTCAGGACAAAAATATTACAGAATGTTTATTATTATTATTATTTTTATTTTTTTTTTATTTTTTATTTTTTTTTCCTTTAGAACAAGCCACAACACTCAGGGAGAAGATGTTGGTAAAGGCCATGAAGTTAATTAATACATGGTGGGATATTAATATGAATAAATATTTATATGTAAAGAATTACATTACGGGGGTAATTCTTTTTTTGGTACTTTGGAGTGCATTGATTCCTCCAAAGTATGCTAGGAAACAGGACCAGAATAGCAAAAGTAATGGTGTTTTGTTGCTTGGAATAGTTTGGAGGATTCAGTTGCTCCACAATTACCAATACAAAACTTCCAACTTAACATCGAATGCCGTATGTTTGTCATTTGAAAGAGTTGGTTGTGCAGAGGAAATCGTTCTCTATGATAATACTGTGAAGAAAACGTTTAAAATATTTCTGGGACACCACAGTATAGCGTTGCAATTCGGCCCACAACAAAACCGTAAATGGCACCCGTAAGAAAGTAAGGGAGGGATAGATAAAAGCAATTTAACACAGACAGGAAAAAACGGTGGTTGAAAACGCTTGTAAATTGGTAAGTGTTTTGGCGTAACAGCTTGACCATCCGTACAGTTCTTTTTGAGCAGATGAAGGGAGAAACACAGCCTCGATCAGCCTCTTAATTTGCCCTGGAATATAATCGATTCACCTATACTATGCACCTTTCTGAGTCACATGGATAGTGAGGAATAGAGTGCTGAGCATAATCAAGTCACCAAAAAGAGGCATAATTAATCACCTTACACCACTTCTGCACCTTTTACCACATCTGCACCTTTTACCACATCTGCACCTTTTGCCACTTCTGCACCTTTTATCACTGTTTACGTACAGTGAATGATCGAGGCATGGTTTCCCCTTCGTCTAGGCTACTCAGAACTGTCCATTCTTTTAGTTCCCTTCCAATAACTCAGACTTTTCTACCAGAAGTGAAGAATAAAAAAAAACTGTCAGGTATGTTAAATCATGTGTGACAATTACCTAGACTTTCTTTAAGCATCAAAGTATTCAGGCTGATACATAGGCCTACAATTATGTTGACTGCTATTTGTAAACTCCGGACAACATTATTATATTTTCCGTTCTCATATTCTCAATTCATAATCATACATTTTTTCTCATAGACATTCACAATAGGCAAACAGTCCAACGTTGAGATTTGTGAGTTGTCGTGGTTGTAAAGTGGTGATGGTGGTGGTGTTGATTATTTATTCTGGGCCGTAGATCACCAACTTGCACGAACAAAAGTTTGCAGTTAAGTAGTTGAGGAAAGTGATGTACTGTGCCACCTGGTTCACTGTGAAGAAAAAAACTGACATATTTATACATACATTATATACAAACACTGACTTACCAACGTATATCTTTATGTTATTTAGTTTGTCATGATTACAATCCATATTCAATAAGCCTGGCGAAAATGTACCGGCTCACTCATTGAAAGTTTTGGCACCTTCGATATAAATGTTATTCAACCATAGAAACATTAATATCAATAATTAATTCACACAGCTATAGGTACCTATTTGGACCAGTTCTACACACAAGTCCTAGGTTCTATAATTACATAAAAGTGTTATAAGAAAGTTGTCTTTTAAAACATAATCCACATTGATCCTACAAAATCACACAAATTATTACTTATTTTATGACGCTGGTGGTGATATTTTCGCATGATTTTATGATGCTTTTGTTTAGTCTCACTTACTATTATGTGTTCGGCAGATTGTCACTCACAACATAGAAGATGCCAGACCATATTCCAAGATGCTGTGAGTGACGGTGTAGCTGCTCTCCCCTGATAGTGACGTGTATAAATAAGGTGTCGTCATCTAGTGGGGCAGAAGAGAAGCTACGGTACCAACATCACCACGAAGCTCCACTGTCTCATCTGGTGCGACACCCAATAATCTCGGGGCCTCGCAAGAGTCACGGGCTACTGACAGCCTACAGCCCCGAGGTTGAGGTATAGAAAAAAAAAAAAAAAAAAAAAATTCATGGGTCCAACTGTACGAGATTGAAGGGTCCAAGACGGCCCTTATAATCTGTGGATCCAGACACTAACTAACCTTCATAAGTCTTGAAGGAAAGGCCACCATAATCGGCCATGTCGTGTATAAACAAAGGGTCCACTGTCTCATCACCTGTGGTTCCGATCTGCACAAAGGAAGGAGGGACCTCAGTTAATATATATTTTGAACTTTGAAGCAACTTAAGGGGGTGCGGGAATAGGGGGACAGGCTTGGGGGGGGTTTAGGGGTGTGTGGGAGTAGGGGACAGGCTTTGAGGGGTTCGGGAGTAGAGGGGTGCGTGAATAGGGGACAGGCTTTGTGGGGGGAGGTTTAGGGGGGTGCGGGAGTAGGGAACAGGCTTTGGGGGGTGCGGGAGTAGGGGGACAGGCTTGGGGGAGGGGGAAGGTTAGGGGGGTGCGGGAATAGGGGACAGGCTTTCTACTCCCCCATTCCCCAAGCCTGTCCCCCTATTCCAGCACCCCCTCCGCCCCAAGCCTGACCCCCTACTCCCGCATCCCCCAAACTCCCCCCAAGCCAGTCCCCCTGTTCCCGCACCCCCCAAACCCCCTCCCCCCCGAAGCCTGTCCCCTACTCCCACACCCCCTTAATTAATGTACTCTTATTAAATTTGTTAAGGTTCAACTCACGTGCATCTTGAATTTGTATGATAAATGTTCGTAAGGTTCAGGTACACGGTAGAGAAGGATGGTCTTAATGGTAAATGGGGCACCGAGGTTCACTTGTACTCTCTGGTCATACCGGTTCAATGTACAGGGACATTCAACGATGTCATTGACACACCACAAACCACCTGTCAACTGCAAAGAAAGTAGTTTATTCATTAATTAAGAAAAGAATAACAAAGAAAGAACTATGGCAGGTATTAGGATAACAGAAGGACCATAATAGAAATTTGTCAGCTTGGTAGATCTTGAAATGTGTACAGTGTTTATTATAACTAATTTTCCTCTGTGTTCACAATCATAATTATACTGTAATGCAGCCTAGTTCTGACCAGTGTATCAGCGAACGTGGGGTTTCCAGGAAAGTCAGAAGTGGTGTTGATGGTAGCATATTGGCTAATGACCTGTCCAGGAAAGGTTATACTGTCATCACGGTAAGCTGCCACTGCATTGGTGCCGAGGTCAGTGTAGCCAGGCACCACGTTCACACTGTGTATTCTGCACTCACCATCTGACCAACACAAGAAAACACACCACAAAAAAAAAAATTAGGTGACATATGACTTCGCTGTTGCGGCGCCAAATATCAATCAATCGCAACAATAATCATATCATTATTATATTCCAACATTTCAAGGAGACTTTTCACGCTATGTATTCTGCACTCGCCATCTGACCAATTCAAGTAAACACACCATAATAATTTATTAGGCGACATATTACCTCGCTATTGCGGCGCCAAATATCAATCAATCGCAACAATAAATAGTCATATCATTATTATATTCTGCACTCACCATCTGACCAACACAAGTAAACACACCACAATAATTAGGCGACATAATTATGACCTCGCTATTGCGGCGCCAAATATCAATCAATCAATCACCACCATAATTACAGTATATCATTATTATATTCCAACATTTCAAGGAGACTTCTGATTGCCCCTGACTATCCCACGAAATAAGAAGCATCCTAACATTGGGTGGTGTTTCGTGGTCATGTTTCAAGGACCTCCAGTACTTTCGTGAGAGCTGGAGACGGCTTAATTTTAAGGGGAAATTTTTATGTTGGTAAATCTGGAGCAACTGAATCCTTAAAACTATTCCAAGCAACAGAACACCCTTATTTTTGCTCTTCTGGTTCTGTTTCCTTGCATACTTTGGAGGAATCAAGGCACTCCAATGTACCAAAAAAAAATTACCATCTTAAGCATATGTCTACCGTCGACTATATATGGATGATGATGATAAAATATTTGCCCACTGCATCACAGGCCACCGATTACGCTGACCTCTGACGCCAGCGGATTTGAATGTAAGGACAGAACATTTTGGATATAAACTGGAGGACCTCTGAATTATCCAATCTATTCACGAAACAGATCACCTATTAGTAACAATGGAGTGATTTGTTTCCTGACATAGTTTGAGGGAAACTACAAAATCACACGAATTTTCCCCAAAGAGGCACTACTCCTTTGGGGAAAGTCTAGTGTTGATAAATCTTAATTAAGCAACTGAATCCAAGCAACAACAGCCACCACTATTTTTGTTCATCTGGTCCTGTTTCCTGGCATAATTTGGTGGATTTGAGGCACTCCATTGTACCAAAAGTATACTATCACCTGAATGGGTTATAATTATAGCACATTGTTTTGGGTGGTACGGTAAATCTGGAGCAAATGATTCCTTCAAACTATTCCATGCAACAGGATACCATTACTTTTCTTCATCTGGGTCTATTTCCTGGCATACTTTGGAGGAATCAAAGCACTCCAATGTATCAAAAGTATACTATCACCTAAAACAGCATCCTATAGAGCGTATATACGTACCCTCGAAGGTGACAAAGTTGCAGGGTGGGTATCTGAGACAAGAGGAGACACAGTGGAACATACGGGTATAGTCATTGTCAGGATCAGCGGGTACTTTGGCAGGGGGACATCTGGTGAAGTCCTCCAGTGAAGTGTCAGCGAAGAACTGGAGTGAGTGAGAAGGGCAGGAGAGAAATTTTAAGTAGGAGTTGTAATTGGTTGAGTGTAGTATTTATTAACTATATAAGAGTGAAAATCCTACGAGGGGGTCAGACTTTTTACTTTCACACACACACACACACACACACACACACACACACACACACACGAGACTGTTTGGCTGCATGATAGTGTACTTTACTCCTTGGTGGAGGTTTAACGAAATGAAAGAAAAAAAATCGAGAATCGCTGACCTTCTTAAATTTCCCACTGACAATGAGGGCAGACGTGGGAAGGGAACAGTAGTAGAGGAGTACCAGGATCAGTAAGACTCTTGTTGATTCCCCCGTGACCCTCAACATCTGTCCTTGTCTCCTCATGTTGTCTCTGTTCCGCCCTGCCATACCAAGTGATGCTGTAGAAGAGACAACACTCGTCTTCTGTAAGGAAATGATTTAACTTTGATTAATTTGTATATATATTGAATTGATGACCATTAGGAAAACTTATTATTTTATTATTTAACTTTGATTATTTTTTATATACATTGAATTGACGACCATTATGAAAACTTAATATTTTACTATTTAACTTTGATTAATTTTTATATACATAGAATTGACGACCATTATGAAAACTTTAAAGGCCTAATTAGGGTGGAAGAAATACTTAATCTGATGGACTTATACTGAGAGACTTGTAATGGAAGGCTACTGATTCCTCTCATTCGTATACTGAGACACTAATCTGTTGTCCAGCTTTGTTTGAAGGAAAAGCCTATTTACTACATTGGACATTCAGGCATTCACCATCTAAACCTCTGTCGCCTTATCTGCCAAGTCATAACCACATAAGGTACACTCGCAATCCAAAATTTGTAACCAGATCTTGGTCAGATTTCGAATCATTTGACATACTAGTGAACCAACTACATACTCGATCAGGCTATTCGATCCAAGCCTGGATACATATTTTGGATTGCGAGTGTACCATCAGCTTCACAGGCTACTGAACTGAAGCACTAGCTAGATAAGTATATTATTTTTTTCCAGAGGATATTGTATTGCTGTTGGGTGAATGTGTTTGTTCGATAATTATCTTTTACATTTTCCTTAAACGCTCGATGAGGCGACAGACAGTTTTTACGTGAGTGGCAGAGAAAACACGGAGATACAACCTTCACCTCTCTCTCTGTGTCTCCAACTGTTTGACGCGATTCAATTATATTCTTTTAATACCGAAATATGACAACCAATCAATAGGTGTGGCGTGTTAAAGAAGTATATAGCCTTTATTGAACAGGAGGAGTATGGCTACAGTGATATATTTATGTATATATCACTCTAGATGATCTCTCTTATCTCTAATGAAAAGATGTATAGATTGGGAATTGGCCGCTCAACTTATATACGGTATAGTCACGATCTAAGGTTCCTCCATCTATTTGGTATGATGGTAAACTTTGAAAATATTGTTGTCTAGAATGAGAAACTATAAATTGATGGTTGGTTTACAGTCAGGCAGATGAAACAAACACGTCTCATTCACCACCACTTTATCCTCAATGTTCACCTTCATACCAGAGAGGCGACAGAATTTTTTTGTTTTTTTCGACCACGAATGTGTGTGTTTGAGTTTTTTTTTTTCTGGATAACTGACAGTTTGGAAGCCCAGAGTGACAGACGTATAAACAGACAGAAGATTGGAGACTTGTTGAACCTGACTGTACTTCATGTTCAGTGAATTGTCTCGTAGGTTATTAATGGATGGTTGAATCTCGTATTTATCAGCATCAAGTAAAAGACTCCATGGCCTGTAGGAATATGCTTTGTATTAAGTTCTATAAAAAATTCTGTCCAACTCCCTAATGCAAGAGTTAAGCGATTTTCTCAGTCTCTCATATATGCTGCTGCTCATTTATGGAGTATTCTATCTATCGTCATCTATCTTCCTTCCTGACTATATATTATGATCCTTCAAACATAATGTGTCTAAGTAATCCATACGAAAATGAACATGGTTTTGGACCTCTGACGCTCTTTTTGTTTCACAGGTAAAGACATTAAGGACCCCCATGATGTCGTCAGAAAATTGGAGGCTATAGAGTCCTTCAAACATTGCCACCACGAAACACCACCTACATTAAAGGAGCTTGTTTCGTGGCAGAGTCAGGAGGATTTAGAAGTCACCAAGTCTCATACACGATCACAGGGTCCCATAAGCGAACTTTTTGCCTTCAGCCTTGACCTTCCTCAGTATACAATAGAAAATTTATATACTTTATAAGCCGCATTTATCCCTTCTCCGACACAAGAAAATTATTAGATCTCATTTTGTGTTCTGTCTATGAAATGAATAAATGCCTTGATATTCCACTCTATGCTTAAGGGACCCTGTAATGTAGTCAGAAAATTGGAGGTAAACGAGTCCTTGAAATATTGCCACGAAACATCGCCTATATGGAAGAAGCGTGTTTCATGGCATGGTTTAGGAGGAATCAGAAGCCTCCAATTTTCATACACGATCACAGGGACCTTAAGGGTTACTGAATCCTCCACGCTAGATCATGAAACAGATTCCCTAACAGTATACCAATGAGGTAATGTGTTTCCTGGGATAGTTTGGAGGAATCAGCATTTACCAAAAAGGATGTTTTCCCCTTAATATGATTTACATATCCTGGTTGTCAAAGTCATGAGGCACTAGTGCTATCTGCTCTACAAATGGCTACTATGGTATTCATGAAGCCCTGCACGATTTACTTTGGTCACGTCAGCCTGATGCATCGTCCACTCTCACGAACAAGAACCGGTGCCAGCGATTTCCGATACTTGATAATGGTATAAATTATTGTTTTTAGGTGTTTTGTAAAGGTGTTATAATTTAAGGCGGTCGTCTTCTGTCCACGAATTGGAATGCTACTGATTCCTCCAAACCAGTTCACGAAACAAATTTCTGATTAGTAAAGTAAAATAATGGTCGTCAGTTTCCGGGCATAGTTTAGACTTTAAAGGATAAAAGGATAAATAATCCACCAATACAAAGGAATATAAAGGAATAAAAAGGAAGTACAGGCAACAGGAGGCCCATAGTGGCCTTTTACGAAGTTACTTGTTCAACTAGACTAATCTAGACTACGTGTTGAAGGAAAGGATAGATAAAGGACAAGGCTCCTCCCAACCCACCACCCCCACCCCAGGGTATCCCGGTTGGAAAAACAGATGGAAAATAACACCTTGTTCGTTATAAGGAACGCACTTGGAAATTTTATAGGAAAGTAAGAAAAGTAGTTGAAGCCTAATTCTAGCATCTACTTACTAATATATATATATATATATAAAGAACATACTAAAAACTTTTTTCTTGAAAATATTTGTCGAGACGACAAATTGCAAACATATTACAGATGCCGCGCGTTTATTCCGATAGTTTACGACTCGGATATTGAAAAGTTCTTTCGCAGTTCAGTGTTAAAACGTCGTCCTTTTATGGTATAACAGTTATTTTTCATTCCAGACTGGAGATAGAGCTAGAAATAATTTTCATAATTTATTTTATGAAAGTTTCGATGAGGTCGCCACGTGTTCTACGATTTTCAAGAGAAAACATGTTGAACATATTTAATCTTTCCTCACATGTTAAATTACGAATGCCAGGGATCATTTTGGTTGCTCTTCTTTGTACGTTTTCCAACCTTTTAACATTATATATGATAATGGAAGTTATCCTTAGGTAATTGTAACTTGTTAAACTTTAAGAACATTTTACCTAAATTTCATATATTTATTTATTAATTTTTATTATTGTTTTTTTTTATTCACTACACCCTTTTCAAAATCCCGAAATACACGCACGCGACTTCTCTTCCATCAGCCAATTCAGTCTTACACATTTTATCTTTTTATTATTTGATAAGGAAAGGGAAAGAAAGAAAACAACATGATAATAATCAATAACAAATTTCGCGTATATTACTAGTGTGACTACAGTATTCCTTGTATGTGAAAATATTATTGGTCATTCTATTTAATGAGATAGTACACCTTTGGTACATTGGAGTGCCTTTATTCCTCCAAAGTATGCCAGAAAACAGGACCATATGAACAAAAATAATGGTGCCCTGTTGCTTGGACTTGTTTGGAGGAATCATTTGCTCCACAGATTCATCAAGAGTGTCCTACCTACCTCCTTAAGGACTATCTCTCAAGCTATGCTCATCATATTATTTTATTTCACTGTGTCATCAATCATAATTATCACATGTCACCATGGTACAGTAACGAGCACTAATAAGTATACAGTTTTTCTTGAAGTTTTGGTCAGTCCAATTCACCAACGAAGTAAATCCAATGGAGATCTTATTATGCATTTATTTACTGTCTCTAGATATTCGAAGCACACCTGGATACTTATTAGTACTCGTGAATGTACAGTAGGCTGGTAGTGTGATGGTTGGTGTTGGATCTGGGCCAGTATTCACAAAAGCAAAGTTCACTCTTGACTAAAAGTTTTGTTGGTAAGCATTAGTTCATGGCGAGGACTATAGGACCCGGCACTGCTTCGAAATCATAATAACAGCTCATACATACAAATAGAATAACAAAACCATTCACTGCTTCGAAATGAGTCTGAAACACAATGGTGAGGTCAGGATTGCAAACATATTATTATTATTATTATTATTATTATTAATGAAGGCGACCAGCTGAAAAGGTTAAGATTTGAGTCCAACCTAAGAACAAAAATCAAGATCAAACACTACTATAAGATGCTTTGTGAATACCAGCCCAGAACAAGCAGCAAGTGTCGACATCCATGGTGGTGTCGGCTGGGGCTGGGTGGTGTTTGTAAGAGCCAGGCCAGTCTCATATCATCCTCGACATCCAAGCTGTTTTCTGATCTCCGTATTGATTTGGACGAGGGCTGAAAATCCGGCCTGCCAGTGGGGTGGTAGGTAGGTGGGTGGAGGCTTGGGAACACACACACACCCTACCTCCTCCCCTTTTTAGCCGCCCTACCCACTGTGTGTTCCCTCCCTGACCCCCATCCTGACCCCCTCCCTTACCCTCCTCCCTTTTCTCCTCCCTTACCCTCCGCCCTTTCCTTCTCCCCCCTTTCCTTCCCCCCCTTTCCTTCCCCCCCCTTTCCTTCCCCCTTTCCTTCTCCCCCCTTTCCTTCTCCCCCCTTTCCTTCTCCCCCCCTTCTCCTCCTTTACCCCCTCCCTTACCCTCCTCCCTTTCCTTCTCCCCCCTTTCCTTCTCCCCCCCTTCCCCTCCTCCCTTACCCTCCTCCCTTTCCTTCTCCCCCCTTTCCCCTCCTCCCTTACCCTCCTCCCCCTTCCCTCTTCGAACCACTCTTTACTCCTACACGACCCCTCCCTTACCCCCCCACACACGCTCCTTCCCCCTCCACGAACACCTCCCTACACCTACGTGACCCCTCCTTTACACCCATCGTGATCCCCTCCCTTCCCCTCCTAAAACGCCTCTTTACTCCTAAGCGACCCCTTCTCACCCTTACCCCCCAGTGAATGCCCCCCACCCCTCCCCTCCCCATACGCCTCTCTACCTCCACGCGATCCCCCCTCTAACCCCCACCCTTCCATAACCCCCAGCGACTGATCCCCACCCCTCCCTAACCCCCAGCGACTGATCCCCACCCCTCCCTAACCCCCAGCGACCGACACCCACCCCTCCCTAACCCCCAGCGACTGATCCCCACCCCTCCCTAACCCCCAGCGACAGACAACCACCCCTCCCTAACCCCCAGCGACCGACCCCCATCCCTCCCTAACCCCCAGCGACCGTTCCCACCCCTCCCTAACCCCCAGCGACCGTTCCCACCCCTCCCTAACCTTCCTCGACTCCCTCCCCACCCTTCCTCGACCCCAGTGCCAGAGGTTGGGAAACTCGTGATGTAGTACCATGTCAAAGAGTCACTAGTTTCAGAAGTGTGTTATATCATCATACATTACAGGACATGTTACTGAAGCCACTACAGACGACGCCAACGGTGAAGAGATGAATGTTATGATGGTGTGAGAATGTGGGACAGAGATGAATGTTATGATGTAGTGGGAATGTGGGACAGAGGGAAGGGGAGAGTGGATGGGATGGGTAGAGATGGGGAAGGGAAGGGAAGGGAGGGGGAAGAGGGTGGGATGGGTAGGTGAAGAAAAGGGGAAGGGGAGAGGGTGGATGGGACGGGTAGGAATGGGGAAGGGAAGGGGGGAAGAGGAGGGAAGAGGGGGATTGAAACATTTATAATTGAGATTTTTGGTCGGTATTCACAAGACATCTTAGAATTTGCACTTGTTTGTATGTTTGCAATACTGTTTTAGGTTCATTTCGAAGCAGTGAATGATTTTGATATTCTATGAGTGTGAACTGTTGTTATAATTTCGAAGCAATGAATGATTTTGATATTCTATGAGTGTGAACTGTTGTTATGATTTCGAAGCAGTGTTGGGTACTAGTCCTCGCCATGAATAAACGCTTACGAATAAAAAATTTAAGTCGAGTGAACATTGCTTTTGTGAATACAGGCCTTGCTTGGTACTCACTCGATCTGGTTGTCAAGGTCAGATACTCATGGCTTAAGGACCCTGTTATCGTGTATGAGAATTGGAGGTTTCTGATTCCTCCTGACTGTGCCACGAAACAAGCTCCTTCCATATAGGTGATATTTCGTGGCAATATTTGATGGACTCGCTTACCTCCAATTTTCTGACTACATCACAGGGTTCCTTAAATAGTGTTAAATTACGGCTTGAGGGTCCTGTTTACCAGTTTGCTAAAAAAAAAATAACATAATCAAAATACATCAAAATTTTTTAGATTATACTCTGGCATGATAAACACCTTAATTAAGGGGATAATATACATTTGGTACATTGGAGTGCCTTGATTCCTCCAAAGTATGCCAGAAAACAGGACCAAACTAACAAAAAATAATGGTGTTCTGTCTGTTGCTTGGAATAGTCTGGAGGAATCAGTTGCTCCATATTTACCAACCAAACTCTATACTACCACCTTAAGGGAGGAATCTGGTGTTGGTAATTCTGGAGCAACTGATTCCTCCATACAATGCCAAGCAACAAAACACCATTATTTTTGTTCATCTGGTCCTGTTTCCTGGCATACTTTAGAGGAATCAAGGCACTCCAATGTAACAAAAGTGAATTACCCCCTTAAGTTGCCTCTGATGACTAACAAACACCCTGACAGCCAAAAAATCAATAATGAGGTGTACTGGGAGGAGAAATAACTTAATGTCATTCTAGTGATGTGTGAAGATGGATTGACGAGTAGTGTATATATATGTGTATATTATTAATTTTTACAGCTCTCTGTCTGTATCTGTTAACTTTATGTGCTGCTTTAACTAGTTTTAATGGTGTCATATTGTTGTTGATTCCAAAGGGATCTCAATATTTTGTTGGCAATTGTAGCCTCGTTCTCTGTGGTGACGAAGTTAAAGAAAACGTAGTATGAAAATCAATGATGGGGTTACTGTAAGAATGGAGTCTGCTTCTTTCTATATCATTAATAGGAGATGGATATATAGATAGATAAAAAGATATAAAACACAGAGAGAGAGAGAGAGAGAGAGAGAGAGAGAGAGAGAGAGAGAGAGAGAGAGAGAGAGAGAGAGAGAGAGAGAGAGAGAGAGAGAGAGAGAGAGAGAGAATTATTTTAAAAAGCTATATCAATTGCATACATGATAATCCTCCCTGTATAATTACGATGTTTGTTTTCCTGATAGTACAGCACAGGAATTTTGACCTTTTTACTTTCCTCGTGATCAGGGTAATGACAGGTGGCGACCAATACTGTAATTTAAGGTTGTAATAATGTCGGGAGAGAATTGGAGAGCTACTGATTCTGTCACGATTAAGAGTCCTGCATCTTGTGTATGACATTTGGGTAAATTTTATGAACCAATTTATTACAGAGACAAACAGTTTTAGTTCTGCATTATATTTCCAGGTCATTTGACTAGAAGGTGTAGTAGGATTATTGGCCGTCACTGTACTTCTTCAGGGGGTAATTCACTTTTGTTACATTGGAGAGCCACGATTCCTCCAAAGTACAGTATGCCAGGAAACAGGACCAAATGAACAAACAAAAATAATGGTTTTCAGTTGCTTGGAATAGTTTGGAAGAATCGGTTGCTACAGATTTACCAACACTGCACTTCCACCTTATATATATGTAAACTAGACAACTGCAGAATACGAGAAGAATGAGATCCAGTATATTGAGAATAGTTTGGAAGAATCAACAACAACCCTCATAATATTTGTTGACAATATAATAATTTCCCAGTTAAAAATTTCCACTGGTAGAAAAATAATTCAGCCTATAATACAAAGGCATGGGGGAAGGTTAAGTTGATAAAGCAAACTTGCGTAGCCCAATCATGAACAGAGTCGCCCTTAATTAACTAACTAACGCTCTACTCGCCTCTCAATATTCATGGACTTGTTTCCGAGGGCCGCCTGACCTGCTAGCATAGTATAGGTGTATGTAAGTATGGTGGGGGTTTTTTTATGTGTGTCAATGGGTATGTATTTTTATGTGTGTCAGTGGGTATGTATTTATGTGTGTCAGTGGGTATGTATTTTTATGTGTGTCAGTGGGTATGTATTTTTATGTGTGTCAGTGGGTGTGTATTTTTATGTGTGTCAGTGGGTATGTATTTTTATGTGTGTCAGTGGGTATGTATTTTTATGTGTGTCAGTGGGTATGTTTTTATGTGTGTCAGTGGGTATATATTTACTGCAACACCTACTGTATGTATGCTGTCAATGAATCTACCAGTGAATGTATAAATGAGAGAGAGAGAGGTCCAAAATCATGTCCAATTTTTGAAGGACCATAAAATATCCTAGTTAATGGGAAAGATGGTTAAGTAGAGTAAGTGTTCAGGAATGTATATACACTTCATTTTATAACTGTAGCTGTATAGTTTGGAAAAGATGGTTAAGTAGAGTGTTCAGGAATGTATAGTTGTATAGTTTTTCCTTCATCTCATAACTGTGCTGTATAGTTTGGAAAAGAGGGTAAGTAGAGTGTTCAGGAATGTATAGTTGTATAGTTTTTCCTTCATCTCATAACTGTGCTGTATAGTTTGGAAAAGATGGTAAGTAGAGTGTTCAGGAATGTATAGTTGTATAGTTTTTCCTTCATCTCATAACTGTGCTGTATAGTTTGGAAAAGAGGGTAAGTAGAGTGTTCAGGAATGTATAGTTGTATAGTTTTTCCTTCATCTCATAATTGTGCTGTATAGTTTGGAAAAGATGGTTAAGTAGAGTGTTCAGGAATGTATAGTTGTATAGTTTTTCCTTCATCTCATAATTGTGCTGTATAGTTTGGAAAAGATGGTAAGTAGAGTGTTCAAGAATGTATATACGGTACACTTCATCTAATAACTGTAGCTGTATATAATTTTTCCCCGACTGTAGCCAACACGTTCGAAGGTCTGTCTGTTTGTAGTACTGTGTAATAATATACCCAACATGTGAATAATGACATTAGTGTTATTTCAGCCCTTGTTAACAAAAGCAATCAATAATAGTGAGGCAAATTGTGTCAGTGTGCCTCCCTGCCTTGTACTGGTGGGTGTGTGTGTGTGTGTGTGTGTGTGTGTGTGTGTGTGTGTGTGTGTGTGTATGTATGTATGTATGTATGTATGTATGTATGTGTGTGTGTGTGTATACGGTATCTTTAGGATCTGGTGGGACAGAGGTTCGGGAAATTTGCTCTTTCTCCCCTTCATAATACGACATAAAACTCGACATCTTCTTCAATACTGGGAGCGGCTAATTGAGTCTTTGCTGTCATTCTTCTCTTCTTAATCTCCTTATCACTAATTATCTCTTGGTTCTGCTCCCTCGTGTCCTCTCTATATATGTACAGTCGTCACCAAAAGTCCTGCCTGCCTCTCACGTCTCTCTCTCTATAAGTTAATAACGGGAGATTCTTTTGACGGTAAATTGATTGACTACTTATTGACTCCTCCAAACGATGCCACGAAACAGATCCTTCATTAAACTAACATTATAGGGTCCTCTGTTTCCTGGCATAGTTTGGAGGAATCATAGACCTTTCAATTCACCAACAAGGGCATTTCCCCTTAATAAACTTCCGATCTTGAAACCTATAATGTCTTGAAAAAATGAGACATGCATACTGTACTTGCTTGACAATGATGTAGCTACACTCGTGATACATAATTTCTGACCAGAATGTGAGGAGTAGAAAGCTTCGAATCGCCTGGTATTGCTCATTTTCCCACCCAGTACACTTATAGAGGCTGAGTTCGAATGCAGGGTATGTGTGTGTGTGTGTGTGTGGTGCCTGCCGTTCGTCTCTGGTCAGGGATTACGTATGACGAGTTTACCTATAAAGATTCTAACACTCTAGATGGGATTTTCACCTCTTCCCAACAGCATAACAATTAATTAACACTCGTCCAGATCCATAATTATAACGTCGAGATACACGTGTCTCTTAAATGAAGCTACGAAGGTGATACACTACGGTTAAGAGGATAATTAATTCACTTTTGTTACATTGGAGTGCCTTGATTCCTCCCAAGTATGCCAGGAAACGGGACCAGATGAACAAAAATAATGGTGTTTTGTTGCTTGGAATAGTTTGGAGGAATCATTTGCTAGCTCCAGATTTACCAACGCTGTACATACTACGTTAAGGGAAATATAGAGTATGGTTAGGTAGGTCACTCCATAACTCAGCCATCTGTTGTAGTACATGCATGAGTAAGAGAGAGAGAGAGAGAGAGAGATAGAGAGAGAGAGAGAGAGAGAGAGAGAGAGAGAGAGAGAGAGAGAATGTGTGTGTGTGAGTGAATGAGAGAGATATATATATAGAGAGAATGAGAGTGTATGTGTGTGTGTGTGAGATACAGAGAGAGAGAATGTATGCATGTGAGAGAAAAATAGAGAGATAGAATGAGTGTGTGTGAGTGAGAGAGAGAAGAGGGTTAAAAAGTATCATAGCAACGAGTACCTGAGGCCTCCTGAGTGCTGGCTGCGACTTGTATATTATGTCCCTTTTCGCGAAAATTTGCATGTTTTAGGAAAGTCTGCCAGTCACTCTATCCCAACTTGTGACATTAGGGGGAAAGTTGTTGGACAATTTAATCTCCCTCGTTACCCCAGCCAGTCCCTCTCCTCTGTCGTCTGTCCCCCTCCCCTCCACCTTCTCCCTCTCTTCCCCTCCCCTCCACCTTCTCCCTCTCTTCCACCTTCTCCCTCTCCCCTTTTCTCTCTTCCCCTCTTCTTTTCTCCCCCTCCCCACCTCTCCCCACCTTCTCCCTCTCCCCTTTTCTCTCTTCCCCTCTTCTTTTCTCCCCCTCCCCACCTCTCCCCACCTTCTCCCTCCCCTCTCTTCCCCCCTTCTTTTCTCCCCCTCCCCACCTCTCCCCACCTTCTCCCCTTCTTTTCTCCCCCTCCCCACCTCTCCCCACCTTCTCCCTCTCCCCTTTTCTCTCTTCCCCTCTTCTTTTCTCCCCCTCCCCACCTCTCCCCACCTTCTCCCTCTCCCCTTTTCTCCTCCCCTCTCTCTCCCTCTCCATTTCTCCCCATCCCCACCTTCTCCCTCTCCCCTTTTCTCCTCTCCATCTCTCCCCCTCTCCATTTCTCCCCATCCCCACCTTCTCCCTCTCCCCTTTTCTCCTCCCCATCTCTCTTCCTCTCCATTTCTCCCCATCCCCATATCTCCCCCTCCTCTTTTCTCCCTCTCTCCCCCCTCTTCTTTTCTCCCCATCTCTTCCCATCCCCATCTCTTCCCATCTACCCCCATCTCTCTCCCCATCTACCCCCATCTCTCCCTCCCCATCTCTCCCTATCTCTCTTCTTTTCCCATTCATAATTTTCTCTCCATTTTTCCTTTCCTTTCCATTCTTCCTTTCCCTTCTCCCCTCTTCTTTCCTTTTTTCTTTCTTCTCTCATTTCTGCATATTCTCTCCCTCTTTCTCCTTCCTCATCATCCCTACCCATCGTATCCACCCTCCCCTCCTCCCCTTCCTTCCCCTCCCATCCACCCTCCCCCCCTCCTCTTCCCTTCCCCTATCCATCCACCCTCCCCTCCCTTCCCCATCCCCTATCCATCCCTACCCATCATATCCACCCTCCCCTCCCCTCCCCATCCCATCCACCCTCCTCTCCCCATCCCTACCATCCCCTCCTCTCCTTCCCTTCCCACCCTCCACCCTTCCCCTCCCCATTCCATCCCACCCCATCCACCCTCTCCCCTTCCCCACCCCATCCACCCTCTCCCCCTCCTCTCCCCTCTTCTCTTTAATGAGGGTGAGACTTGGGAGAGGATCAAGTGCGAGATATAGTGGAGGAAATGAAGAGGAGGAGGAGGAGGAGGAGGAGAAGTAGAAAAAATGTAGGAGAAGGAAAATGAGGAGGAGGAGGAGGAGGAGAAGAAGAAGGAAGAGAACGAAGAGAAGGAGGAGGAGAAGTAGAAAAAATGTAGGAGGAGGAGCAGGAAGAGAAAGAGGAGGAGGGGGAGAAATAGAACAAATGTTGGAGAAAGAAAATGAGGAGGAGAAGGAGGAGGAGGAAGAGAACGAAGAGGAGGAAATTAAATAGAGAATATTTAAAGATAAAGGAGGGGAGAAATTTATCGTGAAGAAAATAAATGAAAGCATCCAGAAGAAAATGTTTGAACAGGAATAATTAAATCATACATTTAACGTAAGTGGGAAGTCAAGGAAAAAATAAGGGGAAAAATATGAATAAATAAAAAGAATTGAAAGAAATATAGATGATCATAACTATGCAAAAAGAAAATTGAGTCAAGGAAATAAATGGGAAAAAATAAATAGATAAAAAGAGTTGAAAAAAAAATACTAGATCATAATTAACCACAAAGAAAAATGAGAAAAAAAAGCAAAATACAGATAGTGTATAGTTGGTATGGTTGGCTGGTATGTATGGTACTGTGTATATGTGTTATCCCCCCAAGACATGATATTATACAACGTCACGTATCATTAAGAACCCTTGTGATCGTGTATGAGACCTTAGTGGCTTCTGATTCCTCCTGACTATGCCACGAAACAAGCTCCTTCCAAATAATAGGTGTGTGTGTTTCGTGGCAATATATATAGGACTCATTTACCTCCAATTTTCTGACTACATCACACACCGGGTCCTTAATCTCACTTGTTTACTTTTAGATTACTTCACTGGACGGGTTTGGTGGTGGTGGTGGTGGTGGTGGAAATAATATTGGTGCTGTATATAAATAGGATGATATTCATACACTTTAGTAGAGCTCTTGTGAACCTAGGAAGGAAGGAAGGAAGGAAGGGAGGGAGGAAGGAGGGAGGGAGGAAGGAAGGAAGGAAGGAAGGAAGGAAGGAAGGAAAGGAGGGAGGAAGGAAGGAAGGAAGGAAGGAAGGAAGGGAGGAAGGAAGGAAGGGAGGAAGGAAGGAAGGAAGGAAGGAAGGAAGGAAAAAAGGAAGGGAGGAAGGAAGGAAGGAAGGAAGAAAGGAATGAATGAATGAATGAAGGAAAGCAATGGGGTCATTCTCTCCTACATCATGATTTATTTTCTTCTCAGCCATTCTCACAGTATTGATAATTATTACATTTTGTTTCCTGTTCTGTATGTAAACTTGTCCCTATGAAGCAAGCTGTCCAATCCCTCTTGATAAATCTTTAATTAAACATTCACATTTATAGGTAATTTGTAGACTTCATGTTCCCTCCTTCATCCCTAAACTAGACTCATGGATTCAGAATGAGGACGTTGTGGTCATGGCCAAGGTTAGACACTGGCCTAGGAAGGGTAATGTCAGAAATCAGTAGCCATCCAAAAATGTAGCCAGCAAAAATCTCAATAACTCTTCATAATGAATTTAAAGTAATTCTAAGAAGTAGACAAAAGAAAACTTCAATTATTTTTATTTCTTTTTTTCTCATTGATCGTGTTTAATAATTCATTGGGACTACTAACTGGACAATTATTTCCCATTAAGAAGTTTTCGTAAGACGTGTCTGTCACTGGCAAGAAGAGGGAAGGGGTCATCAACATTGTCGTATTTGAATTCGTAAAGATTATATACGCAGCCAAAACTTTAATTTTCCTCGGTCATCCTCTCTCGCTCTCTCCCTCTTCTCTCTCGTTTCTCGCGATCACACACACACACACACACACACACACACACACACACCCTACCTTCCTTCCTTCCTTCCCCATCCCACCCTACATTCCTTCCCCCCCATCCCACCCTACCTTCCTTCCTTCCCCATCCCACCCTACCCTTCCTTCCTTCCTCCCCCATCCCACCCTACCCTACCCTACCTTCCTTCCTTCCTTCCCCCCCATCCTACCCACAGACCGTGAAATATGCAGACTGGGAATTATTAATCAACTCGTACGGTCTGGCTGGCTGCGACACGGACCACACCACATCTTTCGCGTCCCCAATTCAGGTTATTGATGGAACACAGAGAGAGGTTTACTTATTCTGACGTCCCCCTTCCCTTCCTCACTCACCCACCCATCCACCCATCCTTCTTCCACCTACCCACCCACCCATCTCCCTCCCTCACCCATCCACCTATCCTTCCTCACTCATCCTGCCATCCTTCTTCCTCCTCCACCTATCCTTCTCCCTCCTCCCTCACCCACCCACCCATCCTTCTTCCCCCTTCACCCATCCTTCTTCCCCCTTCACCCATCCTTCTTCCTCCTTCACCCACCCACCCCTTCACCCATCCTTCTCCCTTACCCATCCACCCATCCTTCTTCCTCCTTCACCTACCCACCCACCCACCCCAATCCCCACCCCCCAGTACAGTTGGTGTCAAAAGTTTCGATACACATGACTGTAGGTGTGTGTAGGTGTGTGTGTGTGTGTGTGTGTGTGTGTGACTTGGGTAAACATTTAACAGCTTCCCTTTTCTAGTAGTGAGCTGGATTGGATTGGATTCCTTTGATTAAAAATGACAGCAATTTTATTATGGATTTAGCAGAAGGAAAATATCGCATAACAATATGGATAGAACTGTATGAAGGGTACACTCGTAATCCAAAATATGTATCCAGGCTTGTTTCGAATAGCATGATCGAGTATTAAGCGAGCTCATGCAAATATCAAACAGGATAAGCGTTGTAATTGGTTCACTATTAAGTCAAATGATTCGAAACTTCAACAAGACCTGGATACAAATTTTGGATAGCGAGTGTACAGTTGCCAAAAGAGGAATTGCGACAAATCTTGATGGAACTTTAACTATAGTAATATCCACAACTATTTGTAGGGGGTAGGAAATATACATATCCTTCTATAATACATACTTATGATCCCTACAAACAACTATGGACATTAATATATTTAATGTTTTATCAATAGTTGTCCCAATTCCTCTTTTGGCAACTGTACTGTACATGAAAACAAAGGTTCATTCAGTATCTGCTTGGGTCGCCCTTTACGTGGTATACAGAAACTCTTGCAGCAGACAACTAACTGTACCTCCTCAGGAATGCCAGTGGTTAACTCTCTTAAGAGGGATAAATCATTTGTACTGTAATTCAACTAATGGCAACAACAACAACAAAACTACAAGACTGAGAGAGGCAACGTGGAAAGGGAATTGTGTAAACCTATAATGGATATAAATTACTAGGTTTTTGTTGTGTTGTCTGTCGTGTTTTTCTATTGGTTATGTGTTATAGATTTTGTTCTCTCTAGGCTACCTGTGACACTTCATGATACATTTAACCTTAGACTCTTAAAGTTCACTGGCATCGATGCAATTCCAACACCACACCTCCACCAACACCACCACTACAGGAACTCACAACACAGGAAGTACAGTAGAGGTGTTGAATGTTTATGTTATTTTGTGGTGCATGGTGGAGATGGAAGAAGATGCCTTGATAGATAGTTAGTGGTAGTGGATAATAATGTTGTTGTTGTTGTTGTTGTGTGTTGGTGTTTCATTATTTAGTGATTAGTGTTCCATTATTAATTTTATGATCACCACAACAACCATCATCATCATCACTACATTAATTAAGGGGGAAGTTTTGTGTTGGTAATTCTGGAGCAACTGAATCCTCCAAACTATTCCAAGCAACAGAACACCATTATTTTTGCTCTTCTGGTCCTGTTTCCTGGTATACTTTGGAGGAATCAAGGCACTCCAATGTAACAAAAAAGAATTACCACCTTAAGAACCCTGTGATTATTGTATGAGAATTGGAGGCATCTGATTTCTCCTGACCATGCCACGAAACAAGCTCCTTCCATAACTGTGGTGTTTCGTGGCAATATTTAAAGGACTCATGTTGTACCTCCAATTTTTCTGACTACATCACAGGGTCCCTTAACAAATGCACCGTGTAAGGACAGTATAATTTTCTTCTGTGTTGTTCTTTATGTTTACTATTAACACGGGAGCTTCTCATCCTGGCGAGGTCAGTGCAAGATGCGGAAGGAGTGAGTCTGTCTTGAATTAATAAGTGAGGCGCCTTGATCTTTCAGTTTCGTGAGTGAACTTTTTATTGAACATTTCTCCCCTGAGACTTGCCAGATACAAAGTACATTATCCTGTTTATTTCAACTTTTTTTTTATGGAGACATAGCCTATATTTTCTTGATGGTAAATTTAGAGGGCTACTGATTCCTCCACAATATGCCACGAAATAAATATATTCTCATTAGTTATGCATGGGTTATTTTATGGTGAAACATCAGTGTGTTACATTATTATATTATAAGGGAATGTCTGATGAGAATTTTGCTGGTGACTGTACCAAAGATCCTCAATAATTCATTTGCATTCAAGGAAATAAAAGAATTACGCTGTTTATTTCCGGAGTGTGAAATGAGGGTTGTGTGGGTGTGTGTGTGTGTGTGTGTGTGTGTGTGTGTGTGTGTGTGTGAGAGAGAGAGAGAGAGAGAGAGAGAGAGAGAGAGAGAGAGAGAGAGAGAGAGAGAGAGTAATTCCTGCTAATTCCGTCGATGCAAAGGTTGTAGGTAGAAAATCAATTTGTGTGTATGTGTGTGTGTGTGTGTGTGGGTGGCTGCGTATACGTGTGCGTGTGGTCGTATGTCAGATGAAGTATTTTTTGTTAACCTTTCATCCCAGGGGGTCATTCTTTTCCCTGGGTTGCAGTTGAGTATGTTCGTCATGTTTTTCCACCTCCACTACATTTGATCTTCAGTGGTATGACCCGACAGCAGCAGCAGCAGAGGTCACCACTAGTAGGTCAAAGGTCATGCATCATCCATCGATCACTCTTGACCTGGGTGAAGGATTAGTCTTGTGAGGGATGTACAGTCACACTCAAATATTGTCATTTTGCACCTTCGGATGAAAAAGGAATCGAAATATGATGTGATATAATTATGATTGTTGTTGTTGTTGTTGTTGTTGTTGTTGTTACAGGAATATATTGTATTATTGAATCATTACAATATCTTTAATAAATAATGTGTTGTTTCCCTTTTCTTGTGTGAGATTCGGCCGTATGCAAGATTATTATCCGCGTGGTGTTGACGACGGTGTGGTATGATACGATGGTTGTGTAGTGTGTCTGTCTGGAATCGTCGTATGCAACCTTTTGCGTAACTCGGCTGTCGAACAAGCAAGCAAACAAACAGAAGAAAAAAAAACGAACATACAAAAGCATAGCCAATCCTTCTGAGATAATTAAATGATCCCGTATATCGTACTGGCTGGTGAGTGCAAAACTTCTGCTCCATCTTCGCTTCCAAAACTCTGAAAATTAAGAAGTGCTAAATCTGTAACCAGGTCTTATGAAGAGGGGGGAGTTTTGTGTTGGTAATAATTCTGGAGCAACTGAATACTCCAAACTATTCCAAGCAACAGAACACCATTATTTTTGCTCTTCTGGTCCTGTTTCCTAGCATGCATACTTTGGAGGAATCAAGGCACTCCAATGTACCAAAAAAGAATTACCTCCTGTGCTCAGATTCTGGGGGGAGTTTACTGATTCCTCCAGACAATGCCAGGCAACGTGTTACTCCATTATTACGATTACAGGGTGTTCTGTTTTCCGGCTTAGTTTGGATGAATCAGTAGCATCCATATGTTGATCTTGAGAGGCCTGCTGCTGCCCCCCTTCAATCAACCTCTGGAAGATAGAAGGGCTTCCCAACAACAAGGAAATTCTGCTCAAGAGATGGAGAAGGGGAAGTTGGAGGGGAGTACTGGAGAAGGAGGTGGAGGAGAAATTGGAGAAGTTCTGAATGAGGAGGTGAAGGAGGAGGAGGAGGAGGAAGACGAAGACGAAGTAGGAAGGCTAAAAGTAAAAGAAGGAAGGATAGGAAGAGGGAAACTGAAAGAAGAGTAGAAGGAGGCGAAGGAGGAAGAGGAAGAGGGAAATTGAAAGAAGAGGAAGACGAAGACGAAGAGGGGAGCTAAAAGTAAAAGAAGGAAGGACTGGAAGAGGGAAAATGAAAGAGGAGTAGGAGGAGGAAGAGGTAGACGAAGAGGAGAGCTAAAAGTAAAAGAAGGAAGGATAGGAAGAGGGAAACTGAAAGAGGAGAAAGAAGGAGGAAGAGGAGAGCTAAAAGTAAAAGAAGGAAGGATAGGAAGAGGAAAACTGAAAGAGGAGTAGAAGGAGGAAGAGGAGGAGGAAGAGGAGAGCTAGAAGTAAAAGAAGGAAGGAGGGAAACTGAGAGAGGAGTAGAAGGAGGAAGAGGAAGACGAAGAGGAGGGATAAAAGTGAAAGAAGGAAGGATAGGAAGAGGGAAACTGAAAGAGAAGAGTAGAAGGAGAAAGAGTTGAACGAAAAGAAAATGAAAAGAATGAGAAAGAATAGGGACACTGAAAGAGGAAAAGAAGAAGGAAAGGAAAGGGAGGAAGGGAAGAATGGTGAAAATTGAAAGAAGAAGAGAAGGAGAAAGAGTGGAACAAAAAAAATAAATAAATAAATAAATAGATAAAAGAAAAAGAAAAAGGAGGAGGAAGAGGGAGTAGAGATCTAAAGAAAAAGGAGGAGGATAAGAATAAGAGGAAGAAAAGAGTCGAAAAGAGTTAAAGAAGAAGAAGGAGGAGGAGGGGGAATACAAAGGAAGTACAGGCAACAGGAGGCCCATAGTGACCTTTTACGAGGTTACCTGTTTAACTAAACTAATATAGACTACGTGTTGAAGGAAAGGATAGATAAAGGACAAGGCTCCTCCCCACCCACCACTTCCACCGAGTAACTTGGTGGAAAAAACAGATAGAAAATAACACCTTAAACACAAGACAGAATTCCTTGAAAAGTTTTTAGCAAATATATTGTTATGGGATTTTTTTTTTTTTTTCAAATATTTTTTATCAATTTTTTTATTGATTTTTTTATTTTATATCGAAAAAATCACAGGGTACTTAAGGGGGTAATATTGCACTTTTGGTACACTGGAGCACCTTGATTCCTCCAAAGTATGCCAGGAAATAGGACTAAATCATGTTTAGAATAGTTAGGAGAAATTAGTTGGTCCAGATTTACCAACAACACTGTACCATATCCCTTTAACTTATGGATTATATTATTGATTGCGAGTTCATGATATTTTATACATAAGGAATTTTTTGGTGTTTAAGGAATAATTAAAGGAGAAGGAGGAGAAGAGGACTGGTGAGAAGGAGGAGAAGGAGGAAGAGAAGGAGGTGTGAGAAGGAGGAAGGAAAAAGAGGAAGGAGGAGGAATAGGAGGAGGAGGAGAGGAGGATGAATAGGAGGAGGAGGAGGAGGAGAACCAGTGAGAAGGAAGAGGAGGAGAGGGAAGAAGTGAAAGAGGAAGGAGGAAGGAGAAGAAAGGAGAAGAAGAAGGAGGAGGAAGAAGGAGGAGGAAGAAGGAGAAGGAGAAGGAGGAAGGAAAGAGAGTGAGGAGGAGGAGAAGGAGGAAGGAAAAAGAGGCAGGAGAAGGAGAAGGAGGAGGTGTGAGAAACATTAAAGGGGAAGAGACTGAGAGAAAGAGTGAGGACAGCAGCCAAGGGGAAGTAGGAGGGTATTGTAATGAAGAGACGACATTGTGTGTGTGTGTGTGAGAGAGAGAGAGAGAGAGAGAGAGAGAGAGAGAGAGAGAGAGAGAGAGTATGCGTGCCTTTGTGTGTGTGAAAGAGAGAGAAAGGGAGAGAGTGTGCGTACCTGTGTGTGTGTGTGTGTGTGTGTGTGTGTGTGTGTGTGGAGGATATGCATGGCTGTGTGTGTGTGTGTGTGTGTGTGTGTGGAGGATATGCATGTCTGTGTGTGTGTGTGTGTGTGGAGGATTTGCGTTCCTGTGTGTGTGTGTGTGTGTGTGTGTGGTGGATATGTGTGCCTGTGTGTGTGTGGAAGATATGCGTGTGTGTGTGTGTGTGTGTGTGTGGAGGATATGCATGCCTATATATGTATGTGTGTGTGTATGTGTGTGTGTATGTCCAGTAGCCAGAGACCTCCCAGCTACACTATAACAACGAACAAAAAATTCTCACGGACCACGCCAACAGGAAAATTGATTGCTGCAACATTTATACAAAGACCAGATGGATGAATGGGTGGTGGATGGGGGAGTGTATTGGAGTGTGGATGGGTGGAGTGTGGATGGGTGAGTGGGTGGATGAGTGGGTATATGAAGATGGTTGGATAGAGGTATGGATGGATGGATGGATGGGTGTGTGAATATGATAATAGACTGAAGGATGTGTGAGTGGTAGTATTATGCATGAGTGGATAGGGTAGTGGGTGTGTGGATGGGTGTACGGAATGTAGGGAGTAAGGAGGGAAGGGGGGAGTGATTGAGAGAATGTAGGGTAGAAAGTGATTGAGGGAATGCAGGGAAGGGAGTGATTGAGAGAATGTAGGGTAGAAAGGGAAGGAGGGAATGTAGGATAGGGAGAGTAGGAAGGGAAAGAGGGAATGCAGGATAGGAAGGGATTGAGAGAATGTAGGGTAGGGAGGGAAGGAGGGAATGAAGGATAGGGAGGGAAGGAGGGAATGCAGGATAGGGAGTGATTGAGAGAATGCATGGTAGGGAGGGAAGGAGGGAATGTAGGATAGGGAGATTAGGAAGGGAAGGAGGGAATGCAGGATAGGGAGTGATTGAGGGAATGCACTGTATTAAGGGATTGAGAGAATGCAGTATAGGGAGTGATTGAGAGAATGCAGGGTAGGGAGGGAAGGAGGGAATGTAGGATAGGGAGAGTAGGAAGGGAAAGAGGGAATGCAGGATAGGAAGGGATTGAGAGAATGCAAGGTAGGAAGGGATTGAAAGAATGTAGGGTAGGGAGGGAAGGAGGGAATGTAGGATAGGGAGAGTAGGAAGGGATTGAGGGAATGAATGCACTGTAGGGAGGGAAGCAAGGGAGGGAAAGAAAGAGGAGGATCGGAGGGTAAAAGAATGCACAGGGGTCCAACAGAATGCGGCCTGACCAGAACTGAACACTGTCGACAATAAAACGTTTTGGCAGGAGGACCCCGGGACGATTGGCACTGGCTGAGGGGGAGGGAACGTCTGGAATGGAGGAGGTATGGTTAGGAAAGAGAAGAGGGACTAGTGGGTGAGGATGTATGGGAAGGGAAAGGAAGGAGGAATGGTTAGTGAAGGGAAGGGAAGGCAAGGGGGACTAGTGGGTAAGGAAGTATGGAAAGGGAAGAGAAGGGACTAGTGGGTAAGGATGTATGGGAAGGGAAGGGGGACTAGTGGGTAAGGAAGGAATGGTTAGTAAAGGGAAGGGAAGGGAAGGGAATGGGTAAGGAGGAATGGGAAATGAAGGGAGATTAATGGGTAAGGAAGCAATTGTTAGGGAAGGGAATGGGGAAGGAGGAATGGGAAGGAAAGGGAAGGGAAAGGGGGAACAGTAATGGGTAAGGAAGGAAAGGGAAGATATGGATGGATAAAGATTGTTTGGATAGATGATAGACAGAGATTGAGAGACAAAAATAAATATATAAATAGATAGATAGAGAGATGGATAGATTGATAGATAGATAGATAGATAGTTGAAAGATAGATAGAGAGATGAAGAGATAGATAGATAGTTGAAAGATAGATAGAGAGATGAAGAGATAGATAGATAGTTGAAAGATAGATAGAGAGATGAAGAGATAGATAGATAGTTGAAAGATAGATAGAGAGATGAAGAGATAGATAGATAGATAGATTGAAAGTTGAATACAAAACAGAGAAAGAAATGTACGAGTATAAAGAAAGAGAGAAAAG
This sequence comes from Petrolisthes cinctipes, assembly GCA_033782935.1. NCBI lineage: Eukaryota > Metazoa > Arthropoda > Malacostraca > Decapoda > Porcellanidae > Petrolisthes > Petrolisthes cinctipes. The sequence continues at coordinate 136,592 of JAWQEG010002492.1, forward strand.
AAAGAGAGAGAGAGAGAGAGAGAGAGAGAGAGAGAGCAATGGAATCTTTGGCACTCTCTCTTCATTTCCTCCTCCTCTCTCTCTTTCCCTCTTTCCCTCCTTTCTTCCTCCTTTTCTCTCTTCTACTCTTTTGGACTCTCTTCCTTTTTCCTTCCCCCCTCCCCCCCTCTTCTTCTTCTTTATCATTTTTCTTCAGTCCCCTTCCTTCTCCTAATCCTTTTTTCATCCTTTTTTCCTCCTTTCTTATTTCCTCATTCTCGTGTCTATTTTTCTGTCCCTCTTTTCTCACTATCTCTCTTTCTGACTTCTTTCTTATTTTTGCTCGTCCTTCTCACTCACTTCTGTACTCTCTCTCTCTCTCTCTCTCTCTCTCTCTCTCTCTCTCTCTCATTCTATATTAATATTATTTCAGGTTCGTTCTACTTTATTTTACTAGTTTACACATCCGTGGTTACTGTGTTTATTACTAATTCTACATTTCTACATTTATAACTCTTCACCAATAATTATTGTATTCCTTTACAGGCATTTGCACTTTAACTTTACAGTATTAATATTTAATTTCATTCTCGGCGTATTCCTATACTTTGGTTGACCCTTTACCACCACCCCCCAGCCCCTATCTGACCCTAAAATTCCCAAACCACATTAACACCTGTACTCCAATTTAACCGTCATCCTACCCACTAGTCTGATTGACACACTCACCTCACCTCACCTCACCTCACCTCACACACCCATATACGAGTGTGTGTCTTTTCCCAGCCCTTAGCTTACCTTGTGGTCATTTTCCACTCCTACCTCCTCACACCACCTTGGTAATTATCTCTACTCCCCACTAGATAATCCCCCCTCCCTACTGACATCAACTAGATAATCCCCCCTCCCTACTGACACAAACTTCACCTTCATTTCAACAACCCCTCCTACCCGTGTGTTAACTAAATTAATTAGTAAATAAATTACTTAATAAATAAATTAATAATTAACTAATAAACAAATTAATAATTAACTAATAAACAAACTAACAATAGTTAACTAATAAATAAATTAACAAATAAATTAATAAATAAGTTAATAAATAATTTAATAAATTAATAAATCAATAAAGTAATACATTATTTAATAAATTAATAAATATATTAATAAATAAATTACTTAATAAATAAATTAATAATTAACTAATAAACAAATTAACAATAATTAACTAATAAACAAATTAACAATAATTAACTAATAAACAATTTAACAATTAAATTAATACATAAATAAATTAATTAATTAATAAATAAATAAAATAAACTATTAAATAAATTAATGAATTAATAAATAATTTAATAGATTAATAAATAATTTCATAGATTAATTAATAAACCATTTTAATAAATCAATTAACAAACCATTTTAATAAATTAATTAATAAACCATTTTAATAAATTAATAAATTATTTGATAAATTAATAAATCAATAATAACTATTTAATATATTAATTAGTAAATATTTAATAAATTAATTAATAAATAATTTAATAAATAAATAAATTAACTATAAATAATTTAATAAACTAATAGATAACTTAATAAATAACATAATAAATAATTTAATAAATTAATAAATAATTTAATTAATAAATTAATAAATAATTTAACAAATTAACAATAAATTAATAACTATCACCATGGCACCTCAACTAACCTGTTCTACCTGCTCTGGTACTTTCGGCCCTACTATTTTCGCGAACAGAGACGTCCTTGTTTGTAGATTTTGCAACTTACGAGAGGATAATTTGACCGACTTGAAGGCAGCACAACGCAAGATCGAGGCCTTGAGTGAGAAGTTGGAAACACTACAGGAATTCGTCACTCTCAACGTAGGAATGACATCGACGCCTACAGCACCCGTCGACACAGCCCCCGTACAGACTGCCTCTACTGCCTCTACACCCTTACCTCCACCGGCACCACCAACTACACCTTCTCCACAGGAGGAGTTCCGCGTTGTCAGGAACAACATTCGACCCACAAGGAACATTATTCCCATCACTACGTGCCAGAACCGCTTCAAGATCCTGGCCCAAGACGACGATGAAGACGACACCGAGGCCAGGCTGGTTGGTGACTCCATGGTAAGGGGTCAACTCACCGAGTTTTGTGGCCGAGCACCCAAGTCGAGGAAGCGATTTTGCATCCCGGGTGGCGGCCTAGACGACGTGATTGACTCAGTGGACGAAGTGACAAGCCTGGCCCCCGACAACACCACGTACGTCATCCACGTTGGAACCAACGATGTATTCAAGACCAGATCGGAAGAGCTCCTCAACAAGTACCGACAGATGATTGCGAAGTTCAAGGAAAAGACGAACAACATCATCCTTTCTGGAATCATCCCCCGCAGACAAGCAGACACCCGTTTCTTCAACACCGCTACTAGTATCAACCGACGACTTGCCAGCATCTGCAACGAGGAGAACGTCGATTTCGTCAACACATGGGACAACTTTTATTTTGATGACTCGTTGTTCTCAGATGATGGTGTCCATCTGAATCAGGTAGGAGCAGCCCGTTTAGGACGTTTGCTAAACGACGCGGTCATCAACCATCGTACAAAAAACGGGACTGCCCAGGTACTTCAAGGTCAAGTAACGTAATACGAACAAACAGAATAACACGGGCAAACGTGCAGTTACCCAACCGAAATAGTCTAAAGGTTTTTTATGTTAACGCTCGCAGCATCCATAACAAATTCACAGATCTAGAGAAAATAACGCTTACAGAAAATTATGATATAATCGGCATTACAGAATCGTGGCTAAATACTGAAAATAGAGACTTCCTAGCAGAGTATAAAATTCCTGGCTATACAATATTTGAGAAAGGTCGAACTAATAAAAGGGGAGGCGGAGTACTATTATATATTAAAGATGACCTCAAACCGATCCTATTATCAAAGCCCCATATCGCTAACGTAGACACACTATATATACTCATTAGAAATAAATTCGGGATGAAACTTTTGTTAGCCTTACTATACAGACCCCCAGCTCAAGCAGTACAAACCGACCGTGATATCTATGAACAAATTAACGAGATGAGTAACACGCAAGAAGCCGTAATTCTTGGCGATTTTAATTTACCAGTAACAAAGTGGGGGGAACCATTATCAGCTCACTATGGTCAAGACCTTTATACTAACTTACAAGAGAGCTCTCTTATCCAATTTGTTAATAGTCCAACTCGTGGAAATAACGTTCTTGACCTAGTATTTGCAACAAAAGAAGACTTGATAGCGAATATTAACGTGGGTGATGAGTTTACTAATAGCGACCACCGCATAATCACATTCAGTATAAATTTCAATAGAAGCGAAATAAATTACAGCTACGAAAAAATCCCCGACTTTAGAAAAGCTAATTTTCACCAACTCAGAGCGATACTAAAAGATACCGATTGGAAATGTCTGCGAGACACTATTAACATTAATACACAATGGAACTTTTTCACTAATGCGTACGCAAAAGCGGTCAAAGATAGCATACCGTTAAAAAACCGACGTTCAGCACAAAACTTAAAGCCCAAGTGGTGGAGTAAAGAGATAGCCGACTGTTTACGCGCCAAAAAGAACGCCCATAATAGAGTAAAAATCACAGACGACAATAACGAGCGGGCCAAGTTTTCAGACTTACGAAGAAAAGCCAAAAAGTTAATCAAACAGAGTAAAAAGGCCATTGAAAAACACGTTGCAAATCAAAGTAAGACAAACCCGAAAGAGTTCTACAGTTATATTCGGCATAAGAAAGTACTCACGTCAACTATCGGACCACTACTTGATGAGAATGGGGACTTTACTACAGATGAAGAGCGAATGAGTGGTATCCTTAACACTTTCTTTGCATCAGTCTTTACTACAGAAAACCCGAACGATATACCAGCAGTAACAACAGTCCTAAACGAAAATACCGAGGTATTAAGTAATATCAGCATAACTGAAAGTGACGTAATAAAATGTATTGATAAATTAAATGTAAATAAGTCACCTGGGCCAGACACGATCTCCCCTCGCATATTAAAGGAAGCAAAAAGCGAAATAGTAAAACCTCTGACTCTGCTCTTTAACTATTCTTTACACACTGGAACAATACCTGACGAATGGAAACTCGCTAACGTAACACCAATATTTAAAAAAGGCAGCAAATCTCTACCTAGCAACTATCGCCCTATCAGCCTAACCTCAGTCGTATGCAAAATGCTAGAGACAATCATACGAGATAAACTTACAAATCACTTAGAGGAAAACAACTTACTTAGAGACACTCAACACGGTTTTCGTAATAAACGCTCTTGCCTAACGAACCTATTAGACTTTTTAAATGACATTTTCAATGAATATGATAAGAGTAAAGCAGTAGACATAATTTATCTAGATTTCCAAAAGGCCTTTGACAAAGTTCCCCATAAACGCTTAATATCTAAACTAAAATCACACAGAATCCAAGGCGATACCGTAAGATGGATAGAGAACTGGCTAAGACAGGCGTTACAAGCGGGGTGCCACAGGGGTCAGTTTTAGGTCCAATCCTATTCCTAGTTTACATAAACGACATAGACGAAGGCCTCTCATGCATAATATCGAAGTTTGCCGATGACACCAAAATTGCAAATACAGTACTCACTAACGCACAGACTAAAGAAATGCAAGATAATCTCGATAAATTGTCAAATTGGGCGAAAACTTGGCAAATGTCCTTCAATTCAGATAAATGTAAAGTGCTCCACATCGGACATCATAACGTAGCAGCAAACTACTCGTTAAATGGTAAGCAACTTAAAAGCGTGGATCGAGAGACAGACTTAGGGGTAACAGTATCAAGTAACCTAAAACCCAGTCAGCAGTGTACGGAAGTAATTAAGAAAGCAAATAAAACTATCGGCTTTATCGGCAGAGCATTCGAGTATAAATCTAAAGACACAATCCTCACTTTGTATAATTCCTTGGTCCGTCCCCTTATGGAGTATTGTGTTCAAGCCTGGTGCCCGTATTACCAGAAAGATATAGCAAAATTGGAACGAGTCCAACGTAGAGTTACTAAAATGATACCAAATCTGAGAAATAAAACGTACGATGAGCGGCTAAGCGAATTAAATCTATTCCCATTGACACAACGTAGACTGAGAGGTGACTTAATCCAGGTATTTAAAATAATCAAAGGCATTGATAATATGGACTGCAACAAATATTTCACTATTGATCAATCAAACTACACGAGAGGAAACGGCTGCAAAATCATAGGCAAATCTTTTAACTCGCACGAATCAAAGAATTTCTTTTTTAACAGAGTCGTCAACTTATGGAATGGGCTTCCCCGTAACGTAATTGACTGTAACACCGTAGACAGCTTCAAACGTCGCTTAGATAAACACCTTGCGTCTAATCCCCGACTTACAATGTTTACTAATGAATAATTTTTGCCCATTACAGGTGGCAAGTTTGCCAAATTTCACCTACTTTCTATCTTTCCTATAACAAAATTTCCTTGTGGAGTATTTCTGCCAACCCCACAAGGTTCCCATTCCTGACTTTATTTCCTGTACGGCTCAGGCCGGAGGGAGTGGAGGGTGGGGAGAGAGCCTTCTACTTTGCTATCCTTACCTACGACTATCACTGGGGAGTAATTCATTCTCTACCAGTAACCTTCTAATCAGGTCACCTCGTTTGGACCGTAAGGTCTGTTGTGGTCTGTGTTTCTATGTAACTCTATGTAACTCTCTCTCTCTCTCTCTCTCTCTCTCTTACTTAGAGATACTCAACACGGTTTTCGTAATAAACGCTCTTGCCTAACGAACCTATTAGACTTTTTAAATGACATTTTCAATGAATACGATAAGAATAAAGCAGTAGACATAATTTATCTAGATTTCCAAAAGGCCTTTGACAAAGTTCCCCATAAACGCTTAATAACTAAATTAAAATCACACAGAATCCAAGGCGATACCGTAAGATGGATAGAGAATTGGCTAAGCAACCGTAAACAACGCGTGGTAATAAATGGAAAATCTTCTAGTTGGACTGATGTTACGAGCGGGGTGCCACAGGGGTCAGTTTTAGGGCCAATCCTATTCCTAGTTTACATAAACGACATAGACGAAGGCCTCTCATGTATAATATCGAAGTTTGCCGACGACACCAAAATTGCAAATACAGTACTCAGTAACGCACAGACTAAAGAAATGCAAGATAATCTCGATAAATTGTCAAATTGGGCGAAAACTTGGCAAATGTCCTTCAATTCAGATAAATGTAAAGTGCTCCACATCGGACATCGTAACGTAGCAGCAAACTACTCGTTAAATGGTAAGCAACTCAAAAGCGTGGATCGAGAGACAGACTTAGGGATAACAGTATCAAGTAACCTAAAACCCAGTCAGCAGTGTACGGAAGTAATTAAGAAAGCAAATAAAACTATCGGCTTTATCGGCAGAGCATTCGAGTTTAAATCTAAAGACACAATCCTCACTTTGTATAATTCCTTGGTCCGTCCCCTTATGGAGTATTGTGTTCAAGCCTGGTGCCCGTACTACCAGAAAGATATAGCAAAATTGGAACGAGTCCAACGTAGAGTTACTAAAATGATACCAAGTCTGAGAAATAAAACGTACGATGAGCGGCTAAGCGAATTAAATCTATTCCCATTGATACAACGTAGACTGAGAGGTGACTTAATCCAGGTATTTAAAATAATCAAAGGCATAGATAATATGGACTGCACCAAATACTTCACTATTGATCAATCAAACTACACGAGAGGAAACGGCTGCAAAATCATAGGTAAATCTTTTAATTCACACGAATCAAAGAATTTCTTTTTTAACCGAGTCGTCAACTTATGGAATGGGCTTCCCCGTAATGTAATAGACTGTAACACCGTAGACAGCTTCAAACGTTGCTTAGATAAACACCTTGCGTCTAATCCCCGACTTACAATGTTTACTAATGAATAATTTTTGCCCATTACAGGTGGCAAGTTAGCCAAATTTCACCTACTTTCCATCTTTCCTATAAAATTTCCTTGTGGAGTATTTCTGCCAACCCCACAAGGTTCCCATTCCTGACTTTATTTCCGGTACGGCTCAGGCCGGAGGGATTGGAGGGTGGGGAGAGAGCCTTCTACTTTGCTATCCTTACCTACGACTATCACTGGGGAGTAATTCATTCTCTACCAGTAACCTTCTAATCAGGTCACCTCGTTTGGACCGTAAGGTCTGTTGTGCTCTGTGTTTCTATGTAACTCTATGTAACTCTCTCTCTCTCTCTCTCTCTCTCTCTCTCTCTCTCTCTCTCTCTCTCTCTCTCTCTCTCTCTCTCTTTCTCTCTCTCTCTCTCTCTAGACAACCACCTTGCCGTCGGTGAGAGAGCTTGTGTGATCTGTTTGAATTTTGCTAGCTATGCTGGGGGACATTTAGTCCAGTTGGGTTACCCGTGCCAGAAAGGTAGCGTTATTAGGATCCTGACTAAGAGTTGTCAAATCTTCATGTTAATATTAAGTTTCACAACTGCTCTTCAACTGTCCTAACAAAAAAAAAAAAAAAAAAAAAAATCTTCATCACTTTCGATATAAGTTTTTATTGTTAAGGACCTCACCAGCTACCTTATGCCGTGTGAGAAGGGAGGCTTTGGAACCTCCTAAAACAACGCCTTTTAACGCTCACAGGTTTCGAAAGGGCTGAGATTGAAGGGATCTCAGGCGTGTGGGGTACGAGTAATGGAGATGCCTCAGGACCCCCGTAGGTATTCTCTTAGATTAATAATCCTGACCAGCTCCCTGTGACCGTTCTTAGGTGCCTAAAGGCTCGACTGCTCTTTGGTGAGAGAGCTTTCGTGCCTCGCTGGCTGCCAGGCCAGTAAAAGATCTCGGATTTAGTCGTGGACATTTAGTTTTACTATTTGCTTTAAGTTTGGCCGCGGATGGAGGATTAGTAGGGATTAGTAGGACGACGGTTACACTTCAAGCACCCCTGTCGAAAAATCAGAGTCCCATTTACTTAGGACTCTTGTGCTGCTCAGTTGGGAGCTGCGGCACGATTGGGGCCGTCCGGCCCAGGGGAGACCTTAGGGTTGGTGTGCTTGGCTCATAAGGTTTCTGTTGGCCGAACGACCGAAAACCTTCTAGAAGTAGGCGGATGAGACTTATGCGAGACCAAATCACATTACCCTTTCTTTTGTATTATTGGTCCTAAATTGAATTGAATTAGAGCGAGATGACTGGTCCATCAGCAAGAAAATTTACATGTACTACATGCAAGGTGTACCGCTGGTGTGAGGACTTCAGCGGGAGGAGTGCGAGCGACCTAGACTCCTCGAGTGTTTGCGACTTTTGCAAACTCGAGGAGAGGTTGATGAAGCACATCTCACTGCTCACGAAGGAGAACAACTCCCTAAAGGAGGAAGTTCTCCAAATGGACTCACAGAGGTGTGACTGCCATGTTAGAGACAAGGCAGTCCAAGGAGCTTCTTCACCTGAGAGCTCCACCACGGCGGTAAAGACCAAGAAGAAGAAGAACAAAAAGAAGAAGAACAAGAAGAACAACAACAATGAAGAAGGAAAAGAGACTGCAGAAGGAAAAGAGACTGCAGAAAAGTGTGATGGAAAAGAGGAGGAGAATATGGAGAAGGGAGAAAAACCCACGACAGTTGAGGAGGGATTAGAGGAAAGTGAGGAATCAAATATGAAGGAAAAGAAAATGAAGAAGGTAAAGAAGACGAAGAAGAAGCAACCTGGAGGAAGTGACGAGCCCGGCAGGAATTCAAAACACTCTCGGGTTCCTCACAAGGCATCTCGTGCTCCTACCAAGGAGAGGCCTGTGGATATACACATTGTAGGTGATTCCCAGGCACGAGGGCTGGAACCCCTAATGGCAGATCGCCTTCACACTTCTGTGAAGGTGAATTGTTTGCCAGGTTATGGCAATGCTGACCTCCGAAAGGAAGCTGAGAGGATCCAAACGTCCAGATCTGCTGTCATTGCACTCATGGTGAGTGGTAATGACATCTACCTGAGAAATGGTAGAGTAGGCATGACCGAAGGAGTCCTCTCGGATGTGCTCGGTGCAGTAGATGACTGTGGGTTAAAAACCCGCAGAAGGGTAGTTGTTGGCATGCTCCCAAGGAGAGGCCCTTTAGGGACTGCTCTGTCAAAGAACATTGCAGTAAATCAGCGCCTGGCTGATTTGTGTACTGCCGAGGGGGTGTTCTTTGTGGACCCCTACACCTCACTCTTTGGTAGAGACGACCTCTACCAGAGGGATGGTACACATCTCTCACTAAAGGGGAAAGAAGTGCTTTCCAAATTAATGGAAGACGCCGTCCGACGATGTCTCAGGAGCACTCGACCGAGCGTGGAGGAGAGCCCTCGTCGCTATGCTAGAGTGACCCCAGAGAAGACATTCGCTGAGATCCTGAAGAAGGATATCCCCAGCACTACCAAGACAATGTCCAAACCGGGAAACGGAGGAGTATAGGGAGCCCTGCAGTTGGGGGTTCCCTGAAGGTTCTATTGTTCAACGCCAGGTCCATCCGAAATAAGTTTTTGGAACTGCGGGCCCTCGTTGCGACAGAGGAACCCGAGATGGTGGCCATAACGGAGTCATGGTTGAGAACCTCAGACAGAGATCTTGAAGGGGTATTCGTGATTCCAGGCTACCAACTCTTCCACAAAGATAGAGAGGACAGAGGGGGTGGTGGTGTGCTGTTGTATGTAAAGAACTCCATCAAATCGATGACCTGCAACATCACATCGAACCACGAGCTCCTTGGAGTTGACCTAGAAATAGGCACTGCAAAATACAGAACCCTGCTGCTTTATAGACCCCCTGGACAACTCAATGAGATGGACAGGGACCTATACCAGTTGCTGGGTGAACTAGTGGACGGCAGGGTGTGCATCCTTATGGGGGACTTCAACACACATGTTGACTGGGAAACCAGAGAGCCCTCTGCCGAGAACACACCACTCTTGGAGTTTGTAAATGATGAATTCCTCACTCAATGGGTAAGGGAGCCAACAAGAGGTGCTAACATACTCGACTTGGTCCTCACCTCCGAGGATGACATCATTCAAGACCTCTCTGTAAACGAAGAAATAGGTGGAAGCGACCACAAGCTTATAAGATTTTCAGTTAAGGTCCCTAATATGGAGTCCGTGACCCCGGTGCATAGAAAATTAGACATGGGGAGAGCGAACTTTGCAGGTCTTCGTGAAAGCGTTGCTGAAATGGAACTAGAAGAGGGAGAGAGTGCTGATGATCTGTAGAGGTCATTCTTGTCTTCCTTCATGGAACTTCAGTCGCGCTTTATTCCTCTGAAGGGAACAGGTCAGAAGTTCATTCAACCTAAGTGGTTTAATCGGGAAATCCGTAACCTACTAAGGGAGAGGAGAACTGCGTATCGTCGAGCGAAGACATCTGGGGACTTTGACGGTCATAGAAGACTGAATCGAAACGTGAAGTCCAAAATAAGGGCGGCTAAGCGTGCTGAGGAGGTCCGTGTGGCTAGACTCTGCAAAGAGAACCCCAAGGAGTTTTTCAGTTATGTGAATGGCCGTAAACCAATCCGACGCAGGATCGGTCCCTTGGTGAATGAGGATGGAGCATTGATGCACTCTGATGCAGAAAATGCTAACCTCTTAAATGAGTATTTCTCTTCAGTGTTCTCTGAGGAGAGTGGTCCCATTCCCGAACCTTTGGACTCCTTCAGTGAGAAGTTGGAGTCAATGGTCTTCACCCAAGAAGAAATTGAGAGAAAAATAATTGAATTAAAAGCAAACAAGTCCCCCGGTCCGGATGGGTTCTTACCTAGAGTGTTGAAAGAAGTGCATGGTGAAGTATCACGGCACCTGTGCATGGTCTTCAACATGGTAATCCAGACTGGATGCGTTCCTAGAGACTGGCGTGAGGCAGAGGTGACTCCTATCTTCAAGAAGGGAGATGCTAGCCAACCGTCAAACTACAGACCCATCAGTTTAACCTCGATAGTCTGTAAACTCATGGAGAGCATCATGGTGGACAAAATAACGGCACACTTAGAATCAAATTTGCTACTGAGGGGTTCCCAGCATGGGTTCCGGCAGCACCGGTCATGCCTCACAAACCTGGTGGAATTCTTCCATTTTGTTTTCAGTGAGCATGATCGGGATAAAGCGGTCGATGTTGTCTACTTAGACTTTCAGAAAGCCTTTGATAAGGTACCCCACCGCCGTCTCCTTCGGAAAGTGCGTGCACTGGGCATAGACGGAAATGTGGCAAATTGGATAGAGAACTGGCTAAGTGACAGACGGCAGCGGGTGGTAGTGAATGGACAGGCTTCAGAGTGGGTGCCCGTTACTAGCGGTGTTCCCCAAGGTTCTGTTCTGGGACCACTACTGTTTATCATCTATGTTAATGACGTGGATGGTGACATGGTTGCCAAGATTTCCAAATTCGCCGATGATACTAAGCTTGGTATGAATGTCGCGAAAGAAGGAAATACTACCCGCTTACAAGAAGATCTTAGGAAGATCGGGGAGTGGTCTGACACGTGGCAAATGCCATTTAACGTGAACAAATGCAAAGTTATGCATATAGGCCACAGAAACCCCCGAACAGAGTATAACCTTAAGGGCAATGCTCTCGTAAGCACTGATACTGAGAAAGACTTGGGTGTAACTATCACCAGCGACCTCAAGTTCTCAAAGCAGTGTATTGAGGCTGAGAAGAAAGCCCAAAGGATGTTAGGGTACATAAAGCGACAGTTTGGATACCGGAACAAGGAGATAGTACTTTGTCTGTACAATTCCCTTGTCCGACCGCACCTGGAGTATGCAGTCCAGTTTTGGAGTCCTTCTTACCGAAAGGATATCGCGAGATGGAACGAGTGCAAGCCAGGGCAACCAAACTTATACCCTCTCTTAGACACAAGAGCTATAAAGAGCGGTTGGTAGAACTCGACCTGTTCTCTTTGGAAACCCGGAGACTGCCGTGGTCAGCTTATCGAAGTGTTTAAAATACTACGAGGCTTTGACAATGTAGACTACAGGGACATTTTCCAACTCAGTGAGGGCACAACCAGGAATCATGGCTACAAACTTGAACTGAAGCGATACAACCGTGATCTGTGTGGTAAGTTCTTTACATATAGCATCTGCGGTACTTGGAACGCGCTTCCTGCTGATGTAGTCAACAGCAACTCTGTGGATCAGTTCAAGTCCAGATTAGACAAAGCCTTAAACCACCGTCTAGGTGTTTAAGCCGTTGTGCGAGTGTTCCTTGATGGTTTCACATAACACATTCGAGGATGGTCGCCTACTTGCGCAACTAAACCCACAGGTACCCTCTTTGTATGGATCGTAAGGTCCCCTAGGGTACTTCCTTTCCTTGTAACTCCTTGTAACTCTCTCTCTCTCTCTCTCTCTCTCTCTCTCTCTCTCTCTCTCTCTCTCTCTCTCTCTCTCTCCTCTCTCTCTCTCTCTCTCTCTCTCTCTCTCTCTCTCTCTCTCTCTCTCTCTCTCTCTCTCTCCATTGGAGTCAATGGTCTTCACCCAAGAAGAAATCGAGAGAAAAATAATCGAATTAAAAGCAAACAAGTCCCCCGGTCCGGATGGGTTCTTACCTAGAGTGCTGAAGAAGTGCATGGTGAAGTATCACGGCACCTGTGCATGGTCTTCAACAGGGTAATCCAGACTGGATGCGTTCCTAGAGACTGGCGTGAGGCAGAGGTGACTCCTATCTTCAAGAAGGGAGATGCTAGCCAACCGTCAAAACTACAGACCCATCAGTTTAACCTCGATAGTCTGTAAACTCATGGAGAGCATCATGGTGGACAAAATAACAGCACACTTAGAATCAAATTTGCTACTGAGGGGTTCCCAGCATGGGTTCCGGCAGCACCGGTCATGCCTCACAAATCTGGTGGAATTCTTCCATTTTGTTTTCAGTGAGCATGATCGGGATAAAGCGGTCGATGTTGTCTACTTAGACTTTCAGAAAGCCTTTGATAAGGTACCCCACCGCCGCCTCCTTCGGAAAGTGCGTGCACTGGGCATAGACGGAAATGTGGCAAATTGGATAGAGAACTGGCTAAGTGACAGACGGCAGCGGGTGGTAGTGAATGGACAGGCTTCAGAGTGGGTGCCCGTTACTAGCGGCCGTTCCCCAAGGTTCTGTTCTGGGACCACTACTGTTTATCATCTATGTTAATGACGTGGATGGTGACATGGTTGCCAAGATTTCCAAATTCGCCGATGATACAAGCTTGGTATGAATGTCGCGAAAGAAGGAAATACTAACCCGCCTTACAAGAAGATCTTAGGAAGATCGGGGAGTGGTCTGACACGTGGCAAATGCCATTTAACGTGAACAAATGCAAAGTTATGCATATAGGCCACAGAAACCCCCGAACAGAGTATAAACCTTAAGGGCAATGCTCTCGTAAGCACTGATACTGAGAAAGACTTGGGTGTAACTATCACCAGTGACCCTCAAGTTCTCAAAGCAGTGTATTGAGGCTGAGAAGAAAGCCCAAAGGATGTTAGGGTACATAAAGCGACAGTTTGGATACCGGAACAAGGAGATAGTACTTTGTCTGTACAATTCCCTTGTCCGACCGCACCTGGAGTATGCAGTCAGTTTTGGAGTCCTTTTTACCGAAAGGATATCGCGAGATTGGAACGAGTGCAAGCCCAGGGCAACCAAACTTATACCCTCTCTTAGACACAAGAGCTATAAAGATCGGTTGGTAGAACTCGACCTGTTCCCGGAGACTGCGTGGTCAGCTTATCGAAGTGTTTAAAATACTACGAGGCTTTGACAATGTAGACTACAGGGACATTTTCCAACTCAGTGAGGGCACAACCAGGAATCATGGCTACAAACTTGAACTGAAGCGATACAACCGTGATCTGTGTGGTAAGTTCTTTACATACAGCATCTGCGGTACTTGGAACGCGCTTCCTGCTGATGTAGTTCAACAGCAACTCTGTGGATCAGTTCAAGTCCAGATTAGACAAAGCCTTAAATCACCGTCTAGGTGTTTAAGCCGTTGTGCGAGTGTTCCTTGATGGTTTCACATGACACATTCGAGGACGGTCGCCTACTTGCGCAACTAAACCCACAGGTACCCTCTTTGTATGGATCGTAAGGTCTTCTAGGGTACTTCTTTTCCTTGTAACTCCTTGTAACTCTCTCTCTCTCTCTCTCTCTCTCTCTCTCTCTCTCTCTCTCTCTCTCTCTCTCTCTCTCTCTCTCTCTCTCTCTCTTTCTCTTCTCTTCTCTTCTCTTCTCTTCTCATTCCTTTCACCGTTGCCTCTGCCTTCCTTCCCTCGGGGCTCCACACTTCCTCCTCTTTATTTCACTTCCTGTACACTTCCTTTTTCTTCACCTCGTCTCTCCTTTCCTCTTTTTTCCCTCTTTCCCTTCCTCTTTCTCTGATTTCCTTCCTCCTTCCCTCACTATTTCACTTTCTCTGATTCCCTCCCTCCCTCTTTCTTTTGTTCCATTTCTCCCTTCCCTCTCTCCTTCCATGCTTATTCCCTTCCCTCCTCCTTCCCTCCCTCCTTCTCTCCTTCTAATTCTTTCTCCTCCTTTCCTTTCCTGCTTATTTCATTTCTCCCTCCTTCCTTCTCTTCCTCTTATTCCTTCTCTCCCTTCCTCCTTCTCTTCCTCTTAATTCCTTCTATCCTTTCCTTTCCTTCTTATTCCCTCCCTCCCTTCCTTCCTTCCTCCCTCATTTCCTTTCCCTCTTACACTCTTCTTTACTCCCTCATTTCCTTTCCCTTTTGCAATCTCCTTCCTCCTTTCCTTTCCTTCTTATTCCCTCCCTCCCTTCCTTCCTCCCTCCCTCTCTCATTTCCTTTCCCTCCCTCCCCTTCCTTCCGTCCTCCCTCATTTCCTTCCTTCCTCATTTCCTTTCCCTCTTGCAATCTTCCTTCCTCATTCCCTTTCCCTCTTATTCCCTCCCTCCCTCCCTTCCTTTCCTCCCTCATTTCCTTTCCCTCTTACAACCTTCCTTCCTCCTTTCCTTTCCCTCTTGCAATCGTCCTTCCTCCTTCCCTTCCCTCCCTCATTTCCTTTCCCTCTTACAACCTTCCTTCCTCCTTTCCTTTCCCTCTTGCAATCGTCCTTCCTCCTTCCCTTCCCTCCCTCATTTCCTTTCCCTCTTACAACCTTCCTTCCTCCTTTCCTTTCCCTCTTGCAATCGTCCTTCCTCCTTCCCTTCCCTCCCTCATTTCCTTTCCCTCTTATTCCCTCCTTCCCTTCCTTTCCTTTCCTTCTTATTCCCTCCCTTCCTTCCCTTCTTATTCCCTTTCCTCCTTTCCCTCCTTCTTATTCCCTCTCCCTTCCTTTCTTCCATTTCCTCCCCCATTTCCTTTCCCTCCTACAATCTTCCTTCCTCCTTCACATTACTCATGCATGATATACATCCCCTTGTACAGTGGCGGTCTAAGGTTCAATCTCCTCTCGGGTATGTTGGTGAACTTTGAGAATAATGTTATGTTGTCAGGAGTGAGACTTGCTTAGCATTTCTCTTCTTCTGGCATCAATTTGAATCTTCTGAATATTTTGCTTCTACATTTGTCAACACTATATTATTATTATTATTATTATTATCGCCTTAAGTAATTAGGTTATTTACAAAGACATAAGGGGGAAATTTTTATGTGTTGGTAATTCTGGAGCAACTGAATCCTCCAAACTATTCCAAGCAACAGAACACCATTGATTTTGCTCTTCTGGTCTTGTTTCCTAGCATATATACTTTGGAGTAATCAAGGCACTCCAATGTACCAAAAAAAGAATTACCACCTTAAAGGACCCTGTGATCGTGTATATATATGAGACTTGGTGGCTTCTGATTCCTCCTGACCATGCCACGAAACAAGCTCTTTCTATGTAGATGGTGGTGTTTCGTGGCAATATTTGAAGGACTCGTTTAATCTCCAATATTCTGACTACATCACACACAGGGTCCCTTAATTAACTCCAAGAAATTTTAACTGTAGCAGATTAGACTTTTTTATTATATTCTTCTGGCATGGATAATAATGAAACTTGTGTATGTATAAGTTACTTCACATTTGCCAACACAATAATTCAGTATATTATTTATCACATTAAGATTTTAGGTTGATATTTCCAAAGACTAATATATTAACTCCAAGAAATATAATTACGAAACTGCAACAGATAAACCCTGACGTTCCATCCAAGACAACATCAACAACAACAAAATAATCCTACAAAGATCTACTAAAAAAAAAAAAAAAAAAAAAAAAAAAAAAAAAAATCAGTATATATATCCTTCTCCTAAACTCCTCTCTCTTCACACTCTATACCAAAATAAATACAGTTATATATATCCTTTTCCTAAACTCATGTCTCTCTTCACACTCTCTATATATTTCTTCTTCTCTGTTGGTGTTGCGTCGCTTTTCTTTTCTTCAGGTCGTCGTCTTCTTCTTATTATTATTGGCCCTGCAGCAGCGATGGTGGTGGCCTCCTCTCTCTCCTCCAGAAGTTATTAATATCCTTCCTTCACCCAAACTCTTCCTTCCTTCCTTCCTCACACTCCTCTGTCTTGTGTCATTCATTCATTACTTCTTTCATTCATTCTTTTTGTTGTTGATGTTTTTCATTCATAATCTTTTTGTTCGTTTTATCCTTCTCCTTTTCGTCTTCTTCCACTTTTATATCCACGCCCTCCTTCCTTCCTTTTCTTCATATCCTTCTTCAGTCCTTCTCTTTTTTTTTCTTTCTCCTCCTTCTCTTTCCTCCTTTCTTCCTTTCTGTCCTTCGTTCCTATGTCCATTTACAGCTTTGTCCTTTTCTTCTTCCTTCTCCTTCTCTTCCTTTCCTTCCTTTCCTTCACTCCCATCTCCATTTACAGCTTTATCCTTCTCTTCTTCCTCTTCCTTTCCCCTTCCTTACTTTCCTTTGTGTTCATTATCTCTTCTCCTTCCTTCCTTTCCTTCTCCTTCCTTTCCTTTCCTTCACTCCCATCTCCACTTACATCTCCTCCTTCCTTCCTTCTCCTCCTTTTCTCCTTCCCTCCTTCCTTTCCTTTCCCTTCGTGTTCATCTTCTCATCTTCTTCCTCCTCCTTTCTCCTTTCTCCTTCCTTTCATTCACTCCCATCTCCACTTACATCTTTATCCTTCTCTTCTTCTTCCTCCTTCCTTCCCTCCTTCCTTTCCTTTCCTTTCCTTACTTTCCTTCGTGTTCATCATCTCTTCTTCTTCCTCATCCTTTCTCTTCCTCCTCCTTTCTCCTTCCTCCTCATTTCTTCATCCTTCTCCTCCTCCTTTCTCCTTCCTTCCCTCCTTCCTTTCCTTTCCTTCGTGTTCATCTCCATTTAATGCTGTTTTTATTGCCCTCTTCTGTCCTCCTTCTCTTCTTATTCCTCCTCCTTTCTCCTTCCTTTCCTTTCCTTCGTGTTCATCTCCCATTTAATGCTTTTCCTATTCTCCTTCGCTCTCCTCCCTTTTTCCTCCTTTCTCTTTCCTTTCCTTCACTTCCCATCTCCACTTACATCTTTATCCTTCTCTTCTTCTTCTCCTTCCTTTCTCCTTCCTCCTCCTTTCTCATCCTTTCTCCTTTCTCCTCCTTTCTCCTTCCTTTCATTCACTCCCATCTCCACATTACATCTTTATCCTTCTCTTCTTCTTCCTCCTCCTTTCTTCTTCCTCCTCCTCCTTTCTCCTCCTTCCTTCCTTCCTTTCCTTTTCATTCACTCCCATCTCCACTTACATCTTCATCCTTCTCCTCCTCCTTTCTCCCTCCTTCCTTTCCTTTCCTTCGTGTTCATCTCCATTTAATGTTGTTCCTATTGCCCTCTTCTGTCCTCTCTATGTCTCCGTCTAATCCCGTTCGTCACTCTCATCTTAGTTCTCTATTTCCTCTCCTTTCTCTTTCTCCTTCCTCCTTCGTCGTTTCGTTCTCCACCTCCTCCTTCTCCTACCTCCCCACTTCTCTTTCTTCCAGTCCTCTATTTCCTTTTCCTTCTTACTGTTTTTCTCTCCCTTCTCTTTCTCCTTTATTTCCCTTCTCCTCCTTCTATTTCTCCTTCCTTCTCCATGTCTTTCTCCTCCTCCTCCTCTTTCTTTATCCTTTCCTTATTCACCATCTCTCTCTCTCTCCTTCTTCCTCCTCCTTCATTTCATAGTCCACCTCCCTCTTTCTCCTTCTCCTCCTCCTCCTTTCTCCTTCCTCTTTCCATATCCCTTTCCTCCTTCTCTTTTCTCTTTCCTTTCCTTATCCACCATCTCTCTTTCTCTTCCTCCTGCATTTCTCCTTCCTCCTCCATTTTCCTTTCCTCTTTCCATTTTCTCCCCTCCTCCTCCACATCTCCTTCCTTTTTTCCTCCACACATTTTCCTTTCCTCTTTCCATTTTCTCCCTCCTCATTTTCCTATTCTCTTTCTCTTTTCTCCCCTCCTCCTCTTTCTCCTTCATCCTCTATTTTCGTCTCCTTTCTATTTCATCCTTCCTCCTCCTCCAGTTTCCTTCCCTCTTTCCATTTTCTCCTTCCTTCCATTTTCCTTTCCCTCTTTCCATTTTCTCCCCTCCTCCTCCTCCTCCTCCTCCTCCAATTCTCCTTCCTTCCTTCCTCCTCCTCCTCCAGTTTCCTTTCCCCTTTCTCTTTTCTCCCTACTCCTCCTTCCTCCAATTTCCTTTCCTCTTTCCTCTTTTCTCCCTTAGGGAATTTAGGAAAATGATTAGGGAATTCACCAACAGGAGAAGGAAACTAGCAGTGTGCAGCATCATTCCTAGATATGATGTTGGCCTGACTATTTTAGGAAAATGTCGGTCGTCAATCGTAGATTAAAGGCGCTATGTAGGCAGGATAATGCAGAGTTTTTAGATATCTGGCACCACTTCTGTAGGGATAGAACATTGTATAGTCGAGATGGCTTACATCTCAACAGTTTTGGTAAAGCGAGATTAGGAAGGGGTGATAGGCGAATGTATAGATGAGATTCCAGCCTCTCAAGACGATGAGAGAAATGCCAACACTGAGGAAGGAGATAGACAGGAAGATAACGACAGGCAGGTAGAAACAGATAGGCAGACAGAAACAGAAACGGATCCGGTGCCAGATCCAGAGAACAACTCCGAGCAGGATTTTCACTGAACACATCGCGTTCGGCTCCACTGATAAGACACGGGCGTAACAAATTAAACCTTATGTATACAAACGCAAGGAGCATTATTGGAAAAAGAGACGAACTGCTTGTATACGTAAATGCCAAAAATCCCGATATAATTAGTATAACAGAAACATGGTTAAATTTTAACGATAAACATTATTTGGCAGAAGTAGCTAACCCAGGTTATCAAGTTTTTGCTAACTGTAGGACACATAAAAAAGGGGGTGGAGTTCTTTTATTCATTAGAGATAACCTGGGTATAATCGAAATAAATAAAGACAAACACGATGCATATGATTTTATATACATCAAACTCAAAGTAAATGGAAAACATTTAATCATCGGTACAGTATATCGTCCCCCCCAAAACTACTACAGAACATGACAGTTTGCTATACGAAGAGATAAAATCAGTAATAGAAAATAAAAATGCCATTATATGCGGTGATTTTAAACCTTCCAAGAATAAACTGGAAACTTCAGTCAGGCGACAACGAAGGGAAAACGTCTGTTGAAAATCATTCGTAAACTCTATTTAAATCAATTGGTACAAGAACCAACTCTAGATAATAAATCTCCTCGACCCTTGTTTTAACAACAGACCTTGATTTAATCAGTTCATGCGAAGTCGGTGAGCCCCTTGCAAACAGCGATCACAGAATAATAAGATGTAACATAAACTGTAACACTAAAATCTGCGAAAATAATCAGTTAGTACCTAACTATAAAAGAGCAAACTTTGACAATATTAGAAAAGAACTAAACGAAATAATCTGGACGGAATTGCTAAATAATGAAGATGTCGATACGATGTGTAATATATTTACAGAAAAACTCCTGTCAATTGAAAAGAAACATGTACCAAGAATAAAGAAACGAACGAACAATCGCAAATCAGTTTGGATGACAAATGAAATTCAGCGAACTATTAATAATAAGAGAAAGGCATATAAAATATATAAACGTACCGATTCCACGCATAGGACTATAACAAATATGTAGATACAAAACGTATGAGTGCAAGACAAATCAGACATGCCAAGCGTAACTATAAGAAAAGTATTGCCCTCGAATCCAAGACAAACCCCAAGAAATTTTATCAGTACATCAGAAATAATAAAAACGTGAAAGCAAGCATTAGGGCCAGTACTAAACAAAAACAATGCCTTAGTTAATGGGAATATATATATTGCAACCGTACTAAATGAACATTATAACTCAGTTTTTACAAAGGAAAATGAAATTAATTTGCCAGAACCTCCAAACTTTTCACAGGTAGCAGATGGTAATAAACTAGAAATTAATGAATTTACAGACGAAGAACTCTTAAAGTATCTAAAAACACAAGATCCTTTTAAAAGTGTAGGATGTGATGAAGTGTCCCCCAGACTATTACGTGAATGTCATAGAAAAGTTGTACAAACCTTTGAAAATAATATTTAATAAGTCACTAAGCAAATGTAAAGTGCCAGCCCTTTGGAAAAAAGCCAATGTAACTCCTATATTTAAGAAAGGTAATAAAAGCCACGCCGGAAACTACCGCCCCAATAAGCTTAACATCTGTTATGATAAAAATATTTGGAAAAACTTTTGAGAGATAAAATAGTATCACATCTTGATGAGCAGAACTTAATTCTGGACTCTCAACACGGTTTCCGTAACAACAGATCTTGTTTAACAAATTTACTCGAGTTTTTTAACTATGTAAGCTGTAATGCAGACGAAAAAGTGCCAACTGATATTATATATTTAGACTTTCAGAAAGCGTTTGACCAGTACCACACAAGCGACTACTATTAAAGTTAAAAGCACATGGCTTGGGGGAACAGTTGTGTACCATGGATTGGAGATTGGCTATCAAACCGCCGGCAACGAGTCGTAATTAATGGGGAAGCATCAGACTGGCTGGATGTTGTAAGTGGGGTGCCACAGGGATCAGTGTTAGGTCCAACACTATTTTTAATATATATAAACGACTTAGAATGCGGACTTATCTCGAAAATATCCAAATTTGCCGATGATACAAAAATTGGGGGTACTGCAAAAAGCGTCGAAGACTGTGAAAGCCATTCAGAGCGGACCTAAGTACACTGTCAAGAATGGAGCGATAAATGGTTGTTGAAGTTTAATGCGAATAAATGTAAGTTGATGCATGTAGGTAATAACAACCTGAGACATAATTATAGATTACAAGGTAGAAATCTTGCAAAAGTAAAAGAGGAAAAGGATTTAGGTGTCATAATTAGTAGCGATCTAAAGACAAGTGCGCAGTGTTTGGTAGCAAGTAAAAAAGCAAATGTAGTTTTAGGCTTTATTGCTCGGAATTTTAAATATAAGTCACCAGAAGTAATAACACGCTTATATACATCTCTTGTTAGACCACACTTAGAATACTCAGTTCAACTATGGTCCCCTTGTTATATTAAAGATGCAAAAAGGTTGGAAAGCGTACAAAGAAGAGCAACTAAAATGGTCCCTGGCATTCGTAATTTTAACATACGAGGAAAGATTAATAAAGCTCAACATGTTTTCTCTAGAAAAGCGTAGAACACGTGGGGACCTCATCGAAACTTTTAAAATCCTTAAAAACTTTGATAAAATTAATTATGAAAATTTATTCCAGCTCTGTCCCCCAGTCCGGAACGAGAAATAACGGTTATAAATTAAAAGGACAACGTTTTAACACAGAACAGCGAAAGAACTTTTTCAATATCAGAGTCGTAAACTATTAGAATAAACTCCCGGCATCTGTAGTAGCAGCGAATACAGTAGAAACATTTAAAAATAGCTTCGATAAATATTTTCAAGAAAATGGGTTTTAATAATTTATGTTTTATTGTATTTTTTTTTTTTTTTCTCATATAGTAGTGAGTACTGTAGATGTTAGAATCAGACTTCAACCACTTTCCCTACATGCCTATAAAATTTCCTTGTGCGTTCTTTATAACAAGCAAGGTGTTATTTTCTATCTGTTTTTCCAACCGGTATATCCGGTGGGAGTGGTGGGTGGGGAGGAGCCTTGTCCTTTGCTATCCTTTCCTTCAACACGTAGTCTAGATTAGCATAGTTAAACAGGTAACTCTAGTAAAAGGTCACTATGGACCCTCCTGTTGCCTGTACTTTCATTTGTATTCCTTTGTATTCCTCCATTTTCGTCTCCTTTCTATTTCATCCTTCCTCCTCCTCCACATCTTCCTTCCTTCCTTCTCCTCCAGTTTCCTTTCCTCTTTCTATTTTCTTCTTCCTCCATTTACCTTTCCTCTTTCCATTTTCTCCCCTCCTCCCTCCTCCTCCTCCAATTCTCCTTCCTTCCTTCCTTCCTCCTCCCTCCTCTCAATTTCCTTCCTCTCTTTCCTCTTTCTCCTATTCCACCATTTTCCCTTCCTCTTTCCATTTTCTCCCTCCTCCTCCTCCTCCTCCATTTTCGTCTCCTTTCTGTTTCATTCTTCCTCCTTCCTCCTCCAGTTTCCTTTCTCTCCTTTCCATTTTCTCCCTCCTCCAATTTCCCCATTCTCTTTCCATTTTCTCCCCCTCCTCCTCCTCCACCATGACTCTCAGAGCACAGCGGGACTCTAAATATTGCGATGGTTTGCACTCCTCCGATAACTGTGTCTGTCTGTCTATCGCCTCTGGTGTGTCTTCCCAGGTGTGTTGTTACTCAATCTTTGGTCTGAACTCTAAACTCACTCCCCCACGTCTTAAGGGGGTGCGGGGGTAGGGGACAGGCTTGGGAGGGGGGGGGGGGGGTTGTGGTGTGTGGGAAATAGGGGGACCGGCTTGAGGGGGGGGTAGAAAACCTGTCCCCCTATTCCTGCACCCCCCTAACCCACCCACCCAAGCCTGTCCCCCTACTCCCGCACCCCCCCAAGCCTGTCCCCTACTCCCGCACCCCCCAAGCCCTGTCCCCCTACTCCCACCCCCCCAAGCCTGTCCCCCTACTCCTCCCCGCAACCCTCCAACCCCCCCCCCTACCCCCTCCAAACCTCCCCCCCCCCCCCCTACCCAAGCCTGTCCCCCTACTCTCCCGCACCCCCCCTTAAGGTGGTAATTCCCCTTTGGTATATTGGAGTGCCTTGATTCCTCCAAAGTATGCCAGGAAACAAGGCCAAATTTAACAAAAAATAATGGTGTTCTGTTGCTTGGAATAGTTTGGTGGATTCAGTTGCTCCAGATTTACCAACAACAAAAACTTCCCCCTTTAAGTGGAGAGTCGAAATTTGGTTGTGGCTCTAGATTTTATTTTGTTATTATTATTATTATTATTATTATTATTATTTATTATTTATTATTGCTACTACTACTATTATTATTATTTTTATTATTATTATTATTATTATTATTATTATTATTATTATTATTATTATTGTATATTATTATTATTATTATTATTATTATTATTATTATTATTATTATTATTAATTATTATTTATTATTATTATTATTATTATTATTATTATTATTATTATTATTATTATTATTACTACTAATGTTACTACTACTACTATTATTATTATTACCACAATTATATTACTACTACTACTACTACTATTATTATTTTTATTACATACCTCGTAGTTTGTACGGTAATTCATTTAAAATTATTATTTCTTGTACTGACGGCTATGCAATCACTAATCCGCTCTGCAACAACTCGTAACTCAATTATCTCTCCACATTCGATGCAAAGAGAGTTTATACTGGGATGATTTTTTACTGTATTTTTTTCTATTGTTTCTACCGTACAGAGTTTATCGACGTATCTATTGCATTTAAGGAAAGAGAGAGAGAGAGAGAGAGAGAGAGAGAGAGAGAAGAGAGAGAGAGAGAGAGGGAGAGAGAGAGAGAGAGGAAGGAAGGACAGTGAAATGAGAGAGAGAAATAGAGATGAATGGAGTGAGAGGAAGAAAGGCAGTGAAGTAGAATGAGAGAGAGAGAGAGAGAGAGAGAGAGATGAGAGAGAGATGAGAGAGAGAGAGAGAGAGAGAGTGAGAGAGAGAGAGAGAGAGAGAGAAATAGAGATGAATGGAGTGAGAGGAGAAAGCAGTGAAGTAGAGAGATAGAGAGAGAAGAGAGAGGAGAGAGAGAGAGAGAGAGAGAGAGAGAGAGAGGAGAGGACAGAGATAGAAACAGAGAGAGAGGAAGTTAGAATTTTTTGTGTAATGGTGTTTTGCTTGAATGTCACTTGAATGTCATGACTTTTGCTGCATCCTCATTCCATCTGCTAAGCTATTTATTTGGTCTCGAGTATTGAGTAGAAAATTTTTACAGAGTAGAATCGGTGTGTCCTGAAAAAAACAAACTATATTATACTTTTTCATGGTTCTTGGGTGATCATATGAAGAAGCTTAGTGTGGGCTTTTTTTATTATCTATATTATTTATTCATTTATTATTCATTATTCATTTATTTATCATTATTATTCGTTCTGTTAAATAATACTTTTGATGTGGGCTTTTTTATTATCTATATATTAATTCATTTATTATTTATCATTCATTTATTTATTATTATTATCCCTTCTGTTAAATAATTAATACCTTTGATATTGGTACAGTCACGAACACTAATAAGTATACATACATCTTTGGTTGAAGCTTTATACCAGTCCAATAATAATAATAATAATTCACCAACGAAAGTAATTCCAATGGAGATCTTCTTATTGTGCCATTTATTTACTGTCTCTCTCTCTCTCTATAGATATTCGAAGCAAGCACAACTGAATACTTATTTGTGCTCGTGGCTGTACTTAGGTGAGTAAGTGATATGTTTTATTTTTTTTTTTTTTTCTTGGGTTGCATTTACACTCCTCGACAAAGCAAAGAAAAGGTCAAGAAATTCAATAAAAGTAACGAACTGTGTATTGCCTCTAGGTTGATTAAAAATGTATAGTTTAGATTGAGAGGTAAATAAATACAGTTTGTAATGCTGTAACATTATCCCACTGCATTCCTTCCTTGTCCCCTCCCTTCCTTTCTTCCTTCATCCCACCTTCTGTAATTCCAAACCGTCCCTCCTTCCCTCCTTCTCTCCTTCTCTTTGTAATATCAATCTTTACCCTCCTTCCCTCCTTTCCTCATTCCTTCTCATTTGTAAGCTTTAATTTTCCTCTCTTCTTCGCTCCTTTTCTTTGTAATTTCAAGCTATTACCTCCTTCCCTCTTCCTTCCTCTTTTGTAAGATTACGTTTTTCTCTTCCTCCCTCCTTCTCTTTGTAATCTCAAATTGTACCTCCTTCCCCTCCTTCTCTTGGTAATCTCAAAACGCTCCCTCCTTCCTTCTCTTTGTAATCTCAAGCTTCATGTCCCTTTCCCTCCTTCCTTCTTCTCTTTGTAATCCTTCCCTCCTTGTCTTTGTAATCTCAAAACGCTCCCTCCTCTCCCTATAATATGTCATCCTAAATCCTTCCTCTCATCCCTCTATATATTTAAGTACGAAATCCCCCTCGGTAAACACACAGACACACACTGAGTTTCCCTTGTCATCATCACTGACCCCTTGAGCTACATACTTCATACAACTTGACTATTAAATCATAACTTCCATGCTTCCTTTTTTTTTTTCTTTAGTTCTGGTCCTGCCTTTCCATTCTTCGTACTCCACTCAAGGTCTTTCTAAATTAATTCTGGCTTGTATTACATTACCTTCTCCTCTGGTTATATATATATTTTTTTTCTTTAACTTGTCCCTTACCTGCATGTGGTCAGGAATCCTCTTTAAATATGTATTGGTGTACTTTGTCTTGTCCCTCATTGTGTTTGTGATGCTGCCTGGACCAACTGACCCAAGTACACACAATACGGAACTCCCTTATTAATCCTCCTTTGTAATCGCCAGAGTGCCAGTGCTGGATGATGGCATGGTGGAGTAAGGGAAGGGAAGGGAAGGGAAGGGAAGGGAAGGGGAGGGGAGGGGAAGGGAGAGAGGAGGGAAGGGAAGGGGAGGGAAGGGAAGGGGACCATGCCCAGGGTGTATTGATGGCACTGCCTGGGGTGAGTGCCGCCTCCACTTTAAGTTCTCTATAATTTATATCTGTTGTTGCTCTCCTGTGATGATGGTGGTGGTGGTGGTGGGTGGCGTGGGTGCTATAAATTGTCAAAAAAAATTAAAATTACCCGTGGCCGGTGGTACACATTTATAAAAAAACAATCTGCTGCCCTTGTCCCCTCTCTCTCTCTATCACACACACACACACACACACACACACACACACACACAAACAAATTAATATAATATTATCCTCTAAGCTACACACACTCAGAATACTAATGTGTTTTTATGGGTAACCAGAGTAAAATGTGTTACTCGTGTAAAGGTAAAAAAAGACCTTAAAAAAAAAAATTCGTGTTATTTTCTATGATTGACGAAGAGTAAAAAAGTTGCACAGAGATTATCCAAGTGGGTAATAAATAACATCCAGTAACTGTGTAATCATAATATATAGATGATTTTCTTAACCGTTTGAATAGTAAACAATACAGAAAGATCTACACATATCTACAATAGAGAGATGTGTAGGCTATTGAATATTTAAATTGATATGGACGAACAAATTGGAGAGATACTACTGTAATTTCTCTATTCTATACCAGGAAACAGGGTGAACTCCTGGGTGTTACTCATGTAGGGTTTTCTGTTTCATGGCATAGTTTGGAGGAATCAGTAGCCCTCAAGTTCCTCCTCAACATAACACGACTCCTTCCCTAGTAGTTAAGGGGGAAATTTATTTTGTGTTGGTAAATCTGAGTATCTGAATCCTCCAAACTATTCCAAGCAACATGCAGAACACCATTACTTTTGTTTGCTCTTCTGGTCCTG
>JAWQEG010002493.1:0-214005 GCA_033782935.1 Petrolisthes cinctipes
GTCTCAACCTAGCAAATCATCGCCCTATTAGCCAAGCCTCGGTCTCATGCAAAATGATAGAGAACCTCATACGAGATAGGACTTCCTGCCTTTTTAGATTTATGAGGAAAACAACTTACCCTAGAGACAGTCCAACTTGGCTTTCGTAATGAACGTTTTTGCCTAGCGAACCTATTAGACTTCTTTAATGAAATTTTCAATTTTTATTACTATTAATTATGTACACCAAAGTATCCATGAGACAAATAAAAGTCATTGACTAAAGTAGGCCGAGCTCTCATGTGCACAATGAGTA
Source organism: Petrolisthes cinctipes (assembly GCA_033782935.1). Classification (NCBI taxonomy): domain Eukaryota; kingdom Metazoa; phylum Arthropoda; class Malacostraca; order Decapoda; family Porcellanidae; genus Petrolisthes; species Petrolisthes cinctipes. The sequence continues at coordinate 296 of JAWQEG010002493.1, forward strand.
CATTAGAGAAATGAACAAAAAAAAACCAGCTATTTCACTGGGTGAACAGAAATAAAAGCATTTTTGCCAAGAATACTCAATTTCACAAATAAAACCCATAAAAAAAGATGATATGAAAAATAATTATAACACAACAATAATTCCTTTTAACTTCTCCGAGTCCGGGCTAGTTACTGTAACGTCCCACGCTCGCAGGGCTCCCTGTGCACTTCTCTAGAAAAAATGTTGAAGAGGATCGCAGTAGCGCAACCTAGGGAGTGGCCCAGGTACATTTCGCACTACTGTTCGCCTACCTGAAGCCCCACAGGCATCGTTACAGTTCTCTCCATTCGAGCTGGTTTTATGGTAAACCTGCTCGAGGACCGCTACAGGTTCTATGTGAACTCTGGACGATGAAGAAGAATCGGATCCTACAGTAAAACACCACGTATACATATGTCATTGACTTGGCAGTACGTCTGCAGAAAACATGCAAAATTGCAAAAGAGGAGTTAGTTAAAGCGAAAGAGCTTCAAAAGTCTTACTACGATAAGAAGACTAAGCTCCGAATTCTGCAGGAAGGAGGAAAATGTCTCATGCTGTTACCAACAGCTCATAACAAGCTGTTGGCTCAATGGAAGGGTTCCTTTGAAGTAGTTAAGAGGATAAACGACCTCAACTACTTAGTAAAAATCGGAGAGGTGACAAAAAAACTATTCCACATAAATATGCTAAGGAGTATTATACAACCCAACGAGGGCTACCATAACATCACCTCTGAGCAACCAACGTGATTGTTTAAGGTTAGTCCGTGGTCATTATTCACCAGCGGTTGACATGATTGGTGCTGCCGTAGTGATCCCCGAAGGAGAAGAGGGATACACTTCACAGACTACCGAAGCTCGCTAAGGTGAAACCGTGGTAGAGGTGTTCGTGTCTCAGAAATTAAGACCAGCCAGCGTGCAAAAATTAACACGGTACTGGCAAAATATTCTTGTGTATTCTCTGACAGGCCTGCTGTTTGCAAAACGTAGCCTGTCATGAGATTCAGCTCACAAGCGTACCCTATTCCTGTGAGAGTGGTTGATATAGTACGCAAGGAAATAGTTGACATGGAAGCGGCTGGCATCATATCATTGAAAGGTCAAGACTCGCCATATTCCAGTCTATTGTCGTAGTCCAAAAAAGGACGGTGGCGTGCGTATATGTGGATATTATCATCGTGTGAATGCTGGCACCAGGGTCGATGCAGAACTCATGTGTGACCAGCAAAAGATATTCGCTAGAATTAGTAACTCGAAAATATTTTCTTAGATGGATCAGGCTGAAGGTTTCTTCCAGATACCACTCGAGAAGCGAAGTCGTCTCGTCACAGCGATATCCACACCAAATGGACTGTACCATTTTAAGGTATTACCTTTCGGTCCTACAAACCCTCCTGCAGTCTTTAATGGTGTCATGCGTCAGGAATTACATGGCATCGAGGGAGCAATATGTCAGTCAAACCATCCAAGTGTGAATTGTTTCAACGGGAAGTAAAATTCTTGGGTCACACTGTAGGTGAAGGACGCTGAGGGTGCCAAAATGATAAGATACAGAAAATCAAGGATGCATCGAGACCTACTACGAAGAAACAGGTATGGTCATTCCTTGGGCTTACCAGTTATTACCGTAAGTTCATCCCAAATTTCTCTGTCGTAGCACTGCCACTTAGCGAGCTCCTAAGGAATAATGCTCCTAATAATCGTTGTTTGTGCGTTCTTGTTTCTGTGGTGTTTGTCTGTTGTGATTCTGTGTTCTGTTTTGTTGTGGTTCTGTTTGTGGGTTTATGTGTGTGTGTGTGTCACGAATCGAGCTCATGTATAAAAATATAATTAACCAGACGAAGTTGATTATTCACTGGTATAATTTGGTATGTTCAGCTGGCGTCTGTGTCTACGTAGATACGTTACAAACTTGAAATGCAATCCGAGACGCCTCTATGAAAGGAATGCGGAACCATAGGAACATTTTTCAACTGTTAAACTCGTCCATATTCCCCGTAAACTATTTGAGAAGATGGTAAATGTCAGACAGGTATACTTCCTTGAACGAGGTCTTTTTCTGTCTCCGTCCAAGTCTGGCTTTAGTAAACACCGTTCCACTACAGACTTTCTGGTCAGGTTGGAAGCTGCTGCATGTGAGGCTTTTGCACGACATCAACACCTGGTCTGTGTATTTTTTTATTTAGAGAAAGCCTATGACACTACATGGCAATATGGTATCCTGCAGCAACTCCATGTATATGGCCAACGGGGTCGCCTTCCACGCTTTCTTATTTAAGGAGTTTCTCAGTGGTCACAGTTTTTGTGTGAGAGTTGGTACAGCCCTCTCAGCATCCGTTGCACAGGAGAAGGGAAGCGTCCTCAGTGTCACATTGTTTGCAGTAGCAATTAATTCCATTACCTCATCTCTTCTGGACGGTATAGCCAACTCGATGTACTTTGATGACCTGGCGATATGGTTTGCTGTTTCCCGAATGTATGTGGCGGAGCGGCGCAAGCAGCTTGCACTCGACTGGGTGTCGCGTTAGGCTGGTTCTCATTGGTTTCGATTTACTCCTGCCAAGACAGTTGCTATGCACTTCTGCCCCATCCGAGGCGTCCACCCCGATCCGAACTTATTTATGTATAGTCATCGGATACGTTATGTTGAGGAGACTCGCTGTTTGGGTCTCCTTTTCAATAAACGTGTGACTTGGGTTCCCCACTTACGTTCACTTAAGGTCTCTTGTCTCCAGGCTCTTATCAACCTGTTGAGGATCCTGGGCCGGTACTTACTATTGCTAAGTGGGCTTATGTCGATCATAAACTGACTGCGCACCATCATAAATCATGTCTTTGGCTGATGTCTCGCTATAAGTGCTCGTTTTCACTAAGATACCCCGGGTAGGTATTTTAAGTACTATGACGAGACATGTTTCGAAAATAAATGGGGTGTCCGGTGGAAAACATGAAATTTTCAAGGACAGCGGTCGGTCTCTTGTAAACAAACACGCTGACGCCTCACTTTAGTGATACTTCTTCTCAGAGTTACCAGATCTACAGAAATATCTGTATTTCTACCGATATTTTGGGGTGTCTACAGAAAACAAGATTTTTGGGGGAATTTTGTATAAATCTACAGAAATTGTGGATTTTCTCAAGAAAAATCTACAGAAATTTAGAGGCATTATATCCAACAACTGTAAAGAATAAGAGTCTATCATCACTGGCTCCACTCATGACAGCATTTCCTTTCCTAGTGAATGACGAGACAGTCCAAACAATAGATACTGAGTGGAGGTTGTTACAGAACACAGAACTAGGGACTAAAGCAGGTATAACTCAGGTAAAGTTTTGGGTTGCTGTGGGGGATGTAAAGTCAGGAGATAATGCACCTGTCCTCCCCAATTTATCATATTTTATGCTGAATACATTATGCTTGCCACATTCCAGTGCAACTGTAGAACGAATATTTTCTGCAGTCAACAGGATGAAAACCAAGTATAGGACTCTGCTATCTTCCTCTACAATTACTGGAATGCTCCACACTACCCCATGGCTCTTGCTTTAATGTCAAGCTGCCTATCATATTAGTTTCTTTAATGGGTAAGGACATGTATCAAAGTCATGTAGAGGAAAGTGAGGAATTTGAAGAGCAATTCTCCCAACATGTTACTCATTTTCGACAACAAAACAAAAACCAGCTAGCCCTGAGGACGGTGGCATTCTCCCGGTACAATTCGATTACGAAATTTGTCTCCTCATGGCCCCAATTCCCCTTCCTCGCCCTCTTTAATTCTCTATTTGGAGTCGAACAGAGAGGAGATTGGGAAGCCATTCTTGAAATGTCGATAGTAAAATCTGATACACGGAGACTGGCAGACTGCAGTGTTTACAAAGTTGGTGCTGTCGCTAGGTTTCCAGCCAGGCTCATGGAAAATAAATACATTTTCTGCATTTTTTTTTTTTTTTTTTTTTTTTTTTTTGCCAAACTGCTTATCATAATATATCAATAATTGTAAAATATATTGTTTTTGTTACTTATATGCAATTGCTTTGGTAATGTGTTCGAAAATATAACATTCGAGCACAAAACGTTTGCTAAACATAGCAGCCCACTGGTTATGATGGCCGGGAGCTAAGTCTCAATGTATGACGGCAACTTAAAATTTAGGAAGAGATATTTAAGTGTGGACATAAGTTACGATCCATTTATGTCACCCTCATAGCGATATTAGTAAGTACCGGCCCTGGGCCATACATCCTGGGGGGCTGATCGGGCCACCCTCCTCCGCCTATACCATGTTCTTATTAGGTCAAAACTCGACTATGGGTGTGAGGTGTACTCCTCTACCACGGATGCCCGTCTCAGAGTTTTAGACCATGTTCATCATGCTGGAGTACGTCTGGCGACCGGAGCATTCAGGTCGTCCCCAATCCCTAGTTTCCTGGTGGACGCTGATGAGCCACCTCTTGATCTCCATCGCCAGTCCTTGATGGTTCGTTGTTGGCATCAAATACATCGACTTCCTGACTCCATTCCCTTCTTGGTGGTGTCATCTGATATTATGTCTCAGTACTACCTTTCACATCCTCGCACACCATGGCCCTTTGGCTTCCGGGTCAGGAAGGCTATGGAGGAGATGGGCATTGATAACATCCAGATTTGTCCTATGCGGGTCCCCAGGGTGGCTCCTTGGCTTCTTCCAGAAGTTTACACCTGCACCTGCTTTTCAGACAAGAAGGAATCTCTTACTCCTCCAGTGGCTCGTTCCCTCTTTTTAGGACATGCCTCCTCTCACAGGGAGTCCCTCCCTGTGTACACTGATGGGTCACAGTCTGATGCTGGAGTTGGTTTGGGGGCTGGCTTTCCTGACTTTTGTCGTGGCAGCAAGCTCTCTTCTGTCATGTCAATTTTTACTGCCGAGCTCTCGTCAATTTTATATGCCTTCCAAAGTGATTTTTACTGTCCCGCAGCCTTCATTTACTATTTTTAGTGATTCCTGTAGTGCCTTGCAGGCTTTGGGCAATTTTAACCCTTCCCATCCCCTGGTATTGGCCCTTCTCGAGTGGCTTTTTCTCCTGGGTCATTGTGGCCTCAGAGTCACATTTTGTTGGGTCGCGGCTCATGTGGGTGTCGATGGGAATGAGCGGGCTGACGCCCTGGCTATGGCTGCGGCCTCCAGTTCTCGGCCTCCTGCCAGGCGTCATCCCGTACCTACAGTTGACCTTCGACCCTATGTAGATGCTGCCGATCGTTCCAGCTGGCCGGACAGATGGGATGCCGTCGGGGCTAACAAGCTCCTTGGCATCCGCCTTGGTTTGTGGAGCTACAGTGGCCTGTGGGAGACGGCTCTTGCCCGTCTCAACATTGGCCACACACTATTGACTCATGGCTTCTTAATGGAGAGGGCTCACCCTCCCTACTGTGATGATTGTCTGGTCCCTGTGACAGTGCGGCATTTTACTTGCTATATTATGCTTACCCTGTATACACCGTTATATGTAGCTGCATTCAGGTTCAATAAGTTTGGTTTAACTTGTCAGAAATTTAAATTATTATTAAAAATGAATACATTTTATAAAAATTGCCTGTACTACTTTCACTCTTAACTTAATAATGTTCGTCTGTCTATGAGCTTCGGCTCTACAGGCCGTGCCATGAATCGAGTATATATATTTTTATATGCTATGAAAAGCATGCTGTGTTCATGGCAATAAATTTACTTTACTTTACTTTAAACAGTGTGTATTTTGTGTCGGAACGTACTCACTCCAGTTAAGTAATGGTATATTGTCATAGCCATTGCTGACATACTTTAATACTATCCTGTATTTAGCGGATTGCCTCATCTAGGCAAATTAGAGAACTTCTGAATCCGCCAAAGTATGCTATGGAGGAATCATTAGCTTCCAATAACTTTTCACCAAGAATTTTTCCCTTCAAACCAAAATGACTAGGACACGGCAAAAGGTAAATTGGAGTGTGACAGATAATCTTCCAAACTTTATCACGAAACCAATCCCATATTTGTTACATTGAAGTGTTCTGAATGAAGGAATCAGTTGCCTTCCAAATTAGCAGAAAGAGGTGTGTGTGGAGGAGGGGAGCTGTTTTGGGGTGCATTTGTGTGTGTGTGTGTGTGTGTGTGTGTGTGTGTTTAGTGTTGGTGAATGCTGTTTAATACAGTGTTTGTTTTATATAATAGTCTCTCTGAAACATAATATTTACAGTATCCAGTATGTCGCATAAAGGGGAGAGAGAAGGTGATGGTAAAGTGACTGACAGACTTGTAGCAGACGACAAGCACCTTGCGCTTCCCTCTGCGCACCTGTTCACCTGTCACTGGCGACCACCATGACATTTGCGCGCGAAACCGACCGACTGAGATAAAAGGGGCCAGAGCGCCTCGCCCTAGACAGTCTACAGCTAGCTGCCCATCTGGACTTACCTCTCGCTCCTGCCGCCGACCTCGCCTGCTGCCACTCTCACCTGCTCCAGACACCACGCTTCCTCCTGCAGCTGCTCCACTCTACTCGGCCACGGCAGACCAGACTCTCTCTCCACAAGGTGCTTGCCTATCTACATCTGCAACCCTCGCCTACCTTGCTAAAGGCGTCTTCTATTTATGCCACTCAATCAACCCGGGTTGGCAACCTGTGTTGCTCCGAAAGACCCGGGTTGTATGGTATAAATAGAACACGCCGACCACCAACCCGGGTTGATATTCCTTTGTTTGTAAACATTGAAGATGGCATCGCAAGACTCAGCAGAGCAGTTTTCCCAGCATTATGCTCGGCACTCAGAATTTGATGACAAATCGTGTGTTTCCCTCCCTGCATATATTATGTTGATAGTGTAGTTATGGGCTTCACAAGTGGAAATGTGACTGATGCCAGCCATTGGCCATGTGTTAGCTTCATTAAAAAGCTACTCTCAGATTGTTCAGGGATCTGTGCAGCAGACTATACTTTGCAATTGCAAGGAGTATAATTTGTGGCTGCAAATAGGACAGTAAACATTCTCAACAAATTGGAGAAACATGTGTTTTTTTCATACAAGAATCAATAAGAAAAACTAAATATTGAATGAATTACCATTATTGCATAAGGTTTTCCTACCTTCGTTACCCACTTATTTAGACCATTCTAAGACTATTTTCTTCTATGGTACTTCCTCCGCAAATGCCCCATTCAAATGGGGCATTTTGAAATTAGCCTGACCTTACCTAGGTTTACCTAATTAGCCTAGGTTTACCTAACCTAGACCGCATCAGACTACAGAGACCTAACCTGGGAAAACTATCGGAAAATAACAGTGGTAAAGTACAGGAAATTACCGGGGCAAAATACTAGGACCTAGCCGGATCTGGCAAAACTGCTACAAAACGGTAATTTTTTCAATAAAACTTGTACCAGAAAAACTTGAGCATGCTTACAAATATGATTAAAAACCCAATCAATATGTATGTACTTCTGTAAATAATTATTTAGGTTTAACTGTTTATTTCATTTATGGCAAACATGGTTCTGTAAAAGTAGGTTAAAATTAAATACATGATTGTGATTATTATTGTGTATAATCTCTGGGACTGTGGGAAGCCAAATGGTAAATGGAGTTCAGGGTAGATAAGGAAAGCATAACAGGAAACCGGTTATTTAAAGGAAAATTAAAATAGGAACAAACAATAAATTACTACAAGAATGGGGATCTGTTGAAAAGGATATCCTAACATCTGATCTCTAGACAAATATACTGTAATACCATTAGGTTTACCAGGTTCCCAACTCCAGTCCAACACACACACACACTACACAACATAAAACTGAATCAATTTAACAACTTAAAATTCTAGATACAGTATTCTCTTGTGACAATAAACCAGCAACTAGGGCCAGTATGAACCAGTACAGTACATAAAAATACAACACAAACTAGGGCCATTCAGAATAAACTAGTATAAATACATATTGCATCAAGGATGATATTTCTTTATTCACTGTCAGACCCATGTTGCCTCGTTTTCTGCTTTGATCTTAATCGTGAGTTTGATTTTTCATAATTTTCATTATATCTTTGCAGTTCTTTTATAAGTTCTTTCCTATGGTCTGCCCTGCTGGCTTCACTCTCTTTGGCCACTTGAATATTTTCTTTAAGTAAGTCTACATCTTAAGTGAGTAGCTTTCTCACTTCAGTATTATGGGATGGTGGAAGTTAACCTCCACCTACTACCCGCACTTGATGTGATGGCACAGTCCCTTGTTGTGAAGTACCAGCGGAAGCACTTGCTTCTGTTGTTGGGGGAATTTGAGCTGTTGTAGGTGGCTGTATATTCACTGATGATGGTACAGCAGGTGATGGTATGGAAGGTAATGGCACACCAGGGTCATCGGGGTCCAAATGAGGTTCTTGATATGCTGGTTCCAACACACAAGTTCCTCTTGCAGCATAGCTTTTGTGGCTGGAACCAACTTCATAAAAACAACCCTGTGGGTAATATAAAGGGTTTTAAAAATTTAACACAGAAACACCTCAAAAGTACAACCGGGTACTTTAAGTAGAGCAAAAGATATGGAATATATAATTTTACCGAAACAATTTTGGACATTTAAATAATCTCAGGTTCTACTTATTTGAAGTTCGATGGATAATATTGGCAAGCAATCCATAAAATATTTAATATTTTTCTGTTCTTGAATCACCCAGACTTAACCCAAGCTAACTGAACTGGACTTGACCATATTACTGGGACCTAACCTGGGTAAATTACCAAGATCTAACAAAGGCAGACTACTGGGACTTAACTTGGACAAACAACAGTGTGTGGAGCCTTTTAAGTTAAGTTATTAGAGGGTCAAGCATGGTCAAAATGCACTGATACCCTTAATTTTATCATAAAAATATTGGAATACAAATCAGAGATATAAAATATATAATATGAATAATATTTCCTGGTTACTCTACCCACACTTTGGTGTCCAGTATTTCAATCAACAATTTCTATAACATGTCAGGCTGACATTTGTGAGAAAAAACTGCAGTCACAGGAAGAGGAAGGACTCTTCTTCTGTACTTCAGTCCAGCACCCCCTCTTGAGTTGGTTGTGGCTGGTTGTGCAAAATAATAGACATTTCCCTCAAATGCTACTGATTAGGGTACTCATGCCACTTCAAAATCATATTTCCTTTATGTATTTTGAAGATAACGTCTCATATTATGCTAAAATGTCATATATATTTCTGTAAGAGGCCTTACCAGTGTTTGTTTTGGTAGCATCAGCTGATGGGCAACCTATAAAAGTTGCCAGATACCGCCACGTAACCCTGCTATCGAGATGGGTTGCTCCAGGTTGCCCTCAGACCAACCCGGGTTGGGGTGACCAGGGTTGCCTGGCGTAAATAGAACATGCGAAATCGACGATTCGAGCAACCGGGTTGCCTGACCAGTGTTGCTCTGGCATAAATAGAAGACGCCTTAACTGAGTCCAGGAACTACAAGTGTACTACCAAACCTTGTAAGCTATCACCAATAAATTGTTACCGTGTACAAGCGAGTCTGTTCACCCTTGCTAGGAACACGCTACCCTATTGTTACAGAATGATTCAATAAATTGAATTGAATTGAATTGAAGGTAAAGTGATGTATTATTACAGGCCAATTGGAGTCTACAGATGTCTCTAACCTTCACTACAAAACAAACCACTTATCCTCAGAAACAATAGACGGTTTCCTAAGGTAGTTTGGAGTATTCAAGATGGTGTAGGTGTTAATCTAAATCTATATTGTAAGGTGTTATAGATGATTTCGAAACTGTGAAATTGTGGACATTAAGTATCATCCACATTGAGGTGACATATGTAAAAGTTTGACAGCTTCCCTTTGTTTGTTAGCTGTGTGTGTGTTTTTTTTTTTTTCAATAAATAGGTGTAACAGCATATTCTAATTTAATGCAAGCAGCTACTCGCTCTTCATGACAATATCATCATTTTGAGAACGTGAAAATATTAGACGGCAATTTGTTTGCGTTATCCATTTTGCGTATTGCGTAACGAAATTTAGTATATTGAAAATCAAACAAGTGTTCGATTCTTCTTTTTCCAGTGTAATCCGGTTAGGTAACAGAAAAGGAATATTGAGGAACGTTGACGTGGAGGAATGGGAGAGCGAGGAAGCAGGGATGGAATTAGTAAGTGAAGGGAGAAATGAGTAGGAGGAAGAGGTTGTGGAAGGAAAGGAGAAAAAAAAGAGGTAGACAAAGAAGAGAAAGAGACTATATGGTGGAGTTGAGGATTGGCGTGGTGCCGGTACGATGACTTTGTTATTATTCGTCTAGGGAATCATCATAGCTGCTCGACGCCATCAACAGCACAATAAATGAATGTTCTTGTATACGGCTCTAAATGCTGTCCAATTAGGTTTATCAATTTAAGTCATGATCATTTCTTTTTTTCTCTCCCCTATTCATATAGAGAAACATCCCATATTTAATTCCCTTCGATACAACAATTTTATCTCTCTCTTAAACCCTAAACTAACATCCTATTTCCATATATATATTTTTTTTATCTCTCTCTCACTCATATAACCTACACTCGACATATTTCTCCCACTAACCCACAAGAATCACCTTCTCCCTTTCTCTCTAGAAAGCTACGTAACAACCGGACAGTAATTCACAAGAACCTGTTCGTGGCCATGGTGGTACAAGTGTTGGTGAGACTGGTGTTGTATGCTGACCAGACCATCTCAAGGGGCGACTCCACGGGGCTCGGCTCAGGCATCTCACAACACAGGCACGGCATTGATAGCACGGTTAGTACATAGTACGAGTGTGTGTACGACGTCAGTCACATAGTACGGGTGTGTATGTACAGCCATAGCTAATAGTGCTCGACCAGGGTCCAAGGAGTGTTGGAGAGCAACTGAATAGAGTTCGAACAAGTGAATTTTCCAAACCATTCTCAATATTGAGAGAGGTTCAGTTGCTCTCCAACACTCCTTAACCCCTGGTCCAGCACTATCAGCTATGGCGTCAGTCAAAAGACAAACGACAAAACATAAGAGAAGGCGGGACCCATGAAAATCCAATGACTACACACACACATACACACACAGACATCACGAAAACCTGGTGGTCCAGCAGGTTTTGATAAACCACATCAAGCGGCAGGCCCTGGGGCAGGTAGTGTCGGAGTGAGGCAGGCCTGATAACAGTGTTCTATAGTGTTAGCACGAGGGGCTCGACACTAGCGACACTCAGTGAAGAGAGGCGGCTCGCCCTCCCTCCCAACCACCTGCCATGCTGCCCGATAGTCAAGCCTCAAACGAGCAGAGACTACATTGGGCCTCCGAACCATGAGGCCCCGAAGACGGTAGGAATATTTGTGAAGGCAGACAGACTCGTAATGGATGATGGAGATGCTAAAGGGCTTCTCTGCATCTCTACGTCGCCGTACCGAGAGGAGAGCGGCGGAACGGAATCTAGAGGAGTAACGTGTCAGGGAGAGAGGACATCCAACACCACGAGGAGGCAGGCCTCCCTCGCGAGTCTATCAACTGTAGCATTGTAACATAAACCTACATTGGATGGCAACCATAAAGATTTGGCAGTCAAGTTACGATAACGCAATAAGGCCAAAAACGACAACATCTGTTGAACAACAGTAGAGTGTGTGGGCTGAACACTGGAGAGGAAATGAAGGGCAGGTTTGGAGTCACTCCACGTTGACAAACAAGACTAAGAGCATCCAGAAGGGCATACAGTTCACACAATGTTGAGCTAGAGTGGTTACAGAGACGATAGCCCCCTGGAGGTGACTCAAAGTCAGATGAGAAAACGGCACAACCTGCTGTACCATCCACCTGCAATGAGCCATCAGTGTAGAGGCAGTATGGGTCTGTGATGGAGGACGTCACTGTCTCTACATGTTCCAGAGCCAACTGCCGCTGTAGAGAAGGCAGTTCCGACTTGGAAGTAGGTATAAAGCTCACATCAGGTGTTGGTAGCATCCATGGAGGGGGCCCTGGAGGGACGTCTGCAACCATTATATTTATATTAAGACTACGGAGCATAGAGGAAACAGACCTTATAAGAGTACGTCCAGTAGGCAGTATGGGTGGGTCAGGGGTGTTTGGTCTAAGAAAACTGAGAGTAGTGGGGTGAAAGATGTGGGAAATGGAGGCACTTGACAGTGAAGCAAGACACATTAGAGTAAATTCTCTCGTTTAATGGGGGAAGACGCAACTCACGCTGCCTATTCATTATCCTGGTCGACATGGGACAGCCGAGAATTATTTTCATTGCTCTATTCTGAAAATATTCTAAAGTTTCCTTAGTGGCCCTAGGAAGTTGAATCAAAGCAGGGGAGGGGTAATCAACACCTGAACAGATAAAAGCAATATAGATAGTCCTGGCTACTGGGATGGAGATGCCCGAGGAGTTGTTTGTGAGCCATTGAAGTGTTGTAAGTCGGCGCTGGAGGCGACCCAACAAGTCCTGGACAAAGGGATGGTCTTGAGGTCTGGCAGGGACAACCAGCCAAATATTGACTGGTGCGCCCAGGTAGCGGTACTGGGAACACATGGGAATGACAGTCCCTTCAATGGGAATACTGGCCGAGCTTGAGGAAGGTGGCAGGTGAATATTTTGCTCTTATCTGGGGAGACAATAATGCCGCAGTGAGAGGAGGCCACAGAGAAGGAGTCAAGAAACCATTGGATATCCCATAGCGAGATAGAATGAACATAATATCATCAGCATAACGCGTAATTGTAGTTCTAGGAAGATTACCCCTAATCCCAAAGCCAACCATTTGATCCAAAAAATCATCTTTATTAGCAGCATCGAAGGCACTTCGAAGGTCAATGAAGGCCACCACACTGTCCCTGGAGAGGCGAGAGTACAGGTCAACTAGGCAGTGGTGTGTGCTCCACTGGGGAAAGAAACCAAAAAGCCATGGAGAAAGGCGATCCTGCAGCCTGTACATGAGACGATTGAATAAGATTCTCTTCATAACCTTACAAAAACAGGAAGTAAGCGAAATTGGCCTGAACTTCGCAGGGCCGGGCTTAGGGATGGGTATTATTGTGCTGCTGGTCCAGGCTCGTGGTACACAACCATCACGAAGACAAAGATTGAACAATCGAAGTAGAGGGTTCCCAGGAACTTGTTGAAGTAGGCGCAGCACAGCATAAGTAATACCATCATAGCAAGGGATGAAGCTCTACCTTATATATATATATGTGTGTATATATATATATGTGTGTGTATATGTATATATATATATATATATATATATATATATATATATATATATATATATATATATATATATATATATATATATATATATATATATATATATATATATACACACATAAATATATATATATATATATATATATATATATATATATATATATATTTATGTGTGTATATATATATATATATATATATATATATATATATATATATATATATATATATATATATATATATATATATATATATATATATATATGTGTGTGTATATATATACAGGGTGTATCGCGAGGTATATCATTAAATTACACCAGAGATATAAAATAAAATTTTGAGTATATATTGTTCTATAAAGTATGGTGTGTGTGATCTCAGTAAAGTACAATGACTAATGATAAAAACTATTTTAACTTGTGTTGTCAAATGGCGGTGAGCTTCTGAGGGAGTGGTAGCCTAATATGTTTTTCAGACCAAAGAGGCCTTATTTATATAATCTTAATAAATTTTATCATGATTGCAATATTTATGTGATGTTCTATAACGTACATTGAATCATATTTTCAATGCAGAGGGATAATAACAGGCCCCTATTAATAATATTCGACGAAATATGATTAATACCTTTTGGAGGTTAGGTAAACTTTACCCGACATAACACATGGTGCAAGTCTTAGCATTTCCCTACATTTCACGGATTTTCTTCTTATACAGGCCTTCTCAAACCCCCCTGCCTTCCGGATCAAGGGACTTGTACTGTATATATATATATATATATATATATATATATTGGTAGGTTCCATGACACATAGGTGGAAATGGGTGGAGTAAGAAAATCCTGGGTACACTCCTGGAGTCTTTATTTACGTTTCGCTTATAGCTTCATCAGAACAAGACTACAGAAAAATGAGATTCCATGCCCCATATATATACAGGTGTCAACCCGGGTCGCGGTTCCCAGGTCTCAATCGGATCTGTGGAGCTGATTGGATGACGGTACCAGACTCCACCCCTCTTGCCTTCATGATGATCATCCTCGCTGCTTTATTGGCCAATCTGTAGAATCCATCCCGATGATTGGTTGACCTGTTGGAGACTGAAGCTGCATACAGGTGCTTCGTTTATATTTGCTTTGAGTATTGCTTTCATCAAGGAATAGTAAGTGTATGAATGGATAATAATTGTATGGATAAGTGTCCGGATTGCTTAATGGGGATAGTATACTTTTGGTACACCCACCTACAAAAGCGCTGTCGCCTCATCCGCAGAGTCGTGAACCCCACAAGCTTCACAATTGGAAAATGTTGTTGTGTATGGTGTTTCGATTCACGAGTCATTAAACCCCAAAGTTTAAGAGCCGTTTGGTGAGGCGACAGCTCTTTTGTAGGTGGGTTTACATTACAGTGTCTCGAAAGTGTAGTAGCAACTGCTAATACCGATCACTGCTTTTTCTCGTTGACCTCGCGTGATTAATGACTGTTTCCCACGCCTGTATACGTTTGATGATGATCATGTTGATGGGGAATGCGATAATGGTCGCTGCTGTCTGTTTGTCGGTCTGCAGGGACAGTTGGATGGCTATTGTTGGGGGTGAACTACTATACGTTTCAGCGCCGGACAGACGGTGTTTTTCGTAAATATCTCTTACACGAATCGTTGTATCAATATAATATTTCAGCACACTGTCTTTAACACCCGGGCGTAACTTATGGCTGACATACCGTATTACTATATGTGTTAAGTTAGGAGTTTACTGAGTGATATTAAGCCTAATCCAGTCATCATATCTAAGGCGTTATAGAGAATCGGACGAGTGTGGGGTACTCGTGTAACCCCTCTACCAACACCCCGAAATCCCCCCACACCATTCCTTCCTTCCCTACCCCAATATCTCATTATCCCCCTCCCCGTTTCACTCTTCACCCCCCTATTTACACCATCCACCTTCCATTTTTTATTTTTATTATGACAGTATGTATATACGTATCGTTCATTAGTAATATTGTTTAATACAGTTACCGTTGTGTGTGGACATGAAAACCAGGGTGGGTCAAATGACCATTAAAGCAATAGCTAATCCCGTTGTTAATGGTCGTATAGCCGGATAATAACCCACGTGTCTAAGGCGACCAGAAAAATGATTAATTTTGGTTTTGGGCAACCAAATATAATCGTTCATGGTTGCTCATGTGTTCTTTACATTTTTAAATAACCAATTTATGCCTTAATTGAATATTCACAGTCTCCCGTATCCCCTCCCCCTCTCTCTGAGGTATGAGGTACCCCTCAGTCCGAGGCTATGACTCAAGTAGTGAGGGTAGAAATCATTGACTGCCGAGGCGCACCTATTAGCAACAATGTTGTCCATTTGCCCCCGTGGATGCAGGACAGAGTTTGTTCTTCGTCTTGCCACATTGTACAAACGTGAAAGCCAGTGATGATGAAGACGATGACGTTTTCCTTGACAGTGATTGTGAATAAATTTTGATTTATCATGTTTGCATAATTAAATCCTACACTATTATATATATATATATATATATATATATATATATATATATATATATATGTAATTTGGTGATAATATAAATATAAAAGGGACAAGTCAACCAAATAACATTATATTAACTGGACCAAGTTGACATTTTATAATGAATAGGTACACAGTATCTAATAACTTTGCCTAGAAGGTCCAGACCACAGGTAATGCCAGTACATCGTGTTCACTTGCATGGTTGACCATAAGGACTGCAAACATGGACCTTCTACATACTACATGTATGTAAACATGCTGTTGTACAGTAATTATCAAAGTGAAATACGTCTTGCCTCTATAGAATTGTACTGCACCATACTCTTAGTTAATAATCATATCTATACATATACATCTACATAACATTCTAATATATAATACAGTGATGGAAGAAATAGGGAGGGCCACGAGTGATGAGGGAGGCGAGGAGCTAGGGGGAAAAGAGGAGGAGGGAGGGGTGAGAAGGGGGGGATGTGGTTGTGGTTAAGAATGGTTTGGTAGGGTGTTGGGGGGGCCACACTTTCCTTCGAATGCGTCAATATGACTGGGCAGCTTTGTGCTATTTTTCACGAGTAAACTCCTCGCATAACACATATAGGAATATGGTATGTCAGCCATAAATTACACCCGGGTGTTAAAGATAGTGTGTTGAAATATTATATTGATACAACGATTCGTTTAGGAGATATTTGCGAAAAACAGCGTCTGTCCGGCGTTGAAACGGATAGTAGTGCCACTTAGTGCTTGATATACGTATATTTTTCAGTCTTGGATACACAAGCTTCAATACACATACGGATGACTCAAACCAATTGTTGCTTAATGTTTTCACGTTTTCATATGATATTATTGTTTTGAATAATGAGTGAGCAACTGTTGTAGTGGTGAATAGGTGATGGTGTTGTATAAACCGTAAGATTATATTCTCTGACTTATACTCGCTGTTATTACTTTATTTCTTACCCTCCAGAATAATAATAATTGTACTATAGTTGTAAAATTACTGATTAATCCAATGATATAAACTAAATTTGCCTAGCTTGTGTAACAAGTGTGGTAAGTAAAGAAATAGAAATATTATTTGAAGGTGGAATGCTTGGTGAGAATGTAAACAAATCGTGCACCTTCCAAACATTGGCAGGAGTGCCACCCCTACAGATGTGTTCGCACAAATCAGAGCCGATTTTCTTATTGGAGCGGACTATAGGAGAATTAAAACTTTGAGTACAAACTTGCTCACGAAAATGGTGACGTCTTATTATGGAAGGGATAGGATAGGGACATAGCCTTTGCACCAAAGTATTCTCTTGTCCGTTTTCCTACCATTTCTGCTGTTAATTAAGGTGCTGTACCGCTTTCTGTCCTTGCTTTCATTATTTCCTTTTTCATTCCTTATTCTTCTTGGCTTCTTTGTAGCCAGTTTCCTATTCCTCCAAACTGTCCCGGGAAACAAATCATCTCAGTGTTACTAATAGTGGATCTGTTTTATAATTATAGTTTGGAGGATTTTGTAGCCCTCTCTCCACACTACCGTCAGAGATGTAAGGAAATCGGTGCATTTTCGCCAGGTTTAAAATTAATTATACTTATATAATGTGCGGTATGATAATACACTCTGCATCACTCTTCTTCTTTCTTTCCCATTTAATTATTCAAGTGTCCCTCATTTTCTTTCAATTCTTTCGTGCTTGCTCTACCACTTCTCTATAACCATCTCCCTCGTTATACATGGTCTTTCAGACTTACATATCAGTTTCAGAGGCGTGTCGCCGCGTTTTTCGGGAATAACTCAGTAACTGGAATTTCCAAAATG
Organism: Petrolisthes cinctipes; assembly: GCA_033782935.1. Taxonomy (NCBI): domain Eukaryota; kingdom Metazoa; phylum Arthropoda; class Malacostraca; order Decapoda; family Porcellanidae; genus Petrolisthes; species Petrolisthes cinctipes. The sequence goes on from JAWQEG010002493.1 coordinate 17,903, forward strand.
AAGGACGAGGATTCAAACGATTAGTGAGTGAGTGTGACCTAACTGTGACGTAGCAGGTTCCACCAAACCCCATCTCTCTCTCTCTTCGAAACCTTGTTCGAACTACTCTGTGTATAATTATGAAATGGAGACATGCATTATGAATAATGTCGTTGGTATATTTATATTGATAGTGACACATAGCAGTGCGAGAGTAGGGTAGAATGGTGGCTAATAACACATGTGCTTGATGGTAGAGCAATGGTTTCGTGGAAGCAAATCAGGAGTTGTGTGTTTTATTCGGGTGAAACAGGCCTCTGGCAGAAGTCATATATGTTACGTTGGCTCCAACTCTTTGGGTCATGGCGAACATGTTTTGTTGTCCACGTGGCTATAAGAATATACCAACGACATTATCATATAATGCATGCTTACATTTCATATACATAGAGTATTTCGCACAATTTTTCGGAGAGAGAGAGAGACGGGTGGAGCCTGCTACGTCACAGGTACACGTCTCACTCACACACAAATCGTTCGAATCCTTGTCGTTCATTTCGGAAATAAGACCCAATCCTCGGGGACAAGTGCTTTAATTATTCACATGCGTTAATCAAGTGTAATGCCAAAAAATAGCACAGGGTGTGAAACAAGATGTGTCTAAATATCATGATCCAATTGTTAGTTACAGAGTTATTCCCGAAAAATGAGGCCTTTGAAACCAAGAGAAGATAGGGCGATGTTTCTTCAACCTATAAATCAATTAACCAGTCTCTTTTTTTTTCTCCCTTTCAATTCTTTAACTGTCCCTACTTTCTTTTTATTTACTTCCCCTTTTTTCTATAACCATCTCTCTGATCTTACAGGATAATTCAGATTTCAGGCACTCTCAACCTTTATATCAATCAATCTTTTCCTTCTCCCTCCCCCCATCCCTTCCGTCTATTTCCTTCGTGCTTGTTTACCCATTTCTTCAAAATTATCTCCCTCGTCTTGCAGGGTCTTCCAGACTATAGGTAGGGCGATCTCCTTTCAACCTATAAGGCAGTGAATCAATATCTTCCTTCTCTACCCCACCACCCCACGAACATCCTTTGAGTCTAGTTACTTTGTTTCTGGTGTCCCACTTCTTTATCATCTTTTTTCCATGTCATACTCTATAAAACCAGATATTTCCCTCGTCTTACAGGATGTTCTAGACACAGGTATGGCGATTTCTTTCCAACTTTTAAATCAACCAGTCCCTTCCTTCCCTTCACCCCTCAGCCCATCCTGTGTGAGTCCTTCTACATTCTGCTGGAGTATGGACGGTCAGCGATGTTCATGTGGATGTTTATAGAGGGAATGTATCTCAACAATCTCATCAGTGTGGACTTCTTCCAGGGACCCCCTAACTACAGTGCTTACTACGCCATTGGATGGGGTGAGAGAAAGAGGGAGATTTGTTGTTTGTTTTTATTAATTTATTACACCCGTATAGGTAGCAGACATTAGGTAGAGTCAGGCAGCTAAATTATTTACATGTGACTTGTGCCTCGAAGGACACGCCATGAGCTCGTTACTAAAGTAAATAAAATCAGAGTTGATTAAGATTTTAATCAACCCTGAATTTAACATCCTCCAAAGTGAGGATGAAGCACGAGAATTGCATCTAGTAAATCATTGTCTGTCAACAATTGTTACAAGAGAGAGAGAGAGAGAGAGAGAGAGAGAGAGAGAGAGAGAGAGAGAGAGAGAGAGAGAGAGAGAGAGAGAGAGAGAAATTGAAATTCCGGCAGTAAGACAGGCTGGTGGCGTGAAAAATTGACAGAAATAAGGAATGAGAGACATAAGGACAGAGAGAGAGAGAGAGAGAGAGAGAGAGAGAGAGAGAGAGAGAGAGAGAGAGAGGCTGGTGGTGTGAAAGATTAGCAGGAAAAGTGAATGAGAGACACAAGGACGTATAACAAAAGCGATATTGATATTGATACGTTTATTGGCCATACGGATGTGTTCATTTTAATAATAACAATACTGCAATAGGGTCAGTTCCTATAAACAAAAGCTTCAGAAGGACCTAAATAATATTTACTTAGATCCACAGCCAGGGTCCATAGAGGCCACTCCAGCACATTAAAGTTACGAAGTAACAAAAATATGAAGAGGACAATATCGGGAAAGTCCTAAAAGTACAATATTTTATATAAACATGCACATCTATATACACATCAAACATACTGCCTACATCCATTTGTATACGGATGGTGCTATACTTAGTATACTATATTTATTTCTGTCTGTCCATGTCTTTATTAATTTCTGTCCATACACACACACACACACACACACACACACACACACACACACACACACACAGAGATAGTGTATGATGTATGTCAAGTGCCACATCAATTAGCAGGATTACACCAATTTTCTTATTCTTAACATTCTCGACTTTATGAATCTGGAATGCAAGGATAATGATGGTGTTGGCGTGGTAACGGTACGATGACTCCATAGACACAATACTGAGCCATCATACTGGTAACATGCTATCGTTAACACCACCGATATTCTAGCATACGATGGCGTGATAGTGGTACGATGACTCCATAGACACAATATAGAGCCACCGTATCGGTCTGGTAGAGAAGATGATAACTGTATACTATAGTTGGAAATTTTTCTTCTGATTTGTGCGAGTAATAAATTTGGTAACTGCGCAATACCGTTTTTATGGTAAATTGTCAACACTTTACCATAAAATCGGGATGGCGTATCGCTAACACGCGATTGTATGCAAAAATATCGGTGGTGTTGATGATAGGACCTGGGCAAAGCATATACTTCACTCAGTGTCAATTCGTAGTGTTATACCTAATACAAAAATAAAGGCTCTAGGTTAATTATTAAAGTCGCTAGTGCCTTAACAGAAAGACAAACGGACAGATAAACATGACCGAAACTATTACATTGCCCGTTAACTCGGGCGGTAATAAAATAGATGTGTATGGATGGTGTATGTAAGTAACAGTGTTTCTAATATCATACAGCAATAGTCAATGTTTGTACCTTCATTGTTTGTCTGTTGGCATGATATTCCAGAGGTTACCATGCACATCGTTGCCTTGCATTAGAACTCTATTCGGCTTCTGGTCTCTTTAATATAATCTGATGCATTTCACTATCAATTCATTACTATCCACTTAATAATAATTATCCGCATCATCGACATAATATCGACTCTGTTCTTCACTATCCATCACACCTTTTCATATATTTTACCAAAAAATTATCATGACAAATCACCAAATAGATTAATCTTTACGTTTTATGGTGTGATGAACGATGTTGGATGAATTCCTCGGTGACTTCCCCTTCCCTGACCACTGCTTCCTACAATATGTCCCACCCACATTAAAGTGGTTTAAAGTGAGCCTTCACGTTATCTCTAATCTGCTAGGTCAATGTTTGCTTCCCTAAAAATGGCAGGACACGACGCAATACACAGGGTCCAAAATACCATTGTCCAACCTCTGTTCACCAATCATGCAACCTGAAAAAAGTATGGCTTGATTAATAAAGAAATCATGGTCATATATTCCATTCTGCATTCACGTCTCTCAAACACCAATGTATCATCTATCTTATTACCGTTATCTAAGCTAACCCTCGCGTCTAGTTGGCCCTTGTCTGCTTCCGGGGGCTCCCATCCCGACCCACCTCCTCGCACACTCACCCAATATGCGGGCTCCGTTTGTCTACCGACGGTATTGAAGATGTTTCGGAAATCAAATCCGTCTATAGTTTTAAATTGCGAAGAGTAGTTTTCGTGCTCTGTTCAAACTTACATAGGAGCCGCATCAACGACTTGATCAGATCAGACGAAAATCAACAGACTCTAACGATAATAACAGCTTGATAATGATAATAACAATATAACCCCACAAACAGTGATGATAATAACATGATATATAACACAATAAACACACAGGTATTCCGGTGGTGATGACGGGGTGTTGGGTGGTGGTAATGGTTGTGTGGAAGAATGCTGACTGCTGGTGGGGATACTCCTTCACACCTTACTACTGGATACTAGAAGCACCCAGGTTTACTGTCATAGGGGTGAGTATATGGTCGTTGAAATCAGTATATTGTTATGGTACAGTCGGCCTCAGGAATTCGTATACACCACTGTGACATCAACGGTTCGTAACAACTAGAAAATTGAGTGCATTAATTTCCTGATGCCAAAGTTTCCTAGTAATATTATTTGGCTAATATTTGAATCAGTCAGCAGAATAATCCTTTCAGCATGTGCAGAATGAAGACCCCTGTTAACCAATGCTCTGTGTACGAATACCTGAGGCCGACTGTACATGACAGTAAATTATAGTACATTATTGGAACAGTTTAGAGGGAACGTTAGTATAAAAAAAAAAGTAGTTTGGTTATTAGAACAGGTTGGAGGAATCATTATAGTACAATCACGAGAACTAATAAGTATTCAGGTGTGCTTCGAATACCTAGAGACAGTAAATAAAAATACAAGAACATCCCCATTGGAATTCGTTCGTTGGTGAATTTGAGTGTTCAAAGCTTCAATCAAAGCTGTATACTTATTAGTGCTCGTGACTGTACATCAAAGTAATCCATTGTTTTCCACCGCGCGTTATGGGTGTGTATTGTTGTTTGTAATGAATCTGATCACAGTAAACAAACTTTGTACATTACACCTCGATAATGATGGTTTACATTGGACGGATTCATAGGAAACTGTATAGTTCACACTCAAAACAACATGTGAAAATCAGGGTTTACTGAAAACAGATTCATAGTAAATGATATAATACACACCCAAAACAATAGTGAAAAACGAGAGATGATTGTATAATGCGCAACTATTCCCTGACACTACAGTATTCTATTACACCCACTAACAGGCCAACCTCCTTTTTCTGCTCAACATCATGCGGATTCTGCTTAGTAAGCTTCGCGAGGCCAACTCCAGCGAGGCACAGCAGATCAGGTAAGCTAAGGTAAAATAAAATGCCAATTTGCTATCGGATATTCACTATTTTTCATACCCACGGTGGGAACACTAAGGACGGTGGGTTTTCCTAAGTCCGTCATTCTTCCTTGCCTTCTGACATCTCTAACACGATCTGCCTGTCTCTTCTTCCATCTTATTTACATCGTGCTTGCTGGCCCACCTCTCAATCACCTTCTCTCTAGCCTTAAGCTAGGTTTACACATATTCCAACGCGAATATGCTCCCGACGCCGCTACGAATAGGCAATATTTTGAATGAAATCCTTATTCGGGTCCTTTCGCGGCGATTTGGGTGCTTTGCCGGCAGTTCGTGTCGCGCCACGAAAAGTTGGTGGTTATCCCTAATTTTCGTGACAGATGCCGAATAAAAACCGCAGGAGCAACGTAGGCTCGTCTGAGGCCTTACCCCGGCATTTTGTTGCACTGTCGGCATAAAAAATCTTTGCCATTTACTGGCGACCTCTCTTCAACTGTGTAAACACAGCAAAAGCGTCGCCGGTGAACCGTCGTTGTATCTTGGGACATACTAGTGACATACAAATTCATACACATTTCAAAAACTGTGTATAGTTTAATGTCGAGGGTGGGATGGGGATATATAAGGAGTAGACCAGGGATGTTGCCCCGGCACTATGTCGCTCTGACATGTGACATGTCACTCTTGAATAGGCGCCGCTATATGGCGTTTTCAATAAACTTGGTCTAATTTTATGCATAGGCTATGTATATTACAGTATCTCTCAAGTAACTGGCAACTTTATACATCCTCCCTACTGTCTTATCCCTCTCTCGCTTGCCCTTCCCTCCTTTCTTACCGTTTATCTTTTCTTTCTCATATTTTTAACCTTCTCATATATATATATATATATATATATATATATATATATATATATATATATATGAGACAGTAGCACCGAGGCAGTTGAATATTTGTCATATAATAAAAGATCATTTCTCTCTTACTAGATCCATCTTCAGACTATATCTGGTTTGAGCTTGGTGCTCGTCATACCAATGTAAGAATGAGGCCCACACTCTTCATCGTTGCAAGTGTATTGGTATACGACGTAGTCTTCCTGACGATGAGGAGTGTGGGCCTCATTCTTACATTGGTATGACGAGGACCTCCCTGTCCCGGCGCCTAACCTGCCATCTTTCCAACAGGGCAATTAAAGATCACCAAGCCACCAAGCACACATCAAGCACCACCCGTCAAATGCTGGTTAATAACACAACAATACTCGACAGGGAATGCGACAGCAGACGTCTTTTGTTCCTGGAAGCAATTTATATAACAACAACGATACCATCTATCAACAAACAAACAGAAGACTTCCAGGTACTCCCCACAGCAAAACGCAGAACAAGCTAGCAAATCAGGTGTTCACTCGGGCGAGCCAATCACCGAGAAACTATCAAGAAACTATCACATCTATATGGGGGCAATATCAAGTTACCTCAACCGTCCCCAGGATACGTCAACCTCACCAACACCACACTCACCCCAGACCAACAGGACCTTCTCAACATGGGGCTAAATTGTCACTACATGACTAAGCCAAAACCACACCGGAAACGACTGGAGATGGAGATCCTCTTAGACGACATCCACCAACTAGAGAAAAACGGGAAAATTACTATCTCAACTGCACTTCAACCAACTCTACTTGCTGAAGCCGCCAAGACGAGGGGAGTCTACCACAGCAAACTCCTGAGTAAAAATCACTTCCTTGCCTCGAAACAGCTACGAGAAAACCCGGACATCATCATTCGTCGTGCTGATAAGGCCTCCTCTTTAATTGTCCATGGAAGAGAGGAATACCTACAGAAAGTAGACAACATCCTAAGTGACACCAGCAAATTCAAAAGAATCACGCGCAACCCCACCAACGACATCAAGCGAAGGGCCAACACCACCATTTCTACCATCAACGCTAAGGCTGGAGGGATACACCTGAAAAAACTCATTGGAGAATTTGCGCCTGGTTACGCCTATGGCACAGTGAAAACCCACAAGCCTGGGAACCCCCTCAGGCCTATTATCTCCCAGATCCCAACTGCAACATACCAACTGGCCAAATCTCTGAATAACTTACTTTCACCTTACGTGCCCAGCAAGTACAGCCTCAGTTCAGCCACAGATTTTCTACAAATTCTCCGTGACTCTCCTAAAGTAGACAACCATATCATCGCCTCCCTGGATGTTGAGAGTTTGTTCACTAATGTACCAGTGGATAAAACTATAGACATCATCCTCCACCGGGTTTACGAACACCCAGACCTCCCACGACTGGACATCCCCAAGACCTGCCTCAAGACTCTACTTGAACTCTGCACCAAGGAAGCTCCATTTATTTGCCCCCGTGGCAATATGTATCAGCAGATTGACGGTATAGCGATGGGTAGCCCCCTGGGGGTCCTCTTCGCTAACTTCTTTATGGGTACTGTTGAAGAGGACCTTCTCAAATGTAATCGCCCATCGATATACTGTCGGTATGTTGACGACATTTTTGTTCAAGTGAAGGACCTAGACGAGCTACTACTACTACAACAACGGTTTATCTCCTCGTCTGGTCTGAACTTCACCTACGAAAAATCAACGGATGGCAAACTACCCTTCCTGGACCTCTTGGTTGCCCACCACGACTCAGACTTCCGAACCACAGTGTACACAAAGTCCACCAACAACGGACGGTGTCTAAATGGTGACAGTGAATGCCCCAAGAGATACCTCCAATCCACCATCTCATCCTACGTCAGGAGGGCTCTCTCCCACTGCACCAGCTGGAGAGACACACACCAGGAACTGGACCGTCTCACCCAAGTCCTAGTAAACAATGGATATTCCAACACAGACGTCTCCAACACCATCAAACTCCAGCTAGAAAAATGGTACGAGGTGAATCCCCCAACCAAACCCAACAGTGATATCAAACTTTACTACCGCAACTACATGTCTACCGACTACAAGACTCACGAGACCATACTAAGAGACATAATAAAGAAGAATGTTCACCCCACCGACCCAGACAGCGAGATCAAACTAGTAATTTACTACAAGTCTCCAAAAACCTCGAACCTCACCCTACACAACCGACCTACTACCCCCAAGAGATTGATGAACAGTGACCACGTGATTTACCAACACACCTGTAACAGTGTGGACTGTGAGCCTCACCACTATGTTGGTAAAACACAAACATCACTGTCTCGTCGTCTCACCATGCACCTCCAGTCAGGGTCTATAAAAGACCACTACTTTACCCACGACAACCAAGCTCTGACACGAGACAAACTAGTAAACAATACCACCATACTAGACAAAGAAACAGACAGCAGAAGACTCTCCTACCTAGAAGCGATCTACATAGAAACCCTACAACCCTCTATTAACAACCAGACACAAGACCTCCAAATACTGCCCTCCAGAAAACGACACATCACCAACACCGTCAGGATACTCACCACACCTCCAACACCTACTGACCCACCACAAACATCTAACATCTTACCCACCACCACTACAACCAACCAACAACTCAGACGTAGCGCCAGAATCAGAAGCTACCCCCTATCCACCAATCACTAGGCCTCTGATATGGTGGCCCCGCCCACCCCACATACGGAAAACAGATAAATACCCCTCACCCACTCAGAATCGCCACTTCCTCCTGAAGATGTCCGATGTACTGGACGAAACGTCGACCTCCCCCAACAACTCAACTTTTGCCTCACTCATCCACCATCTAAGTGAAGACTTAAGAAAAATTGTAAGAAATATTGAAAATATAAATAATAAACTCATTAATGCAGAACAAGCCATTTCCTTCAACCTCGTTTGTTTGAAAGAGAATATACTCCCTGGCTATACCAATATATATATATATATATATATATATATATATATATATATATATATATATATATATATATATATATATATATATATATATATATATATATATATATATATATATATATATATATATATATATATATATATATATATATGTATATATATATATATATATATATATATATATATATATATATATTCATGTGTATATATATATATATATATATATATATATATATATATATATATATATATATATATATATATATATATATATATTGGTGTAGCCAGGGAGTAGGATTTCTTTCAAACAGACGTAGAAGTGGAAAATCGTAAATAATGCTATCGTAAGTGTTGGTTTGTGTGATTTGTATGATAGTAGGTGTGGCTTGTCGGCAGTTTCTTTTGGGAATAGTAGCTCCGGTGTATGAGTCTGTTACGTTTAGCATCGATTAACAAGTCGTGTGCCGTCAGGAAGTCCCTTACTCCTGGTTCCGTAGGTGGCGATATGAGACTGGTTTGCAGTGAGGAGGTCATAAGCGGTAGACGCCTGCCTCTTGTGGTCCTTCTCCAGGGGAGGAACCACGCTAACGAGTCGATAAGGAACGTCTCTCCTGACTCAAGGTCTTCTACCCATAGCAGTGTGAGAGCGTGATTGCGTGGGGGCACACACATACCCGCAGGGGAAAGGTCTGGGGGCGTGAGAGGGGGGACAAGTGGGTGTACACGGGACGATGTACAGTGAGCTGGGTCCGTGCGTGGTTGAGGGCATGGCGTAGTAGCGTGGTTGGCTTGGGCGTGTAGGCCAACTTGTCATAGATTGAAGTGTGAGGAACGTACGGCGGCGGCGTAGAGGTGCAGGCAGAGAGGCGTCCTGAGGGTTTGTGTGCTTGTTTGTTGCCCCGAAGCTATGGTAATCGTGGTTCTTGTATTGTTGCATATTGTGTGCGCATGTTTTAGGCCCGGTGGGTTGGCTAGGATGTATGGAGGTGACTTCTTGGGCGTGTTCTTGCCACCGCCTTACTCGTTTTCCTGGTAACCACGGGGTGCCTGGTGAGTGCCAGGGGACGCTCACTGGCAAGGTGGGCGGCAATTACGGGCGACTTTGCCGAAGCGTTGGTGGTAGAAACAAAGTTGCGTGAGTGGAGAGATATTATTGTGTTGCTGGGATGAAGGATTGACATGTGGGGGTATCGATGTGCTGTGTGAGGTAGTGTATTGAGGCAAAGGAGGGAGAATGCGTGGGGATGAGGTGACATGTTGGTGAAGATGAGGGTGGATGTGTTGGGTGTGTGTGTTAGGGAATGGAGTACTGGTGTGTGTATACGTGTTGGGGAGATGGTGTTGTGTAGTTGTTTGTTGGGGCTGGGTGGATATGTGTGTGTGGATTTGATGTTGTGGGTATGAGTGTGGAATAGGTGTGTAATGCTGGGGGAAGGGTGGTGTATTATGTATATAAGGTTGAATAGACGTGGGGGGAGTGGAGGTGGATGTATGTGTTTGAAGGGTAGGGTAAGAGAGGTGTTGAAAGTGAGGAGATAAAGCGGGTGGAGCGTGATGTGTAGTGGGTGTTGAAGATGGTGGTGTAGTGGTGGTATAGTTGTGGTGGGTCGGCCTCAGAATAAACGTTCATGATAGCGTCCGCATGTTTTACGTACTGGTTTATGGGAAGGTCAAGTTGGGCCTGGAGGTGGAGTTGCACTGTCGCAGGGAACAACTTGGAGTGGCGCCCGCGCCTCTTGAGTAGTGCCTCTGAGAAATGGTCTTCCCCCTTCTCATTTAGCTGCTGCATGTGCCGTAAGACCACGGAAGGACGGCGGCCATCCACTTGTATATCTTCTAAGGCCTTCAGGTACTCCTGGTCGGACATACCATGAGAAGAAACGATAGTGTCCTTCAAATCTTCGTAGGATGGATGTTGAGTGATAGTGGTCGGGATAGCATCAAATATGTCCTCTGGGAGTACCCGGAGGATGGCATTAATCTTCTGTTCGTTCATGAAGTTTGCGGAGCACAACAAAGTTTCCATGTGTACGTTAAGTGAGAAAGGTGGGACATATGGTGATTGTGAGGTGGCGTTATGTAACGAGGAAGTAGTGGGTGTTGAAGTGGAAGAATGTTGTAGGGGTGTGGGAACGGCAGCAGTAAGTGATGGGGGGGACGATATTGTTTGTGAGGCTAGAGTGGTGTCCATGGTGTAATACCGTTAGAACGATAGGAAAGGTAGGGGTATGAGGGTGTAGTAATACTACAATAACAGGGGTGGTGAGTATTATGGGCGGGTGTGGGTGTATGCTTGTGTGTGGGATGCACGAATAGATGGCGCGGGGAATTATATATGGTGTGGTGGGAGAATTTCAGATCATTGTGGAGCCAGCGCTGTATGGTTCGCACAGACACATCAGCCAGTAACACAGGGTTATTTTCCTTTAATTCTGGTGCTGTTATACGTGGTTCACTATCCACCTGCCTCCTTAGAATCATTAGAGTATGTGGGGTAGATTTCCTTGGCCGTCCTGTCGAGTTTTTCTGTAATGGCGGGTAACAGTTTCCACAGTCATGAAATTTTTTAGTCCATCGCTGGACACTTCGTAGAAAACGCCGCTACCTGCACAAAGCCTCCCACCGTGTTCCCGCCTTGATCACATAAGTGCGTTCCAGTCCTACACAACTCTCCTGAAGCAACTACGGCCCTCTCACGACGCTATACGGCAGGCTGGCCTTCTATCTTTACTTGTGTGTGTAACCCTGTACTTACCAAAAAATTGTTACCGTGTATTCTAGAGTCTGTTCACATGGGTAGTAATGCAAGGGCTTCTTTGTGGTTATACTATAAATGTACTGTACACTGAAATATACAGTTAATAGCAATTGTTTACACAGTAATCGATTACCCAATAAAATAATCGATTACATATATTTTCAACCAGTAATCAAAGTATAATTGATTACGCCGACCAATATTTCCAAATTGTTCACATGCAATTATTCGCAGAAACATGAAATTGTTAGGGAAGTCATTTTATAGTTGCATCTCAGTGTTTATAGAGGTAACTTTAACATTTTCGCATGTATAATATTTTTTTATGTAAGCTGGTGCACCCGTGCCATTCCGCAGATAATCCTCGGCATCCGCAGGTACAAAGCCACGTTTACAAATACACGAATAAGCTCTCAAAGCCGTCACAAATAATTGATTGATTGATTTATAGATGCCACTAGGTATTTACCGCCCAACATAAAATGGTCATCTACATAATTTAAAATAAAAAATGTGCACACATTAAATAGACTTCACTACTCCAAAAGGGATAGGCAGCATGATTAAAGGGACAAATAAACTAAAAATCACATTTTCAGTAAAAGAACCTGTTAACTTAAGCAAACTATATAAAAGAATCAAAATCTTAAACATTGAACTATCTAAAAAGCCATACTTATTATAAAATTGACAATTTAGGGAAGAAGCCAGCCTCCTCCACATAGGAGAGAATGTTCCCTCCCACACTACAAGCTTCCTCCCCGAGCTCCTGGGAGAGACTGCAAGAACCGTCACCCACCCGGTACTCGGAGAGGTGCCTACGACGAAGGTCCCCAAGGCTGGGACACTCGAAAATAAGATGCCGCACTGTCAAAGGGACCATACAATCATCACAGTAGGAAGGGTGAGCCATGAGTCAACAGTGTGTGGCCAATGCGGAGACGGACAAGAGCTGTCTCCCACCGACGAGACAGGCCGCTGTAGCTAAAAAAACCCAGGCTCTGGCGGATGCCATGGAGCTTGTTAGCCCTGACAGCGTCCCATCTGTTCTGCCAGCTTGAACGAACGGCAGCATCTATGTAGGGTCAAAGGTCAACTGCAGGTATGGCATGACGCCTGGCAGGAGGCCGAGAACTGGAGGCCGCAGCCTTAGCCAGGGTGTCAGCCCTCTCATTCCCATTGACACCCACATGAGCCGGGATCAAACAAAATGTGACTCTGCAGCTACGATGACCCAGGAGGACAAACCACTCGAAAATGGCAAACACCAGGGGATAGGAAGAGTTAATATTGCCCAAGGCCTCCAAGGCACTACAGGAATCGCTAAAAATAGTAAAATAAGACTGTGGGAGAGTAAAAATGACTTGGAAGGCATATAAAATGGCTGAGAGCTCGGCAGTATAAATGGACATGACAAAAGGGAGCCTGCCACCACAACAAAAGTCAGGAAAGACAGCCCCTAAACCAACTCCAGCATCAGACTTTGACACAACAGTGTACACAGGGAGAGACTCCCTGTGAGAGGAGGCATGTTTTAAAAATAGGGAACGAGCCACTGGAGGAGGAAGAGATTCCTTCTTGTCTGAAAAGTAGGTGCAGGTGTAAATTTTTGGAAGAAGCCATGGAGCCACCCTGGGAACCCTCACAGGACAAATCTGGAAGTAATCAATGCCCATCTCCTCCATAGCCTTCCTGACCCGCCATGGTATGCAAGGATGTAAAAGGTAGTACTGAGACATGATATCAGATGACACCGCCAAGTAGGGAAGGGGGTCAGGAAGTCGATGTAATGGATGCCAACAACGAACCATTAAGGGCTGGTGACGGAGATCAATAGGTGGATCATCAGCGTCCACCAGGAGACTGTGGATTGGGGATCGCCAGATGTACTCCAGCATGATGAACAGGGTCTAAGACTCTGAGATGGGCATCTGTGGCAAAGGAGTACACTTCACACCCATAGTCGAAATTTGACCTAATAAGAACATGGTATAGGTGCAGGATGGTGGCACGATCAGCCCCCCGGGACCATATACAGGTTACGAGCCTGGAGACAAGAGACCTTAAGTGAACGTAAATGGGGAACCCAAGTCAAACGTCTGTCAAATAGAAGATCCATAAATCGAGTCTTCTCAACACAATGTATCCGGTGACCATATATGAATAAATTCAGATCAGGATGGATGCCCTGGATATAGCAGAAGTGCATAGTAACCGCCTTGGCAGGAGAGAATCGAAACTCATGAAAACCAGCCCAACTTAGAATCTTGTCAAGGGCAAACTGCATGCGCTGCTCCACCACTGACATACGGGAAACAGCAAACCAGACCGCTAGGTTTGTCAACATACATTGAGTTGGATATACCGTCCAGATGGGATAAAGTAATGTCGTTAATTGCCACTGCAAACAACGTAACACTGAGGATGCTTCCCTAGGGAACGCCGTCCTCCTGTTTAAGGGTGCAGAGAGGGCTGTAATGTCACTCACACACAAAAACTGTAACCACTGAGAAACTCCTTAAAAAAGCTTGGAAGACGACCCTGCAGGCCATATGCATGGAGTTGCTGCAGGATGCCATATTGCCATGTAGTGTCATAGGCTTTCTCTCAATCAAAGAATACACAAACAAGGTGTAGATGTCGTGCAAAAGCCTGACATGCAGCAGCTTCCAACCTGACCAGAAAGTCTGTAGTGGAACGGTGTTTACGAAAGCCAGACTGGGACGGAGACCCTGTTCCAGGAAGTACACCAATCTGACATTCATCATCTTCACAAATAGTTTGCAGAGACAGGAGATCAAGGCAACAGGTCGGTAATTTAGGGCAACACTAGAGTCTTTGCCCAGCTTGGGGAAAGGAAGGATGGTAGCAACCCTCCACCCAGAAGGAGAGACACCCTCCAGCCAGATTCTGTTATATAAAGCTAGAAGAAATAAGATCGCCGCATCACCTAAGTTTCGCACTATTGCATATGGGATGTTGTCTGGCCCATGAGAAGCGTCACCACAGAGAGAGAGAGAGCAGAGTTCAGGTCTCTCAGGGTGAATATATGGTAATAAGTTTAATTCTTCTGGGCTCCCAACTCATGACTGACATCCAGAGGTCGTGAGTCACGGCTGGGAACTCTTGTAAGGGCCTCTGCCATGCTGTTGGCCACTGTTAAACCATCCATGATCTTAACTCCATTGACTTTAAGGACAGGTGGAGGACTAGGAGAAAACTTGCCCGCCAACTTATGGACTCTCCTGAACACTTGGGTGAGTGTGGCTTTAGTATTAATTGAAGACACATAGGCCTTTCAATTTGCACGTCGTGTCTCTTTTAAAACTCGTCTAGCTGGGCCCTGGCCCATTGGAGGTCCTCTAAAAGAGTTGGGTTCCTTCGATTGCGACGAAGGCGAGAGAAAGCAGCGCGCTTCTCCCGCACAGCAGTGGTGCAGATTGGTGACCACCAAGGGACAGGACGTCTGGGAAAGTGGCCAGGAGTATTAGCAATGAGTAATTATAGTCTGTTCGCTCGTCTTGGTTGAGAAGGGAATCGAGACATGGGATAGTGATGAGGAGGAAGAAGGAGGCTCAGAGAAGCCATTATGGTCTACACCTTCTCCTCGTACAGGTACTGTTTGTGGAGACTTGGTCTCCCTTTCATGGTGATAGAACAGTGTGTGAATATTATTGGAAACAAGGGAGAGTTCCCAATATTTGGTGATTTAAAATATAAGCCATTACGGTCTACACCTTATCCTCGTACAGAGCCGGC
This sequence comes from Petrolisthes cinctipes, assembly GCA_033782935.1. NCBI lineage: Eukaryota > Metazoa > Arthropoda > Malacostraca > Decapoda > Porcellanidae > Petrolisthes > Petrolisthes cinctipes. The sequence continues at coordinate 33,289 of JAWQEG010002493.1, forward strand.
AAGCCCCGCAGAGTAACTCACATACATATACACCTATGCACACATATTGGTATAATTAAGCTAGGCATTTCGGGCGTATCCACCTGAGATTGCCAGGTTTAGGTACTGGTATATTAGGGTGGTTAGGGTATAAATTTGTTCAAGGTAGAAAACCCATCACAACTCTGTTGAGTATTGAGCCAGTGCCTCCTCCAGGGTTGGGGTTGTGGTAGTAGTTGTGGTCCTACTATCATTTCATTTTCATTTGTTTGGGTTTGTGGTATATATGTGTATTCGTGTTGTCGCGTGTAAAGTTCATAGAAGGTAGGAAGAGAAGGAACTTGTCTGTGATACCGTGGGGTGGGAGTAATTGAATAAAGATTGTTTGTGAGCCAATTTGAGGGTGCTAATAACATTTCCCAGAGTAAATAGGATGGTAATTTGTAAAACATACAGTATATAAAAATTACTTATAAATAACAGACTATCACCAGAAGATCATTTAAATTCAAAAGCAAAGATCACATACATCTATCAGCAAATAATGAAGGTAGGTTTCTCCTGTATAAGTGAAGAAATGGTAAAGAAAGCAATTGTCACTCATGAGACCAACATATGAATATGGATCAGTTGTACGGCACCCACAACTGAAATAGCATGGTGAAAAAATTGCAAAGGTGCAGAGAGCACCCACAGGAAGAGTGCCTATCTCAAAAGATCAGAGTTATGAAGAAAGACTTCATAAACTACAATTTAAATGATCTTCTGCCTTCTGGTGATAGTCTGCTATTTATAAGTACTTTTTATATATGTTTTACAAATTCTACACCTTTTCAACGTTTATTTTGTTTGAGTTTTACTGCCTTGGGTGAGTCACCCCCTTTGCACATTTGCATGTGCATATAGATAGATAGAGATAATGCAATAGTGTCCTAGTACTCTACCAACTCTATATTTGCCCTTATCCCAGGTTCTTGTCTGAGAAGGCATACAGACTGATATAATCTTAGATTAATGACTACAGGTAAGGAACTTTAGTTTTTTATTTCCAATGCTATGACCTCAGAAATTGATGGCAATATCTGAATTTGTTTAGTTTATCATTCTTTGCTTGTTAGTGTCACTACTCCTCCCTCTTGTGTATTTCCTCCATATGATGTAGTTTTTTACGTTGTACCATCTCTTATGTTTATATTAAATTTCGCCGCTCCTGGGGTTTACCTCTATTTATAGCTGTCTGCTGGGTAAGGGGGCGGGGCTAGGTCAATTTGGCTGGCTCCTGATTGGTCTGGCCACGGGTTGGCTGATCCTGGTGGTAGGGGGGGATATATTGCTGTTGATTATTCTTCTGGAGGTGGGAAATCTTTGGGAGTCTTCTGCAGGGTGCAGTGTTTGAATATATATGGTTTCGAAGAAGGCCAGTCGTCTGATGGTGTTATTACATGAGGTCTTGGTGGGTGAGGGCTTGATGGAATGGTGTCTTGTAGTGACTTTTTATAGTGCCATTTTGAAGGTGTAAGGTAAGGCGTCTCGTCAAGCGAGTCCTCGTCATCCCGATGTAAGAGTGTGGCTCACAGTCCACATTGTTGCAGGTGTGTCGGTAAATGACGTGGTCTTATGGTCCTAATATGCATCCTATTTCACGGATTTGGAAGCCGTTTTCGGCCAGTTTTACGATAGTCATAGTAGCTCAACTAAGTGAGAAGTACTTTTGACCCCAGCCCGCAGATAGGTGGGGTTATGCGAGGTCATATGTTGTCAAATTTGCAAGTTGTCTGAATTTAATGAAATTAAATCAGTTTATGGGTGAAATTTGATCCCGAATCTAGTGATTATACTCCCTTCGACAAGAGGCCGCTGGCCTCCAACTCCCCGCAGGAGAGTGTAGGTCGCCCGATGGGCGACAACGGGGAGGCTGCAGGCCTCCCACTCTCAAGGGTGGTTAACGAAGAGGCCGAAGGCCTCTTGCCCCCTGCAGGGACGCCCGTAGTGTGGCTGGAACATGCTAGTATATATATTTATATATATTTATATATATTTATATATATATATATATATATATATATATATATATATATATATATATATATATATATATATATATATATATATATATATATATATATATATATATATTTTCTCTTTCAAACCAACGAGGTTGAAGGAAATGGCTTGTTATGCATTAATGAGTTTATTATTTATATTTTCAATATTTCTTACATTTTTTCTTAAGTCTTCGCTTAGACGGTGGATAAGTGAGGCAAATGTTGAGTTGTTGGGGGAGGTCGACGTTTCGTCCAGTACACTGGACATCTTCAGGAGGAAGTGGCGATTCTTGTTTTTTTTCTCTCTCTCTCTTTATGCCTATCACCCATAGTTGTGGGCATTAAGGCAGTATTTTCTTTTTTCTTTCTCTTTTTACTTTTTAATTTCTTCTCTATATCTTTACTGCCAGAGACAATTGGTTTTGATTTTGCAAATCTGGCCTGTGATGTCAATCTGCTGCTGGTCCAGACTTCCCTGATCTGGAAGATGTCGGGGTCTTGGCAACTGGGGATGTGCTGATGAAAGAGGTCGAGGCGACGAGAGGCAGACATCCACCAGTCCACGGTGACTGTGGGTGGTGGGTTGGTGGGTGGGCTGTCATCCCTCCTCCTCCTCTTCCTCTTCTTAACAGTCTGCCATTCCCCTTCATCTTCCAGGTCCATATTGTCAGTTGTGTCCTCTCTCATGGTAGTGGTGGAGGAGGAAGAGCAGGAACTGGTGTCAGGGACCTGAGTATCCTCCTCCGTCGCAGAGTCCAGTTCTGAAGTCTCAGGTGGTGGTGGTGGTGGTGGTGCTGGTGCCTTCACGCTGTTCGCCCGGTTGAGCGGGCGGGGCAACATCAACTGGCGACGGGGGTGGGCCGAAACGGGTGGTGGTGGTGGTGCATCCGTTGTGCTCCTTCCCCGTCTTGCAGGCTTGTTGCCTCGTTTCTTGGTGGTGGTTGTAGTAGTAGTGGGTGGTTGAAAATCAAGAGAAATGGCTATTGGTGGTAAGCCATTTCTCCTGAAGATGTCCAGGAGGAGGTCAGAGAGACGACCTAGCCCTTCTGCAGCTAAGGCAACAGCAGTCTTGGTGCAGACGATGACAATGTCTGCCTGCTGCTGCCGTCGCTGCGGTGGTTGGGCGTCAGCCGTCCTCCTCCCACGGGCATGGAGTGAGCCTCGGACCTGCCCATCATCAGGTCCAGCTACGTTGGTAGCCTCCACGCCCTTCCTCCCTTCTTCCACAGAGAAGGACACCTCCTCTCCGTCTCCCAGTGATGGTGGTGAGGTGGTGGCAGCAGAGAGGAGGATGCCCCTCCTGTGGACGAAATAATCTTTCGAGTTCGAGGTTATAAAGCCATAGCCCTTCAAATGGTTAAACCACTTCACCCTGCCAACAAGACGGTCGGCAGGGGAAGTGGTGTGGTTGGCAGTAGGTGCTGTCTGGGCCATGGCTGGATGTAGACTCTCACCACCCGGCGATTCTGAGTGGGTGAGGGGTATTTATCTGTTTTCCGTATGTGGGGTGGACGGGGCCACCTTATCAGAGGCCTAGTGATTGGTGGATGGGGGGTAGCTTCTGATTCTGGCGCTACGTCTGAGTTGTTGGTTGGTTGTAGTGGTGGTGGGTAAGATGTTAGATGCTTGTGGTGGGTCAGTAGGTGTTGGAGGTGTGGTGGGTATCCTGACGGTGCTGGTGATGTGTCGTTTTCTGGAGGGCAGTATTTGGAGGTCTTGTGTCTGGTTGTTTATAGAGGGTTGTAAGGTTTCTATGTAGATCGCTTCTAGGTAGGAGAGTCGTCTGCTGTCTGTTTCTTTGCCTAGTATGGTGGTATTATTTACTAGTTTGTCACGTGTCAGAGCTTGGTTGTCTTGGGTGCGGTAGTGGTCTTTTTTATGGGAGTGTTGTTGTACTGTAGGCAACAATGTTTCTCATCTCACTATTTAAAAAAGAAAATTTAAAATTCATACTGAAAATAAATAAGGATACGAATACCAAAATTATCAACAAACACTAAACTACTTCAACATCTATACAGTTAAATTTATCTGTAAATCTGTCTATGAATGCATATTGAATTTCGGTTACTAAAGGTAGAAATGAATATGTGCAACCTTAAAACGAATCAAAGCAAGTGCCGTGAAGCAATGCCAGGCTGATCCCCGCCCGTCACCATCAGTTGGCTGATGTATGACAACCACAACTGAAAAAACATACGAGATATTCCAGTATGCGTTATAATTTAATTCCTCATTATCAATATCTACTACTATTTATCATATACTGTATAAGTGGCATATAAACATCATTAATATTGTTCACCACAATGCTCTCTTGCCTGAATATAATGTTGCATTAACACTAAACTTTCTTGGCAACTCATTGAGTAATCATCTCCGTGGTTTTATGTTAAACTTTCTTCCTTCACTACTCCAACGTGCAGGGTATGGTATAGAGGAGCACAGGGGGATAAAGAAACATCCTTCCGCAACTGCACCTACAGTGTGTTACAGGTCTAAGCAGTTTTCTTTCTTCCGTAAACAATCAATTTCACTCCCCCAGGTCACACCTTCTGTCTGTATACCCAACTCTGCCTTCACTCTCAATCTCCCAACTCTCAATTTCCCAGGCCACACCATAGGTCAGTAGTCAATGCTCCCTTTACTTTTTCTCCCTTCACTCCGAGGCCCCTTCGACGGTCCGTACGCAATGCCCTCTTCCTCCTGCCGTTGCTGGGCATCACCAACGCCATCACTATGATACCCAATCCTCTAGAGAGATCCGCCTTCGAGTTCGGGGTTTGGTCTTACGGCACAAACCTACTCACCTCCTTCCAGGGTTTCGTTGTGGCCTGCATATACTGTTTCTTTAATGGCGATGTGAGTATATACAGCTATCTTAGTAATATAATGTATGTTTGTTTGGAGAGAGAGAGAGAGAGAGAGAGAGAGAGAGAGAGAGAGAGAGAGAGAGAGAGAGAGAGAGAGAGAGTCCAAGAAACACAACATTAGCAATGACAAAGGCTCTGTATATCATATTTTACTCCTGTGTAGCTCTGCAACTTTTGTATAAGTTGAATTACTCCACAGATATACAATTGGTGGTAAAAGTCCTGTCGCCACATCTGCCAGGTCATGAAGCACAGTATATGAAATAATTTTATGCTTTACAGGTTCGCTAACTAAAAACACAGAAGTTAAATAATTAGTCTCTTAGATATTGTAATTTTTATTGGTGGTTGTATTTACTTGATGGTTAGCATTTATGATATTCTTCAAGAAGTGGGTATGTGAAGTGACAGGACTTTTGTTGCAGACTGTATGCTTCTTTTATAAATCTCTGTAGCTTTGTGTAATTCTAATGTAGCATACATACCTTTACACGTGTGTCTACATAACTACTTAATGACGATTTAACAGTTCGTATTACTATGTGTAGCTCAATGGACAATTAGTGATGAGTGTAGTGGTAGCTAGCAACTCCATCCTGGTAATGAAGAGAGTACAGTTGGGGACATATGTAACACAGACACACCTGAAACGGGGCCCCTCATTGAGCGTAGGGTAAAATGAGACTGTGTTTGGAGAGGCGCTTCCTATTCTATGCTTGATAAGGTTAAAAATGTGTCAGTTTCATATGTCCATAACTGTACACAGTGAATATCGTGACCACATTCTTCCAACACCTGATGGATTCATTGCATTTAAAGTTAAGAGGGTACTACAGTGTTGGTAGTAAATCTGGAGCAACTGATCCTCAAAATTATTCCAACCAACAACAGGCCACCATTGTTTTTGTTCATCTGGTCCTGTTTCCTGGCATACTTTGGAGAAATTAAGGCGCTCTATTGCACTACCAAAAGTATACTATCTCCTTTCACTTCCCACGAGTAAAGAAAACTCCACTATAGTGGCGTCGTGTTGCTTGGACTAGTTTTTAGGAATCAGTAATTGCTCCAGATTTACCACCATCACTGTACTACCTACTCCCAAATGACACTGAGAACACTACCACCGAGGAGAGATACTGGAGTCTGGTTTGCAATATCCTTAAAGGTTTCCAAACGCCGTCATCTGATCAACTTTAGATGTCGTCGACACACTTTCTGCTATGAGTATGTAACTCTTATCGGACTTGATTTTCCCCCTCACTCATAATGTCCTCGCATGCTAAGTAAAACAAACAATGTGCTATTCTCCCTATCATTTCTTGTATAACGTCACGCCACATTAAATGAACACTGTGCTTTAGCCTGACTAGAAATGCTACCCTATTATTCTTGGTATCCCTACACGCCAGGTAAAACAAACACTATGTTCCGGTAGAACAAGAAATACGATACCATCATCTTTATAATTCCTTGTATCCTCTAACGCCAGGTAAAACAAAAACTGTGCTCCGGTATGACTAGAAATACGACGCTGCAACCCCTCTCATTCTTGGTGTCTCCTCACGTCAGGTAAAGCGAACACTGTGCTACTACTGGCGTCTCAATGTTACTCTACGAAGTCGGAAGAAAAGATCAGCCTCAGCCTTCCCTGACGCTAAGGGCTTCTATGATACTGGTTACGGTCCTCGCCCTCCAAAACTACACTTCAAGGTGGGATGTTTTTCATATTGCTGTGAGTTAGTGATAGGTGTTTGTGTGTGCATTAGTGTGTGTGTGTGTGTGTGTATTGTTATTCTTGTGATTCAGTAATATGTGTGTGTGTGTGTGTGTGTGTGTATGTGTGTGTGTGATCAAGGGGGCTGCGTGAATGGCTTGCCTCCTCGTTTGTTTCCACTACAGTTTGCCGACCCGACGATTTTCCATTCAAAATTCTTAAGACCGATGCTGCTGAATCCAATGTAAAGGTCATGCCATTCACCGTGTTCTTGTGCCAGAGGCCCCTGTGTAGATATATCTCTGGTGTCCACGATACGCACAAAATAGGTATATGGATGTAAGAATTTTCCATGTGACATGAGAGGCGAGTGCAAGATATTTTAGCTTGACTCTACAACTTTCTCAATCTGGTGTGATAAGGAGAGAGAGAGAGAGAGAGAGAGAGAGAGAGAGAGAGAGAGAGAGAGAGAGAGAGAGAATACAAAAAGGATATCAACGGAAGAGAGAGAGAGAGAGAGAGAGAGAGAGAGAGAGAGAGAGTAGTTTGCTAACCGATATGGAGCAATTTACATTTATCCGCATTAAAGGACATTTGCCATGTTTGCGCCAAATTTGTCAGCATATCTAGGATTTTTTGCATTTTTTTTTTTTTTTGTATGTGCATTATTATGTACCATATTTGCTATTTTTGTGTCATCAACAAAATTTGATATAATGCATGAACGGCCTTCATTTATGTCGTTTATGTAAACTAGAAATAGAATTGGTCCTATTACTGACCCCTGCGGCACCTCGCTCATAACGTCAATCCAACTAGATGATTGTCCATTTATTATAACAAGTTGTATTCGGTTGCTCAGCCAGTTTTATACCCATCTTACGGGAAATACCCTCCTTGAATTATGTGTGCTATTAATTTAGCTATTAAACTTGAATGAGGAAGATTATCAAAAGCCTTTTCTAAAATCTAAATAAATTTTGCCCACTGTTTTGCTTTTATCGCATTCATTGTAAATATTAATGAAATCTAATAGGTTTGGTGAAGAAATCCCACAATGGTAGACGAAAAGATATATCACCATACAGTTTCAGTGAACGACTGTTGCCCTCTTCAGTGGTAAATAGTCAAAGACAGAATGACTATTCACCATTGAAGAGGGCGATCATTGTGGGTTTTCTTCACCTTGTTGACGTTCACGTCAGAGTCAACTCTCCTTCAGATCTAATTTGTCTTTTAGGCACGAGCGTTTATTATCAAAGCAGTGTTGAGTGTCACTATGTTGTTATCCTCTAAATGGTTAATAATTCTATCTCACATGAGTGTCTCTAGCATTTTGCATACATCTGAGTTTTGGTTTATTGGATAATTATTCAGTTATCACCTGAGCAATGAAATTAACAGACGTGTATCTGAACGCCCCTGGATTCTGTCAACTGACCTTGCAGCAGGAAGCCCAACAGTTGACTGAGTGTCGTATTGCTGTTGTTGATGTTTTCCCGGGGCAGAATGGCCTCCTGCCCCACAGACCCCCGGTACGCTCTGGTCACAGTGAAAAACATATATATGCCTGGGCTACCAAATTACCAGAGCTTACTGGACTAGGGAGTCTGGGGGCCTCCGACTGCCAGGGAGATTGGAAAGAAAGTTTTTTATCCCACAACCAGAGCTGTGGGCCCAAGTCCACGCTACCACAAGAGCTACAAGTCAAGCTGCACCTTTTATGAGACTAGTCCTGAAGGGACCATAATGTGGGAGGGAGTTTAGACTGCTGCATGCACCCCTGTGTGCTGGCAGTCCACACAGCAGTGAAAAAAAATAGAGCCTCTGGTTGCAGTACACTTCACATGGATTTAAAATCCATGTGGGCAGATCTCGTCAATCCAATAGAAAGTGACCAGATCATACATTTTTTTTTTTTTTCTAGCCATGTGGAGGATATTCACAGAGAATAGAGGCAACCCCCTTCGGCAGCAGTCCCAAGTAGAATTGCTTACTTTTATTTCATCTGTTCACTTGGGTTTCTGAATCTTATTTTTCATCTGGCAAATTTGTTTATTGTATTTTCCCTGTTAGCTCATCTTTAAAATCAATTCCCCCTCATTTTCTTGGGTGCGTTTTTACATATAGCTGTGTTGCTTAGCTGAGAGAGTATCTTAATTATTTTCTATTAATTTTGCGCAAATGCGTATTTTTGTTTATTTTCGTGTCACTTATTAAATTCGGACAATTGCTATAATTTTGATTTATATAGTTTGTTTCTGCTCTCGGTTTTTGTGTGTATATATGGTCTGTTTTCTAAGTGTTTATCCGTATGTTCATAAGCTATTTTTAAGTTATTTCGTTTTTGCATAATGATACATTTTGATAAACCTCTTTTCGAGTTACTGGAGTGCTGGAAATCACATCCTTTGGTCCTTGTATTATTTTCGGTTTATTTGAGTGTTGAGTGTAGAAACTATTTTGAAAGTAGTATGTGTCTTCTTTCTTAATCCACCTAGATGCCAGTAGTTCTCTCAAGAATGTTTCTGATTTGATCTGACCTCACCTTATCCAAGGCCACCGATAAACAATGCCCCGTCGACCAGACCGTGACGTCATCAAAGGAGTGCTACCGCTCCGTCCTCACACAGTGACCACTAAGTTCTCTTTTCCTTTACCAGACTTACTTTCCTTTCTATTTTTCCTTGTTTTTATTCAATTAGCGATCTTTATGCTTTGTGTGTGTGCGTGTGTACTTTGTTATATCAATGGCGGCACATTTCACACCATTTTATATATATTTCACACCATTTTATCTATAATACCATTTATATTATGATACAGACATCATATCAAAGCAACAAACGTGGGTAGCCTATATGCTGCAAAATACACTTGACCTGGGAACAATATATGTACAGTACAACTACATCAATATTCTTATTGTCTAATAGAATTAAATAAAAAAAAATTATTACAGTAATTCTATTTTAATGATACATATATACAATACATTAAGCACTACACTTTGTCTACTTTGAGAGAGTCTGAAGTTTTCTTTTTTAACACCTACGTTATTTCCTGCTCTGTTAGCTATAGGAATGTTGTTTTCTTTAGCACAGTAGTTATTTACAATTGCGTTGGTCGAAGCATACACTATCATTATTTCTGTAATTTTTTGTGATATGACCATTTTCACAAACATCAGTTGGAAATAGGAGATCAGCATCTCCTAGAGCAGTGATTGCAATGGATGTTGCTACATTTCTTTGGCTAGTAACTTTACGAAAGGAAGTTGAACAATTTTGCTGATTACAATATAATTATAGAAGACCATGTTGGATGTCACACTGTCTGGATATATAAAAGATCCGCTGCACTTTCGTGTTCTGGAATTTCTTCACCACTATTTGCACAGGTAATAATTTCCTTGCAGGCATTACATTTCATTTTCTTTATCACTGAGTAACAACATTAGCCTGCCAAATAAATAATTACTGGGATTATGTCCTTGCACCTATCAATATCCTCCTATGAAACCTCAACTTCTTCATGACATAGGCCTAAATCAATTTGTTCGTCGTCTTTCACTTCCTCCCAGTTCACGTCCTCAAAATTTTTCAATATTATCTTTGTGTCATGTAGTTACCTCCTGATAATTGCCGATATTTTCATCCACAATCGTGTGGAGGCACGACATGATGCAATAACATAAAAAGGTTACAATATTATAATAAAAAGTATGGTAAGAATCTACATTTGTGTATATAGTAGGCCTATTCATTACTAAGGCACGTGCATACAACAGTAGAATCATTGTTACTCATGCTCGCATTTTTAGTTGGAGTGAAGTCGTCTCGTCTGATGGCAGTAAACCATTTCCTGTGAAGTTCTTCATCCTTGGGAAACTTAAACATGTTAACCTTTTGTCCTTATCTAAAATTCCCCTTGCAGTTAATATTGTAATAAAAGTGGACAATTATTCTGCAGCACAGCGAGATCCTTCCCCTACCATAATAACCTGAATACTAACCCTTCTAAGGTCAGCCCTCCTTTAGCAACGTCACAGAGATTAAAATGTCCCATCCGCGCGGCCTTGTATATCGGTGGACTTGCCTTATTCCCTCCATTACCCACGGTAATTGTCCTTTACCTTTCACCTTACCTCACTCCAACCCAACCGTTCTTTACTTTTCACCTAACATCACCCCAATCCTACCTTCACAAATTCTGACCTCCTCCCTTAATCCTTCCGTACATGGCGCCACAACACACCTGCAATGGTAGATTCGGACTGACCCTATTTGAAAACATCGACGAACACATTTGCCATTTTTGTTTGATACGAGAACAAATAAATGAGAAATTAGATAAATCATACCTAAGAATCGTTGCTCTGTCGAAGTTGAAAGTCGGATTGCAACAAAAAACAACCCAGGATAGGACGTCAAACATTATGGTTGATATCTACACCCGACCTTACCCCCACTCCCCCTCAGGGAGATAATAATTTTCAACTACCTACCCCAGGAGCATTATCTCAGTAGCCAGCCAAAATAGATTTCAGAATCATGCAGACTTTGGCGACACAGAGGATGAGTCTGAAGTTAGACTAGTAGGTGACTCAATGATTCGTGGCCAGTTAATTTAACAAAATTCTATGCTTGAGCATCTAAGACCAGGGAACTGTATTGCTTCCCTGGTAGTGGTATGGACGATGTAGTTGCTGACATTGACCAAATGTCTAGTATGGCCCTTCAAAATACAACTTATGTTGTACGTACCAAGGCCAATTAAAATAGGAGGAAGAACGAGATCAGATTACAAGCCATTAATAAGCAGCTAAACCCCGAGACACCTGACCCGGCACAGCTGCAGTTACCCTCTCTCTCTCTACACACAGACACACACACACACACACACACACACACAGCCTACACACTACTTGACCTGACAAGTCTCAAGTGACATATTCTCTCAGCTTACAGCTGTTTGTGAAAGGAAACACCGGGACCTCTCTTTCTACTTTCACACAGGAAGGAAGAGAGAGAGAGAGAGAGTAAGGAATACGAGAGATAGAGAGGGGCTGGCTAAACTTGACCCACAGTAAATAAACTGACCCTTGACCATTAGACAGCAAGATCTAGACACTGCTGGCAACTCAGAGATAGGAAATACATATAAGGGAAAGGAACAAGAATTACTTAGGATACTTACTTAACTCTGGGCTCCACAAATAGGCATACAAGACAGGCACAGTATTCCCATAGAGTTAAATATAATAAATGAAGTCTATTTAACAGTGAAGTTTAATTCTACCACTTTGAATCTACACCCACCCTTAGTACGCTACCACACCAACTCCAAGAATAATTTAACACACAATTAAGTTACCAGATCCTGAAAGAGTCCAATTAAGCCTTAAGGACTGGTACATTTTGATGGCAGAGGTGTTTTGCAACATTGCAAGGTAGACTTCACAGGAGTCCAGAGACAAACATAGTTCAAGAGCAAGTCGAAGGATTCACTTGTAAATTCTCTCAAGTAATTCCTTCAGTGGTTATAGTCTTATGACCTCTAACAGAGGGAGATAAATCACAAGTACAGTCACGAGCGTAAGTTTCTTTACCACCCTGGCGAGAGTTAGGTCGAAGTCGTCGTTGGATATGGGCTGGACGAACAAAAATGAACCAGTTCATAATGTTCGGATGATGCTTCAGGTCACTAGAGGTGTTCACTTATATACAACAAATTTTACACCGTCATGAGATACTGACTCCCAGTGTTCGTTTGCCTGGCCCTTCTCCAACCACAACTTCGACCTCATTCTCGCCATGGGGGTAAATAAACTTATGCTCGTGACTGTACTTCACTTACAAGAGTCCCCTGCTGCAACATCACTACAACTCCACCTACAACAGGGACCTCATCTAAACCACAACAAACAACCTTTACTTTATCTCCACGCCGACGCCCCATTACATAAATTCTCACGTAAGGGCAACGCATCAACCTTCATCACCCCCACCCCCGATAACGACTGTTGGTGTGTGGGCTAATTAATCATCATCGCTTCGTCCCTTCAACATCGTCATATCTTTACGACATCGTCAACTCGTCAGGCAACGCCCCAACTAGACCTCGTCATTACGTCATCATCGTTACTGTTACAGTCTACACACAAAAGTGGGTACATTTTACAAGAGTACATTACATTATTTTCCACTTGCTCACGAACATGTTAGAAAAAAGTTAGGTTCCTCATTCGAATGCCCAAAAAGAATAATTTAGCCAAATTGAAACAAAGCTTAGATATGTTTTCCCCCATAAGAAATCCTACCGACTCACAACTAAAATCGAATATCACCAACGATGATTCATTAAGCTCCGAGCTACAATATTCATCCCCTGCGTCCCAAAGTCTCGGTCCGAGTGCCAACACACACGAAACACCTTCTTCTGCTTCTCCAAAGTTATCCTCATCAAAGACACGATCTGGTATACCATATCAACTTGTATCTTCTCCAACCATGGCTAATCCTCCACAATCTCCTAATGTCTCTGATCCTCCTACGACTTTTAACACCACTAACTCTACTATGCCTAACCAATTTCAAACAGTGAGAATCTTACCAACCCCCAATTATTTATAGCAATACATAGGAGATGATCCAAGATATGGAATTCATCTCTTGTTACGTCATTTGGAGGATGATTTTTGCCAAGCGGATATAAGACAGGATACGGATAAGATTCGATTTGTGAGAGGTCATATTGCACCAGAATGTCCAGCTAGTTATATGCTAACAGCAAGTGATTTTTCTGATCCTGATAATTGAACATCATATGCTACATTTAGAGAGTTACTTATAGATGCTTTTGGAGACGGTCAACTCCACGGTTCATTATCTTGGGTGCAGAGAATGGCTAAAACAACTGCAGATAACATAAATGCACATGAACCAGCAAAAGCACTTGCATTTGCAGGGTTCCTACTTTGGATGCGAAAGAATCATGAAAATCCTCGCATTGGGTACATAATGGGAATATCACTTTAGATAATGCTATTAAAATAATCGAATATATCCAATTTACATTATTGTTAAAAGAAAATTACCGTTTAGATATTACTAAACAATCATTTGGTTCTACTGACAAACTAATTAAGTTAGCTAACTAACTTAGTGTAAAAGAACCTCATATCGTACCTCGTGCCTTGAATATTGCTCAATCCATGGAAACGAAGAATTTCAATCTTGGTGCCACAATAACTCAATGGAAATCACAGAGGAAATAGTGTAAACATAACTTACATAACTCTAAGGAAAATTATCAATGAAAACGTAATAAATATTCTTCCAATAAATATTGTCATTTACATGAGTCAACTTCACATTCCTTAGATGAATGTGTGGTACTTAAAAGAATGAAAGAAGACTTGCAAACTCGAAACACGAGGTACGAAACAAGACCACCACAATATTCAAAATGGCATCAACCTCCCAGAAAATAATACGAACCATAAGCCCTGTCGTCGCATCTGCCGGTAATGTACTAACAATCCCTGTACAAGTATCACATTGTAACACCTCTTTAATGATAGACATGGGTGCGGCAGTTTCCTTGTTATCTGAAATTTCCTTTTAAAAAATTGTGCAACTTGAGTCCCCAGCGACATTTACAAAACAAAATAGAGCCAATTGACATAGAATTGTCAGCCATAACAGGCAATACATTGCAGGTACTGGGTACAATTGCCCTTCCTGTGAAGTTAGAAAAAGTAACTAACCATATAACCATAAAATTTTATATGATACGGAATTATGATCTCCCAACAGACGGAGTACTAGGGTTATTAGACCTTACTAGACAGGACATTGTAATTAACCCAAAGTATAAAATAATACATTTCTAAAATAAATGTATTCCAATAGACCACGCTATTAACTCGGGAGAGATGCCAGTGACCGCCAGATTTCGCAATTGGTGTTGGTGGTCAACTCCCCATCTCCACTCGGAGTCAGAAATTAGTATAAATCATCATGGCGTAGAGACTGATGAATGAAACATGTTGGATATATCTATTAATTATATGATAATTAAACTTGAATTTGGATATGTTATACAAATCTATAATAGGCAAATAATCTTTCAGCAGAGCAATAAAAGACAACAGAACATTTGGGAATTACTATTTTTATTAGTGTTTTATCGCACACTTAAGTCTGCAATTTTTCCAACGACTTCGAAAGATGATGATTCTTCATTGGGCAACGTATAGCAAAAATATAGTAACCATTATCTTCAAAAAGTGGGAAAAATTGGGGCCGAAAAATGCAAGCAACCGAACACAACAGGCCGAAAGTTATTGTGCGAATTATCCAGTACAGTGATTCAACTGTAAACAGCAGCACGTTTTTCTACTCCTAAGCTGGCATCCATGGAGCTATTGTTCTGTAGTGAACGAAAATGTTGAGAAAAAGCCACTGGGAGTCTCTGGGACACAGGCAGGGCAGCAGAGTTTCATTGTTTATGTTTACATTTGTTTTCCACGGGTCATGTAATACTCATTTAGTTTGCTTCGGACAAATATATATACATAAGTTTAATGAATAAAACCCACTCTTGTTGACGGAAATAATATATTAATCCCTACAGTTTCGGTGGACACTGCCACCATCTTCAGTGGTCTAGCGAGAAGAAAGGAATGACATAGATAGTACATAGGTATGAATATACAGTTTGTGGAGGGGGGAGGGAAGGAGGTGTCAGTGGGATGGGGTAGAAGGAGGTGTCAGTGAGGGCAGGTCACGTGTTAATCCCTTTGGGCGTCATATTAATATATTATTTCCGTCAACAAGAGTGGGTTTTATTCACCGTTTATGATCATCACGCCAGTGTGATTTCACCAACATAAGTTAATATACATCATCAATATTTAAAAAAAATTTAATATATCAATAAATGTGTTCTAAGGGCAAAATTACCTTATCCCCTTCTAATGAGCACTAAGAGTATATATTTTTCATGACCCTGATATAATGGTTACCAACATATATCTTCGATAATTATTTTATACTCCAGCCCTTATTTTCCGATAAAATGAAGAAGAAAAAAAAAATGTCAGTCTTTGATTTCATGACCAAAACAAAAACACAATTATAGGTTGTTTAAAAGCAGCTATCACACGGGCACTTTTTCCGACGACATCGTGTCATACGACACGATTTTCGACGACATGTCGTGGGAAATGGGAGATTTCGGACGACGAGGTGTTGACGGAAACTATCGAAAACTGTCGGCGATTTCCTGCGACAGGGAGAGAGTCGTTGAAAGTCTATAGTGAATAATATTGTATGGAATATATTATTATGGCATATTATGATTTAAGAAGTGTTATGTATCATTATTTGAATATAGAAATTGTATTCCTAGATCTTATATATTATATACACCGAATTTAACTGTTAAATATAAGCATGGAACATTGATTTGATTTCGGGGTTTGTTTACATTTCTGCTTTCGCCTGCCGCCTGGTCCAAACCTCTTTCTTCTTCTTTCAAAGCAATTGCACATGCTCCAACAGCTAAAATGGTTAGGTTAGGTTAGGTTCGGTTCGGTTAATGACGTCCATCCTTGGTGATGTGGCTTTTGTAACAGAGTGTTTTGGTTGTCCCGCCGCCCGCGTGGTGTCGTCGGTCGTCGTTGTTGTCTGAATGAGAATTTGCCGTGTGCTATTGTTTCACGTGACATGTCGTCGAAAATGGTGTCGCAGGACACGATGTCGCAGGAAAAGAGCGACCGTGTGATACGGCCTTAAATTAATTGACAACATAATAATATTACAAAATATTTTTTCTGGCGGTCACTGGTATCTCTCCCGAGTTAATAGCGCGATCTATTGGGCAGGGAGCCTGGTAGATAGTGGAAGGTTTATATACATAATTAGCCCGGAACAGAGCGGGTATATCTTTACCAACTGCCATATTTGAGCTTGAGTGCTCTGTTCCAAGGGCATATATTTTGCAAAACTAAAAGAAATATGTGGTGGCGTATTGCGTGTAAACCATTAAACCTACATGAATAAATGATACATTATATTGAAGTACAAACCTTTAGCTGTCTTCTGATGCTTTTGCGATAGCTGAATATCATATGGACATCTGTAGGATGGGTAGCCAGCCCCGATTGACGACAACTCGATGCACACTTTTACACTCCTCTTGCAACTACAGAGACATGTTCCACATTCTGATTTCGACATAAAACGTGCCAGAATCACATTTTTCCAATGCCATCATGTGAAATATAACATCACTGTTGTTCTTATAATTACACCTGAGGAAGGAAGATAGAGAAACGTTACAACCTCAGTGACTAGCTTAGACTGATCCTGGGAGCACAAATGGTGGCTGGTATGGTTCCAAGGACATACTCCATCTATTGTGAGACTAATGAGATAAATCTAGTGGAGTGCAAATATGAACAATGCACAGCCAAAAATTGTCTGCACCTGCAGTCACCCACACTTGGTAGGTCTGTCGAAAATAGGTGGCACCCACTGTTTAAGGGTTAATTGTGCTCATAGAGGCTGTGGATATCTACATTTCATATTATTATTTTTTCTTTTAAATAAGACACTTTATGAACGTATTGTGTTCAACAGATTTTTTTATTTTTTTTTGCTATACAACTTGCTCTAAATATTTGATGAGCAAATTCTGAAATACCCTGTATAATCTTGGCGAAAATGCACCATTTCTCTTCTAAGTAATATTTTTTTAGATACACATTTCGGGTATATTCCAGTGTTCATAAGTTGCAGACATGTACAGTTGACCCCACTAGTAACAAGTACAGCATCCAGTGAGTTTGGCAAAATCTGGAGCCACTATATTTGTTTATAAGCATCCTTATGGCGAGTATTATAGCAGGAGTTAGTTCTGTACATTCATTTATTATAACTACAAGTAAAACGACGGTGGTGCCACATTTCGTCACACCAACCGGACGCTGTGCTCGCTATTAGTTGAGGCACCTTACCGGGATGTGTAATTTTGTAGTGTGATTTGCTTGGATTGTTTTATATTTGTCAGTCAAGCCAAGCAATTTCATAAGAGAAACGGTACATTATCGCAAAGTAAAAAAAAATAAAAAAATAAAAATTGAGCATAATTAAGTTACATTGATATCGAGTGTAAATTTGTCTCTGACGTGTTGACAGGCTCGTAGCAGATCATCCAGTGACAAGCCCCTTCCTAATGGGCACCTCCAGATCATCCATAACAACCCAACACATCTGCACACACACGGCCCACACCTGCTGCACACCTCACCCTACCATGGCACCCTGCCAGTCACCAGCTTATGACGTCCGGTGCCACCACACCTTTCCAATACTCGCCGTCTCACCCATAAAGGCAGGCACCAGCAACAAGAAGTAAGCTTTATTTTCACATCTTCACAGAGGGCCAAGTTTGTGACAAGCCCTCCAGGAGACACAACCACCACTACCAATACCAGTACCACTAGCAACAACACCAATACCAACAATACCACTAATACCAACAACAATAAACGCCCCAATAGAGTCAGTAAAAAATGTAATAAGGGTATCAGACGCTGGGAGGTGAAGATGTCCGTCTCCAAGATAAAAAGGAAATGCGGGAGGAGGAGGAGGAGGAACTGGGAGAGTGACGAGGAAAAAGGCTCACCCAACAGTCCTTGCAGCGTGCACGGTCAGTCTTCAGGCACGCTGGATGCCTACGCACACACCTGCTCCACCAACACGACCGACTATGATGGAGGGGCGTCATGTTCTTCATCAGGAGTAGTAACACGGACGTCATTCCCATCGCTGCTGCACTGTGTAGGACCCAGGAGTGTGTCAGAGGCCTAAAGAAGGGCGCATCCACCAACAAATAAGGTTTGTATAAAAGAATGTCCGTGGTGTTGACAGTGGTGTGGTACCAATATGATGACTCCATAGATAAACTACAGAGCCATTGTACTGTACCGGTACCACGGCATCGTATACACCACAAATGTTTTTGCTTGGGGATTTAGTGTCACTGTCGGGTCTAAAGGGAAGGGAACGGCTGAGATCCAATAAGCATCGCCACCAGCACCGGGTTTAAAGGTAGTTTGTGGCCAGGAACGAAATAAAAGAAGGGAGTGAACAGAATAAAATAACTAGCTAGGTAGCTGGGATTGAATAATAACTATCACCAGGTGGTCCTAAAGGACGGACACCCAGGACAAAACTATCTTCTCGTCGAATCCTGAGGGTGGGGCAGCCATGAATGAAATGCATCTCTCTCTGAGTGAGACAGTACTGTACGTACATTAGTTATTTTTTCTTCATGTAATGTAAATGTAATGTTTATGAATAAAGAGATTATAATGGTCAGCTTTCTATATCTGTTCAATAAGTATGCACAGAAAAGACTCCGTTGATGGATATTAAGGACCCTGTGATAGTGTATGATAATTGGAGACTTCTGATTCCTCCTAACTATACCCCGAAACAAGCTTCTTCCATGCAGGTGGTGTTTCGTGGCAATATTAGAAGGACTCATTTACCTCCAACTTTCTAACTACATCACCGGATCCCTTAAGTTGTCAAAGCTAGATTATTAGCCAGAGGGTTTGAGGAGAATAATAACTATTGCACTTTAAGAACTGATGGACCTACTGCAGGAAAGGATGTTTTAAGAATTTGTCAAACCTTGTTAGCCACCAATAAGAAGAAATATAAATGCATTGACATCATATCAGCCTTTTTACAAAGGAAAACTTTCGTGAAAGAAGTGTACTTAAGACCCCGAAAAGAGGAGGATAATTCTGTCGGTAAAGTATTGAAAACAAATAAATGTGTTTAAGGATTGATTATTCGGCTAGAGCCTGGTGTTTCACTGAGAATATCTTTGCTTTTATTACGCTGTAATCAGGTAAAGGCAGAAAAACAAATTTACTTCATTTGGGGTGGCACTGACAGTTTTGAGGATAATTATATAAAAATAGAAAAGATTCTGAATTTGGTAAACAGTATGATTGTGCATTAAAATATATATATGATAAGATCAAACAGGATTATAGTGGAATCATAATAAAACAGAAATTCTATCTTTATATTGTCAAAAACATCCTACTGACTCCTATTAGCAACTAAGACTTCCAGAATATATAATGAGCTTAGTCTGGCAAAGACTGAATACTTGAGAAATCTATTATGTCAAATTAACTAGGGAAGTACTCAATCTAGACACAGCAGCAATCTAAAGCAGGAGAAGACATCATCAAAGCCAATACATTTCTAAAAAAAAATGAAGAATGATCAGTGTTTCATAAGATCCACATCACTAGGAAATATACAAGACCAACATTAATGGGCTTTAGTGATGCTTTAAAAGTGATGGATGCTCAAATACTGTAGGTTACAATAGTGTTTTTATGTGATGGTCAGAATATTGTCCTCGCATGGGTATAAAAAAATATATGGAGAATGGTGAAAAGTACCCTGGCTACAGAAACTCTTGTTATGGTAGAATTGATATATTAGCTATGTGTTTCTATTTTAGCCCATAATTTATTTGGTCAGAAATTTTACTCAGTAATACCAAGATAAATGCTATTGAATGCTACGTGGATGTTACTTCCTTATGAGATAATGTTCATTTAACGAGAAATGTAACAAAAGAGACTGTGATATTATTTAGCCTGCATTAAAGAAATGTTAGAAAATCATGGAATATCTTGTGTGAAATTAGTTTATTCAAACAATCAGTTGTCTAATTGCTTTACAAAACGAAGTGGAAGTACTGAAAATAACCACCTAAAAGTGCTGAAAAATGGCTGCTTGATATATTTTTCTTTTGTTTCTAATTAATTGCGCTGTGGCATCAAACAACAGCCAGACAACAATACATACGGGTAGGCGGGACCCATGAGAATCCAATGACTACAACCACACACACACACACACACACACACATCACAAAAACATAACAGAATGAAGCACAAGAATACAGACAAATATTTACATTATGACTTACTTAAATCCACCAAAACGAGGGTGGCGTACCAGAAGTTCCTCCAAAACCTGGTGGTTCAGCAGGTGTCGACAAACCACATCAAGTGGCAGGCCCCGGGGCAGCAAGAATCGGACAGAGGGGTAGAACAGGCAATAGTGTTCTATAGTGTTAGCATGAGGCGCTCGACACAAGCGACACTCAGTGAAGGGAGGCTCACCCTGCATTACAGCAACCTGCCACGGTGGCCGGTAGCCAAGCCCCAAACGAGCAGAGACTACATTGTGCCTCCGAACCATGAGGCCCTGACGATGGTAGGAATATTTGTGATGGCAGACAGACTCATAATGGGTGATGGAGATGCTGAAGGGCCTCTCTGGGCTGAACACTAAAGAGGGAATGAAGGGCAGGTTGGAGTCACAAAAAAATGGCAGAATTAACTCCACGTTGACACACCAGACTAACAGCATCCAGAATGGCATATAGTTCACACAATGTTGAACTAGACTGGATACAGAGACGACGGCCAACCCAGCCCCCTGAAGGTGACTCCATGTCAGGTGAGAAAACGGCACAACCTGCTGTACAGTCTGGGACTAAAGTCCTCGGAGAAGCGTTGCGAGTTTTTTTATTGCCCAGATATGGCGCTTCAATCGCTGTTTAGAGAAGGGGCGGAGTCTTGAATGGAGGGAGGGACTACAGATGGGTTGTGGGGATTCGTATTCATTGCTTCAAACATGTGTGTATTTGCCAACCTATGAGACTGATCAATATGTAAGGACCTGTGGTGAATGGAACTATGTGGCCAATCCGCATACGTAAGTATGTAATTAGCCTTTTCTATAACTTAAAAAAAAATATATAGGTGCAAGGCAATTTTCAAAATGGAGATAATATCATTCCCATATCTGTTCTATCCCAATGTTAGTGCATGTGTCAAAAAATGTAACCGAACTTTACTTTGATCTGCTCAGCTGTTCATCATTCTTTGTATTCTTTAGATATTCTGTCTCCACGATCATGAACATTAGGAGGTTCAGTAAGCAGTCTATCCACCAGCAGCCTCCACAACAACCGATCAGACTGGTTTATGACAGCTGTTCCATCCATAAATGTCGTGTAGTGAAGGACTGGCTTGATCAACACTCAGAATTAATTGTATTAGACCGGCCAGCAAAAAGGTGTGACATGAACCCCATTGAAAATCTGTGGGGATTTATGTCTCGTGACTGGAACGTAGGGCAGTTAACCTCCGTTCAAGCTGTGGAAAGGACTGAACGAGAGGAGTGGGAGGGATTCCTTAGACGCCCTCGTATTTGCCTCAATCTCGTTGATTCGATCCCAACAAGACTGGAAGATGTTGTGGAGGCTGGTGGTGGATGGACTGTTTACTGAACCTCCTAATGTTCATGACCGTGGAGACAGTTTATGATAGATATGTGTATATGTTTATCATATATTTTAGACAAGTGATTATATTTTGGAGACTCATTATCTATATAATTAAATAAAAAGATGTACAAATGATGTTGTGTAGCTAATATTTATCATAGCTAAGCAAATTGTTCGACAGTTTGTCCCGTTGGTTAAGGTAAATATAGAAATATGTATGGATATTGGTGTGTTCATCAATTAAACCTGTAGATAAAATGTCATTTACAGCCTTTCCAATGAATAACATTATGATTCTCAGTAGCAAACAATAAAGTGTCTATCACAGTGGTTCTTAACCTTTTTTCTACCACGCCTCCCCTGGGAACAGTTCTTTCTCTCCACGCCTCCCTTGCATCTGTAGACAGATTTCACTCCCAGATTATAAGAAAAAAATGAAAAACAATGCCTTTCTAGTCCATTTACTAAGCATGAATTAGTCACATTAGTGAAATCAGCATCATAAGCACCACATCATGATCATAAACACGCGTTTAAGAAAGAAATCAATATGACCGTTAATACGACTTTACTGTAACCACCACATAATTTTAAGCACTTCCAATTCTGCTTTATTACAAAATGAATTCGCAACTATCTAAAAACAAATAAAGCGACATGTGTGTTCACAATTCACCAATAAACTTAAGGCGCCTAAATATGTTTAGCTAAATTCATAAATATAACAAATGAACTAAAACATACCTAGTCCTCAATCGCCTGAAAAAATGTGAAAGAAAAGATGTTATAACCACGGACATGTATGGGAGAGAACGGGGCTCACGCTCACCAGTATGCAACGAAAACAGGTAAAGGATGGGTTAACTTTCTTCCCCACAATCCACTATGCATGGGCATCGAGGGGCAGGGAGGGGGGGGGGGGGGTCAATTATTACGATAAATAGTAAGCCTAGGAGATGATTAAAAACAAGAATTTGTAATGACGATACTTCTGTATTTTCATAAACAAATCAACACTGGCCCACACTCTTGTCAAGAATATAACAGATATAACTGGATACATCTCTACTTTTCACGTGAGGTTCTCGTCCCCCTGGAAATCACTCAGGCCCCCAGGTTAAGAACCACTGGTCTATGAAGTGGGGTATACTGTATAAAGTGCTGAGGGGTTATTGAGTCACTTTGGACCCCAAAGACCCTCTTATAAGTCTTTAATTCTCCCTACTTTCTTTGTTTTCTTCTTGCTTGCTGTTCCTCCTCTCTATGACTATCTCTTTCTTCCTATTCCTACAGGGTCTTCCAGGCCAAGAACGGTGTTATGACGAATTAATTCTGCACGACTTTAACGTGGCTAATAAATTTCAAATATCTAAAGAATACAAAGAATTATGAACAGCTGAGCAGATCAAAGTAAAGTTCGGTTACATTTTTTGACACATAAACATACATTGGGTTAGAACAGATATGGTAATGATATTATCTCCATTTTGGAAATTACCTTGCACCTATATATTTTTTTTCATGTTATAGAAAAGGCTAATTACATACTTACGTATGCGGATTGGCCACATAGTTCCATTCACCACAGGTCCTTACATATTGATCAGTCTCATAGGTTGGCAAATACATACATGTTTGAAGCAATGAATACGAATCCCTACAACCCATCTGTAGTCCCTCCCTCCATTCAAGACTCCGCCCCTTCTCTAAACAGCGATTAAAGCACAATCTCTGGGCAATAAAAAAACTCACAACGCTTCTTCGAGGACTTTAGTCCCAGACTGTACCATCCATCTGCAATGAGCCATCAGTGTAGAGGCAATATGGACCTGTGATGGAGGACGTCACTTTTTCTATGTGTTCCAGAGCCAACTGCCGCTGTAAAGAAGGCAGTTGCGAATTGGAAGTAGGTGTGAAGCTCACACTAGGTGTTGGTAGCATCCACGGAGGGGGCCCTGGGGGACGTCTGCAACCATTATATCTATATTAAGACTACGGAGCATAGAGGAAACATACCTTATAAGAGTACGTCCAGCAGTCAGTATGGGAGGGACAGGGGAATTTGGGCTAAGAAAAGTCCTGACTAACTGAGAGTAATGGGGTGAAATGTGGGAAATGGAGGCACTTGACAGTGAAGCAAGTAACATTACAATAAATTCTCTCGACTAAAGGGGAAAGACGCAATTCACGCTGCATGTTCACTATCCTGGTCGACATTGGACAGCCGAGAATTATTCTCACTGCTCTATTCTGAAATTTTTCTAAGGTTTACAGAGTAGCCCTAGGAAGTTGAATCAAAGCAGGGGAGAGGTAATCAACAACTGAACGGATGAAAGCAATATAGATGGTCCTGGCTACTGGGATTGAGATGCCCGAGGAGTTGTTAGTGAGCTATTGAAGTGGTGTAAGTCGGCGCTGGAGACGACCCAACAAGTCCTGGACAGTGGGATGGTCTTGAGGTTTGGCAGGGACAACCGGCCAAATATTGACTTGCGAGCCCAGATAGCGGTACTGGGAACACATAGGAATGACAGTTCGAGCTTGAGGAAGGCGGCATGTGAATATTCTGCTCTTATCTGGGGAGACAATAATGCCACAGTGAGAGGAGGCCACAGAGAAGTCAAGAAACCGCTGGAGATCCCTTGGTGAGGTGGAATGAATACAGATATCATCAGCATAGCAAGTAATTGTAGTTCCAGGAATATCAGGGAAAGAAGTGAGCAGCCGATACATCAGAATATTAAATAACAACTGCTGAGAACACCTCCTTGAGGCGTACCAAGATGAAAACTGCGCAAAGGACTGAGCGCACCACTGAAAAACACACAGGAGGTTGTTATTCAGGTAGCCCCGAATCCACTGTAGTAGATTACCCTTTATCCCAAAATCAACCAGTTGATCCAAAATGACGTCTCTTTAAGCATCATCGAAGGCACTTCGAAGGTTAATGAAGGCCACCACATTGTCCCTGGAAAGGCGAGAGTACAGGTCGACTAAGCAGTGATGTGGGCTCCGCTGGGGAGGGAAACAAAACAGCCATGAAGAAAGATGATCCTGCAGTCTGTACATGAGACGATTGAGTAAGATTTTCTCCATAACCTTACAAAAACAGGAAGTAAGAGAAATCAGCCTGAACTTCGCAGTGCCGGGCTTAGGGATGGGTGCTATTGTGCTGCTGGTCCAGGCTCGTGGTACACAACCGTCACGAAGACAAAGATTGTACAGTCGAAGTAGAGGGTTCCCAGGAACTTGTTAAAGTAGGTGCAGCACAGCAAAGGTAATACCATCATCACCAGGGGAAGAAGCTCTACCCCAAGAGAGAGCACGGCACAACTCCTCCTCAGTTATCTGCTCTGCATCGTCATCAGTCTTGCAACAGAGCAGACATTGGATGTAGCCGATGGACAGCAGCACGGGAAGTGAGTGCATCTTGTATGTTGATGGGCAGACTGGCTGGGGTAGATTGTTCTGACCAGGCATCGACAAATTGTTGGGCATAGGCAGTGGGAATGTGATGACGAGCAGTGGCCAGCGTCTTTTTAATTAACAACTCGACGGATGAGGTGCCACATAGAAGCCACGCTCGTTTGCTGGTTGATGCTGTCCGTGAAACGCTGCCGAAACTCAGTGTGAGCACACTCCTGCAGGGCGACTAAAGCGTCCCTAGACATCTGGTAACGATGGAGTATGTTAGGGGTTGGGTTGGCTTGAAAAAATAGGCCATCACGTTCAGCCTCCTTCTTTGCATCCTGCATACGTGCATCCACCGTCCAGGAGTGGGCAGAATGGAGATGTTGGAGGTGTGGCTGGGAGGCACATTCGCATTCTGTAACCCATATCAGTCACCTGACCCCTGCCTTCTCCTTCTCGTGGTCTTTCTGTCAATCACACAGCAGCCCGCCATATAGGATGCCAGCTGTACAAAAATATTTCATAACATTGATTCACGTTTTTGATGCATGAATAGATAAATAATATATTTGACTATCTACATTGTACATGGATTGAAAGAATGAATTAAAAGAATAATGAAGACATAGAGGTCATATTGTTTTTTTTTATTTACCTCAAATTGAAAAAAAGAAAGAAAATAATTAAGAGAGAGAGAATGCCAACACGGTCTGTTTACATCATCAGCTTTTTTTCCCGCTTTCCAACTCCCAACTCCCATCAAGTTCCAACAGAAGTTACAGCTGTGTTGAACTCTAATTATGTGTGCCTTTACGGTAGATATGAAGATATGAAGGGCTTATCATGCCTTGTCGAGTACATCCATGCCAGACGTTAACCCCTGGCTGAAGGCATCGTGGACCCTTCCATCGAGACGTATCCTCAGAAGGTGAAGGCTCAGAGGTGGAGGCAGCAGGACGTGATGGTTCACCCATCGGCGGCACAACATGCACACTTTGGCCTGGCAGAACTGTACTGGGAGATATGCCCAACTCCCCAGCACCTGTAGCACCAAGGCTGGTCATTATGAAGTTTCCGCACCTCACATGGTGGAAGACAAGGAAGGAAATCAGAGGAAATCTCAATTGGTGGTGGATCGGGAAGACTCCAGACAACAACAATACGGCTAATGGGGGAACCATCTTGGAGAAAACGACGGGCAGAGTACACACCATGGTATCCCTTGGCAAGTTTCGGGTCAACATCGATAGGATAACGGGTGAGGATGTAACTGGGGAACTTACGAGGCCTCTCGGGTGAGTCTTGAAGAATGAGAGGCAGAGACAAAAATTCACCAGCCTTGACTCTATCAATGGTGTCCTGACGCTTCCTAGAGATGAAAACAAACCGGGAGGTGACAGCAGCCATCTTGACTTCAGGCAGTTCACGCTGCAATTGGAAAGCCCTGTTGACATCAGACAACCAACGCAGCTTTGTGTCAGTAGATGGGTTCCCAGAGAAGGAGAGCTTGACATAGGCATCTCTCAGGGCAAAAGCAGGAAGGTTGGAAGAGGGCAAGGAGTTGGTATACAAAGAAGAAACACCATGGTGAGGCAGAGAAGGTACATCGTGCACAGCTGAAGTACCCTTCGCTGTCTTGGCAGCCGGAGGCAAACAGTCCACACCATCGGAATCCTGCGAGGAGTCGGACGAGGCGTCAAAGGGGTCGCTTGGTAGAGGTTGAGGAGGTAGACGGCTGCTACCTGAGCTGCGGAGTGATCGAGGAGATGGGGGGAGGGTTGCGACAGGGTAGCTCAGGCCAGTGGTCCTCAATTGGAGACTCATCTTCCTCCGACATTGCCAAGTCGGCCTCCACGCAGGAATCCGCGCTCTCCATCAGGCCAGGCAAGACCTAGATGGGAAGTAAACAACCACTCGAAAAACTAAATCCTCAATCAGCCAGGGACACACACACACAGACAATCATAACAAAACAATACACAGAACCACAACAGACAAACAACACCAGCAACACAACAGAAACAACATCACACAAACATAAACTCACAAACAATACAAACAACACACAAACTAGAATGCAAAAACAACCCAAACAACAACACAAACTAGAATGCAGGCAGAGCGCCACGAGAACGTCCACACTCAACTAATGCTGGAGCGAGACTGTGTGCTTGATATTCAATGACTAATTTTCTAAATTATGAAAGATGATGACTTTGTTAGATACTGTATATGTATGTACAATATACTCCACTGTAAATCTCCACTTTCATTTCAAAAGTAATACTTTATTGTTTCTAATGTATTATCTATTTTAATTCTTATTTCCCAAACTAGTACTCCAGGTTAGTATGTATGATTTAGAAATCAATTTCAGTCAGTCCTTTTACCAGTTTTGCTACATTTGTAATAGAAAAAGGAAAGAAGGGAATATTTTACAATACATTTCTATCATTTGCACTATGCACGGATGTTATATTTTTTATATATATATATATATATATATATATATATATATATATATATATATATATATATATATATATATATATATATATATATATATATATATATATATATATATATATATATATTTATATATATATATATATATATATATATATATATATATATATATATATATATATATATATATATATATATATATATATATATATATATGGATGAATATACATTATCCATTATACAAGGTATTTATGAACTTCACCGTCCATATTTGGGAATATAATCCAAACTGAAAATCCAATCAGCTTTGATCTATAGTGATATGAGAAAAAAAATTGTACTTAAGTGATACAGGATTTGAATTGAAAGCAGTGAGTGCAGTCGTGGCTTTGTTCTGGCTACCAGTCAAAACACAGGTGCCTCATCTCTTTCCCTTTAGGCCTATATAATTACAATTTAAGTTAACGACTCGTGTAAATTTGATAAACAGACTCATGTAAGTATTGGTACATTTGTCTAAAGGTCACTCATAAAAGAAACGGATCCCCCAAGGCAAGAGCTGCAGAATTTCGTGGCAGTCTAGTTCTGGTAATAGTGTGGCTGACGTTGCGGGGGAGAGTTCCAAGGTCAGATCATGTTTCGTTTCATGTATTACACAATTGAACCCTGGAGGTGAATATAGTTTAATAATTATATTTTAATGTTAAATGGGTGATGCAGTTACTTATATGAGAACTAATAACTACGATGTTTTGAGGCATAATAGCTCATAGAATATAATATATAACTATATTTACCGCTTGGGTTCGATTTAGATTGTAGTGTCCCAAGCATCCGATAATTTCATGCTCTGATTCACGCTTCCCAGCCTTCACTTGTTAGCTTGCACGCGAGCTTTCAAACCTTACCCAGCACGCCGCATCCTGACCAACCTGCACTCACTTAACTCCGGGACTAGCCAGCGACAAGACCTGCCTCCTCTCCCGCTCCTGCCGACGCTGCCGCTCACCTTGCTACCCCCAAGATCTACCTATACCTACATACAGCGAGGTCATATAGCGCCAGAAAACGGTGATAGAGAGGTGAGACAGCAGCAGTAAGGAAATAGTAAGAAAAGAGGGATGGTTGAAGAACTAAAAGCTAGTGGCTGGGGCCGAAGGGGCGCCAAAACCCTTAAAGCATTGCCCACATCACTAATGCAGGCAATACCCCCCTACGGGGTCAAAATGTAATAATGAAAACAATATAAAAATAATGTAAACAATATAAAGAAATTATCTTTTATTATAACATCTGGCATGGATGTACTCGACGTCAGGTCCAGGCTCGTGCCTCTACTATTGTGCTGCCTCCACCACCGCCACTATTACCTCCCCAGTCTGCTCCTCCCACCAGACTTGCCTTGCCTCCAAACCTGGCCCTCCGCAAGTCTGTTGCTACCCTCATGGCACGATGTACGGCCCTCGAGAACCGCTTTTCTGCCCTTGAAGCCAGGATTGATGGGCTGGTTGCCACTCAGGCTGCCAATGACTCCAAACTTTAGACCTTGGTTGAGGCTCAGCAGGCCATCATCTTAACTGTCACCGCCCTCAACGAATGGATGGATACTGTTGCTTCTCGCCTTGAAAAAAAATTTCGAGTCAGTCCCTTCTCCTGGTCCATCATCTTCTCCAGGTTACTCATCTGCCCCCACTCACCGGACTTCTACCTCCAAATACAGAGTTCGCTAGTGATTGCCGGCTGGATGTCATCTCCTGGAATGTATGTGGTATCACCAGTTATGCTAAGCTCACTCAACTCTAGGCCTATGTTTTTCGTCATCATCCCAGTGCTATTTTTCTCCAGGAAGCATTTCCAGGACGGCCGCTCGCTGCTGGGCAAGCTCCTCCCCTCTCAGGTTATGTGCCATATGTTCATCTGGTAAGGACTGGTCTCCTGACTTACATACATAGCTCCTTGCCATATCGCTGTCTCCGTACCTCCACTGATCCTGACATGACCTTTCAGCTATTTGAGGTTCTACCTGAGAATGGAGTACTCCAATTATGTAATGTCTATTCTGCCCCAGCTAGACTCACTCTTGAGGCTCTTCCTTCAACAGTGCATGGTATGGTGTATATGGGAGGTTTTAATGCTCGGCATTCTGATTTGGGTGATGGTTCTGGCTCTATTTATCGTAATGGTGTTCGTCTCCTTTCATACATCTGCAAGCATCATCTGACATGTTGGGACACTGGCGGTGCCACTCGTTGCTAGGGAGGTACTCTGGATTACATCCTCTCGTCTGGCCTGATAGCATCTCAGGTCCAGTGCTCCTCCGTCCAGACTTATTCTCTAAACACGTCGTCTTCGGTTTCATTAATCTCTACCTGCTGGGTCAAGTGCTTCAGCCACTCGTTTGCGTATTGCTGTTCCCCAAAAATATTGCCCGACTGACATCATATTTATGGCCCATGTATTCCCTACATTTGACATATCTTCACCTGAGAAGTTGTACTCTGATCTTGTATATGCTACTCATGACTTTTATAGGCTATACGTCTCCCGGCCACACCTCCAATATTGCCATACTGCCCACTCCTGGACGCTGGATACATGTATACAGGAGGCAAAGGAGGAGGCTGAACTTGATGGACTATTGTTTCAAGCCAACACAACCCATGACCTGCTCCATCGTTACTAGATGTCTAGGGACGCGTTAGTCGCCTTGCAGGAGTGTGCTCACACTGAGCCACTGCTCGACATTACACTCCCGCCGACTATGCCCAATAACTTGTCGATGCCTGGTCAGAACAATCTACCCCAGCCAGTCTACCCATCCACATACAAGATGCACTCACTTCCCGTGCTACTGTCCATCGGCTACGTCTAATATCTGCTCTGTTGCAGACATGACGATGATGCAGAGCAGATAATTGAGGAGTTTCGCCATGCTTTCTCTCGGGGTAGAGCTTCTTCCCCTGGTGATGATGGTATTGCGTTTGCTGTGCTGCGCCTACTTCAACAAGTTCCTACGCCTCAAGGGGGTGTTCTCAGCCCATTGTAATTTAATATTCTGATGCATTGGTTGCTCACTTCACTCCCTGATATTCCTGGAACTACAATTACGTGCTATGCTGATGATATCTGTGTTCGTTCTACCTCACCAAGGGATCTCCAGCGGTTTCTTGACTCCTCTGTGTCCTCTCACTGTGGCATTATTGTCTCCCCAGATAAGAGCAGAATATTCACCTGCCGCCTTCCTCAAGCTCGGCCAGTGTTCACCATTGGAGGGACTGTCATTCCCATGTGTTCTCAGTACCGCTACCGGCGAGCGCAAGTCAATTATTGGACGATTGTCCCTGCCAGACCTCAAGACCATCCCAGTATCCAGGATTTGTTGGGTCGTCTCCAACGCCGACTTACACCACTTCAATGGCTCACTAACAACTCCTCGGGCATCTCAATCCCAGTAGCCAGAACCATCTATATTGCTTCCATCCATTCAGTTGTTGATTACCTCTCCCCTGCTTTGATTCAACTTCCTAGGGCTACTCTGGAAACTTTAAAAAAATTCAGAATAGAGCAATGAGAATAATTCTCGGCTGTCCAATGTCGACCAGGATAGTGAACATGCAGCGTGAATTGCGTCTTTCCCCATTAGTCGAGAGAATTTATTGTAATGTTACTGGCTTCACTGTCAAGTTCCTCCATTTCCCACATCTTTCACCCCATTACTCTCAGATAGTCAGTACTTAGACCAAACTCCCCTGTCCCTCCCATACTGCCTGCTGGACGTACTCTTATAAGGTCTGTTTTCTCTATGCTCCGTAGTCTTAATATAGATATAATGGTTGCAGACGTCCCCCCAGGGCCCCAAACGTGGATGCTACCAACACCTGATGTGAACTTCACACCTACTTCCAAGTACAAACTACCTTCTCTATAGTGGCAGTTGGCTCTGGAACACGTAGAAAAAGTGACATCCTCCATCACAGATCCATACTGCCTCTACACTGATGGCTCATTGCAGGGGGATGGTACAGGAGGTTTTGCCATCTTCTCACCTGACATGGAATCACTTCCAGGGCGCTGGGTTGGCCGTCGTCTCTGTAACCACTCTAGTTCAACATTGTGTGAACTGTAAGCCAATCTGGATGCTGTTAGTCTTGCTTGTCAACGTGGAGTGAATGCTGTCATTTTTTGTGACTCCAAACCTGCCCTTCATTCCCTCTCCAGTGTTCAGCCCACACACTCTATTGTTGTTAAGCAGATTTTGTCGTTTTTTGGCCTTATGGCTTCATAGTAACTTGACCGTCAAATTTTTATGGGTGCCATCACATGTAGGTTTACGTCACAATGGTACAGTTGACAGACTCGCAAAGGAAGCCTGCCATCTGCCTCCTCGTGGTGTTGGACTTCCTCTCTCCCTGACATGTTACCTTTCTAGAGTTCGCTCCGCCGCTCTCCTCCCTGTACGGCGACGCAGGGATGCATAGAGGCCCTTCAGCATCTCCATCACCCATTACGAGACTGTCTGCCGTCAAAAATATTCCTACCCTCGTCGGAGCCTCATGGTTCGGAGGCACAATGTAGTCTCTGCCCATTTGAGGCTATTAGACTTGTGCTAACACTATAGAACACTATTGCCTGGCCTGCTCCACTGTCCGACATTTGCTGCCCCGGGGCCTGCCATTTGATTTGGTTTGTCGACACCTACTGAACCACTAGTTTTTGGAGGAACTTCTGGTACGTCACCCTCGTTTTGGTTTGATTTAAGTAGGTCAAAATGTAAATATTTGTCTGTTTTCTTGTGCTTCATTCTGTTATGCTTTTGTGATGTGTGTGTGTGCGTGTGTGGTTGTATTCATTGGATTCTCATGGGTCCCGCCTACCCTTGTGTATTGTTGTCTGCCTGTTGATTGAAGCCATGGCGCAATGAATTAAAGAAACAGCCCATTCACTGTAAGGTTCAGCCTTCAGGTGGGACAGAAGTGAAGGGGTTTAAGGTAATCGGTGTGTGTGTGGCACGTGTTTTAAACGTCGAACCCGGCCTCACGAGACCGCCGAGAGGCTCAAAATGGGTTCGAGCCAGCCTGATGTGTGTGAGGTATCTTCGTCACGGCCTGCAGGCCTCAGCTCAGTGTCCTCTCAGCCATCATCCACGGTGTAACTCCGCCGGTTAAAGATAACCTGATTGCTTCAGGACTGCGATATTTGGATTAATACAAAATTTTGGACTGAATTTATTGATATATACAGAGAGAGCCCTTGCCTATGGCAAGTGAAGAGCAAAGACTATTCAAATAGAATTTAAAAAATGAGGCATATGAACATTTTGTTCACAAATTAAATGAAAAGGAAGATGGAGCAACTCCTGACACTATGACAATAAAGATTAATAATATGCGCAGCTCTTTCAGGAACGAGATAAAGAAAATAGTCTTTCACAAGATCAGGGGCCTGCTTAGAGGAGATATATCATCCCAGTTTGTGGTACTACGACCTGCTTCTTTTCCTTCGTGACCAAGAAATACCACGGACATCATCATCTAATATTGACACGGTAATAGAAAACTCATGGTGCAAACCTAGAATGTTTGCTAAATATTGAAATAATTGCCGTTATTGCGTAAGGTTTTTCTATTTTCATTACTCACTTATTTAGACCATTCTAAGACTATTTTCTTCTATGGCATTTCCTCTGCAAATGCCCCATTTCCAAGATAGGGCATATTCAAATAGGGCATTTTGACATTAGCCAGACCTTACCTGACCTAACCTAACCTAGACCACAGCAGACTACCGGGATCAAACCTGGGCAAACTACCGGGACCTAACCTGGGCAAACTACCGGGAAATATCCGTGGTAAAGTACAGGAAATTACCAGGGCAAAATACTGGGACCTAGCCGGATCTGGCAACACTGCTACAAAACGACAATTCTTTCAATAAATACCATATGTTTCTACTTTTCAGTGCAAACTATTGAGTACATATTTTTGCAGTATGCTTCTTATAATTATTAAACATATTAATATACAACCATATACAATATCTGTATCTATAATTATTATACTCTGCAAAACTGTACCGGTACGTCAGATTCATGTACTTTTTTGTTCAACAACTTTTTAAAGTTTCATAAGTAATACATTTCAAAATAGTTAATTCATAGCGTTATAACAATTTCCACCATAATCATGACATCAGACATTGCTGCTTGCATGATATGAACTGATTTAGTTTCATCAGTCTGCCTGTACAGTGTGTGGCGAGGTTCTCGTAGCTCGTGGTTATGCTTGGTAGCGGTTGTCTGGCATGTTGTGGGCGGTGCAGTGAGGTGGTGTGGCATGTGCGAAGGGGTTTTTTGGCCCTGAGTGTGGTATGTTGTTGTTGTTGTCGGGGTGGATGACTAGGAATAGGTTCGCTCAGCTGTGCAGGCGGTAGTGTTTGTTGTTGTTGTTATGCATGCTGTGTCATGTGTTGCTGAGATTGTTGGATGTGGTGATACTGCTGAGGTTGCAGTCCTGGTATAGCCGTGGTGTGTGTGTAAATATTGGCGGTAGTGTGTTACACCGGCCCCAACCCTGCACTGCTTGACAGAATGTCCATTAACACATCAGCCAATTTTGCATACTCTTGCAGCGGCAGCTCTTGCTTGGCTTGAAAGTGCAATTGAACTTCAGTCGGCAACAACTTGGACATACGGCTTCCGAGGACGGACTCCGTGAATGGTTTAGCCGTCTTGTCGTTGAGCTGCTGCATCTGACGTAATACAACAGAGGGGCGGCGCCCTTCCAGCCGCACGTCCTCGAGCACCTGTAGGTACTGTAGCTCGATCATACCGTGTGAGGCTATGATGGCCCCCTTGATCGTGTCGTATGAAGTGTCCAGTGTGAGTGATGGAGAGATGGTGTCAAACACTTCGTCAGGAAGTGCTCTAAGGACAGCATGGTATTTCTGGTCTGATGTGTGATTGTTGAAACGCCATAGCGCTACCATGTGTCTAAACCATGAGTGAATGTTGTAGGAGAAAGGTGGAACTTATGGTGTTTGTGAAGAGTTCGAGTTTGTGGTTGTATTCCCTTGGGTGGATGTATTATCATGGCAAGGTGAAGAGGTGTTGGAGTTGTGTGGCATAGATAGGTCGGGTGACGAGATGTTGGAAGCGGTGGCCATTGTGTAGATTGTAGAAGGTGCCGTGAGATGTGGCAGGCGTGAATATCCGAGTGTTACCAGTCGAGATAAGGCAACAGGGTGAGGAAAACGAATATGAAGTACCGAAAGGATGGACTAGGAAAGACAAAAATTGTGCGGAGATTTGGCACGATAGCGGGGTAGGCCCATTGTAAATACAGTCTACGACAGGTAGAACCATCCCCCCAAACTTTGTCTCTATTTTTGCCGTTCTGAGTGCGGGGGTGTGTGACGTCAGATGGTGGGCAGGAGCAGAGGTTGTAGGGCACACACCTGCTCAGTTGCGAACTGGACTCCGTGATGAACACAGTAGCACTTAACACTTGTATCTATCTATTGATAACAGCCATATCCACCAAATAAAGAGAGGTGGCCCAGTCATGGCAAATACTTTTTCACGCTTCCAAATCATTCATAATGTCCCCTCAGTTTTGAGATGTCATAGTAAAAATGATCAAAATATGCAGGCCACATACAGCATATGACAGGAGGAATGATATATTATAATTTTATACACCAACATGTGACGAGGCAACACAATACAATATTATATCTCTACAAATGCTGTATGAAAAAAGATACAGATAATTAATTAGGAACCTGACACAGAAATTAATTAAGATCTGGGAGCTCCGTTGAAAAAAGAAGCTCACTCGACAAAGACACAGACAGCCAGAGCTCTCCCACACTCTGACGTCACGAATGTGGGTGGAGTTTAGTACTCCCCTGCGCGAGATTGGGGGGTTGGGACCAAGGATGAGAGACAGTAAGGATAGTTCAGTGAAACGTCATCAATTCAGCCGTGACGTCACGCGCTCCGTGACGTCAAAGTGATGACGCTCACTGGAGCAAGGATGAGAGACAGTAATTTAAGCCCATGTCACACGGACACTTTTTCCGGCATCTTTTGGTATTTTGGTAGCAAAAGATGCTCGAAACTACCAAAAGATGCCCGTATGATCGTCTTCTTGCCGCCAGTACTGGCATCTTTGTTTACATACTGGAGCAGCGACCACGCCGCACAGTACATAGTGACTCATCAGCTCTTCACATTTCGTTTAAAATCGAGATAAATGTTGGTTGGTCCAGGGATGCTATTATGACTTGGTCCTTATCCTTAATTTCTTTAGTTACTTCGTGAGGCTATTACAGGCTTTAAATTTTCAAATTGTATTGAATCTTGTTAAAAAAATAATCAAAATTACAAAAAGTAACATGCATTAACTTTGCTTTCATTTATATTTACGGTGTATCTTTACCTAAAATGAATAGATTCGAACGATACAGTAACTCCGTAGCCTAATGAACAAACCAAGTTTTTCCCCTAATATAAACAGCTTTTACTTGTCATTTGGCTATTATATAATAATATTTGTTACATTAAAAACATAATAACGTGTCAGATACTTTATTTAAGGCATACTAGATCAAAACATCTGAGATATGAGAAGTTTGGACAGCCAATCACACGTCGCTAAAGTTATTAGGAGCCCGGTCGCAAGAGAATCCTTCGATTCCTTCCTTATTAAATTATTCTCACTGCTCAGCTGGTTATATGCCAGAACGGATTGTAAGCCTCACAAACCAGACATTACTGTCACTATGAGTGCATAGTATGTTGACCACATGAATTCTTACACAGGTTTTATAAAAAGAGGTCATTATTGTAATGAATGGTCTACCAAGTGACTCAGTGATTGTTTTGGTTTGCGGGAAGACGCCAGTGGAAGATGCTGGTAGACGAATCCACCGTGTGACTACACGCGCACTTTTAGCCACCAGTACGGGCATTTGGTAGCAAAATACCAAAAGATGCCAGAAAATATCTCTCGTGTGACACGGGCTTTAGGATAGTTCAGTGAAACGTCATCAATTCAGCCGTGACGTCACGCGCTCCGTGACGTCTAAGTGATGACGCTCACTGGAGACCCTGCTGGAGACCCTCGCATGCAGGAATCTCGTTCAAACTTAATCTCTCCTTATTCTCGGTTTTAATACATGATTTATACATCATACGTGTGTGGTGTTCTCTAAAAGAGTTAATTGATAGTTGTGGATATAGTTTTCATGAATAGTAGACTAGTGTATGCTATATTGAAGGCTACAGCACTTTTGTATTTACAAGCTGATAGAGGCTCGCTCACGCCGATTCTAGCTAGCAAAACCCCGTGATATAAATTTATTATGATTAAATATAGATGAGTCACAAACATAGAAAATTGGGATTATTGACTGAAATTCCTAGAGATTCGTTAATATTTCTTTATGTTGTATTACATGCATATCATGTCTCTCACCCATCTTTCTCCTCACATTAACTCTAACTTCACCCACAATTTCGCTTCTTTTTGTACATGATTTACTTTCAAATGTGACCTTTCATTACTTGCAAGAAAAAGAACGTTTATTTACAAGCCCTTCTGTAGTTTTGTATATCCAGTAGTCTGTGCAGTCATTTTGCTATTCCGAGAAGTTTGTTAATGTTTTCTGTTTACTCTTAATTACTATTTACTTTGCCAGTGTGCAATACATTTTTGTGTTTGAGTTATCTTGGCATAATAATGTACTTCCTTTAACTACTTTAGTTCTGGAAATTGAAGATATTAAACACATTATTATTAAATTTGGTAGAAGTGAGAGAAGACCAAATTGGCAGTAC
This sequence comes from Petrolisthes cinctipes, assembly GCA_033782935.1. Classification (NCBI taxonomy): domain Eukaryota; kingdom Metazoa; phylum Arthropoda; class Malacostraca; order Decapoda; family Porcellanidae; genus Petrolisthes; species Petrolisthes cinctipes. Next base: position 71,020 of record JAWQEG010002493.1, read on the forward strand.
AAGCTTGGAAATAAAATATTAAATAAAGCAGAGAAAGAAAGAGATTTAGGGGTAACGATAAATAAGAAATTGACACCAGATGATCATATAAATGAAAAAGTGAGAAACATGTATACATTGTTAGCAAACTTGAGAGTGGCCTTCACTTAAATAGATGAAGAAATGGTCAAGAAAATAATTACATCCTTTATAAGGCCTACCTTGGAATATGCTCCAGTAGTATGGAATAGTAAGGATATAGAAAACTTGTGTCAACAGGGAATACCTACAATTAGAGGTCACAGTAAGAAATTAATTAAAAGAAGAGGAAACAAAGATGTACAGAAATACAAATAGGTAAGAACATAAAAGTAGACACGAGTAATTTATTTCCTTGAACTCTAAAGTACAGTATTAAATACAGAGGCGAGTGAAAAAAAGTGAGCAAATCTGAATGAATCAAAAGTCTGTAACCTCTCACCCATAGTGTAAAAAGTCAGCATGGAACAGTTCTTCCTACAAAAATACAGCTACTATAATAAACTGTACATTTTAAAGCTGTTGTACAAGCCAGGAACTATGATTATCAAGTATGACATTCAACCATGTACCGAGTGCTACAGAAAATATTTATATGCTGCATCTTACCCTCTCTTGCTCATTTGCATCTAACTATTCTTCCCTTGCAATGATAACTCTGAAGTTTTTAAAAATTCAAGCATATAAAGTGTTCATACAACTGGAATATGATTTAGTACCATAATCCAACAATACTTAAACTAGTACAGTACCAGGCCTCAGAAGACATTTACTACACAGATGGTATAAGGAAACAGACTAATAATTTTTTTTATTTTTTTTAGCCAAACCTAATTTGGACTGCGGCACACTACCAGGACCTAACTAGGGCAGACTACTGGGACCTAACTAGGGCAGACTACCAGGACCTTACTGGGGCAGACTACCGGGATTAGATTTCAAGTGTAAACTGTGCTCTACATCCATCCATGTCGGCTATTTCTATTTTCCCAGTAATCTGCCCTGGTTAGATCCCGGTAGCCTGCCCTGGTTAGGTCCCGGTAGTCTGCCCCGGTTAGGTCCCGGTAGTGTGCCGCGGTCCAGATTAGGTTAGGTTTGACTAAAAAAAAAAAAAATGCGACGGAAATGAATATCAAAATCGTTGAAAACACATAGAAAAACACTAGTAAAATATATCATTGTCCAAAGAATCCTATTCTGTCCGAAACAGTAAATTTACCTATATTTTCAACTAAAGGAATATATAATAATTATACCCTATATACCATATGTAACTCACTGATGTCTGTTGAGTGAAAGAGAACTTGTCTTGCAGAGAATACAGAAAATATTCACTGTACTGTATATATATTTTCAACTAAAGGAGTATATAATATACCCTATATACCATATGTATCTCACTGATTGAGATGTTATATTTCAGCAAGACAGTAAAAATTTTAATAAAAATCAATTTTAAAAAGTCATAAAATTCTTCCTACCAGAAACACTGAGCAAATCTTGCAAAAGCTGGCGCCTCTGTTTTTCCTCAGCTCTGCTCCCACGGTGTTTTGCACTTTCTGCAAAAAGGAAAATAATTAAATCAGACAATCTGGTGGTGCAATTTATTTGTATGATCAAGATGGAAAACCTTTCTGCTCTTTTGGTATGGATATGTTTCCCACCTCCCTACCAAACTAGTCATTTATAAGTACTGAAAATATTATGAAATGGTCCAAATCTACCTGCCACCTAACGTTAGTATAAACCAACCCTACACAATGTACAATAAAACCAAATAACCTATAAAACTTTCATAAAATTGGCCTATCTTACCTGGTTGGCTGTCTTGTCACATTTCAATTGTATGGCTCATATAAACCTTACTTTCAATAAAGATTAGGGGCAGCCCATATCTATGCACAAGACTTATTTTAACCTGTTAACAAGCACCATCAAGAAATATTTGTCAGCTCCTACTAATTGCAAATGAAAGATAATATTTAGTAAGTTTTGCACAATAAGTTTTATACCGAAAGTATTGGCAGTAACAGATAAGAGTCCATATTGCCTACCTGAATCATCCTCCTGTTTTGGGAGAAACAGCGAAGGTACAGCATCAGCCTTCAGTGATCTTGTTGCCTGTGGAGACTTGTTCAGGAGCTTCCTCTTGATGCTGTAATTCTGTTTGTAATCTGCTGCCTTAAAATGACGGGAGCAAACTCTGGCAGTCTCTGTGTTTAGTTTATCTGCCCGATAGCATGAATTATTCCACTGTTTTAACACTGATTTTGTCCTTGGAAATCGATAAAATTGGCACTTTTCTTGTTTCTTGCTCCTGTTATTGCTATTGCACCCGTAAACAGCACACCTTGTCATTGTTCTTATAGAGAAAAAAGCTGGAGTCACTGAGATACAAGCAAAGCAAAGGCAAAACTCCTCTGTGCGTCTGTGTTTGGGTCTCCAGTGACGTCATGGGTGTATGGCGCGGTGCATTGTGGGTAAAACAAGTGCTCAGTGAACTATCCTTACTGTCTTTCATCCTTGCACTGGAGACCCTGCTGGAGACCCTCGCATGCAGGAATCTCGTTCAAACTTAAATAATCTCTCCTTATTCTCGGTTTTAATACATGATTTATACATCATACGTGTGTGGTGTTCTCTAAAAGAGTTAATCGATAGTTGTGGATATAGTTTTCATGAATAGTAGACTAGTGTATGCTATATTGAAGGCTACAGCACTTTTGTATTTACAAGCTGATAGAGGCTCGCTCACGCCGATTCTAGCTAGCAAAACCCCGTGATATAAATTTATTATGATTAAATATAGATGAGTCACAAACATAGAAAATCGGGATTATTGACTGAAATTCCTAGAGATTCGTTAATATTTCTTTATGTTGTATTACATGCATATCATGTCTCTCACCCATCTTTCTCCTCACATTAACTCTAACTTCACCCACAATTTCGCTTCTTTTTGTACATGATTTACTTTCAAATGTGACCTTTCATTACTTGCAAGAAAAAGAACGTTTATTTACAAGCCCTTCTGTAGTTTTGTATATCCAGTAGTCTGTGCAGTCATTTTGCTATTCCGAGAAGTTTGTTAATTTTTTCTGTTTACTCTTAATTACTATTTACTTTGCCAGTGTGCAATACATTTTTGTGTTTGAGTTATCTTGGCATAATAATGTACTTCCTTTAACTACTTTAGTTCTGGAAATTGAAGATATTAAACACATTATTATTAAATTTGGTAGAAGTGAGAGAAGACCAAATTGGCAGTACAAGCTTGGAAATAAAATATTAAATAAAGCAGAGAAAGAAAGAGATTTAGGGGTAACGATAAATAAGAAATTGACACCAGATGATCATATAAATGAAAAAGTGAGAAACATGTATACATTGTTAGCAAACTTGAGAGTGGCCTTCACTTAAATAGATGAAGAAATGGTCAAGAAAATAATTACATCCTTTATAAGGCCTACCTTGGAATATGCTCCAGTAGTATGGAATAGTAAGGATATAGAAAACTTGTGTCAACAGGGAATACCTACAATTAGAGGTCACAGTAAGAAATTAATTAAAAGAAGAGGAAACAAAGATGTACAGAAATACAAATAGGTAAGAACATAAAAGTAGACACGAGTAATTTATTTCCTTGAACTCTAAAGTACAGTATTAAATACAGAGGCGAGTGAAAAAAAGTGAGCAAATCTGAATGAATCAAAAGTCTGTAACCTCTCACCCATAGTGTAAAAAGTCAGCATGGAACAGTTCTTCCTACAAAAATACAGCTACTATAATAAACTGTACATTTTAAAGCTGTTGTACAAGCCAGGAACTATGATTATCAAGTATGACATTCAACCATGTACCGAGTGCTACAGAAATTATTTATATGCTGCATCTTACCCTCTCTTGCTCATTTGCATCTAACTATTCTTCCCTTGCAATGATAACTCTGAAGTTTTTAAAAATTCAAGCATATAAAGTGTTCATACAACTGGAATATGATTTAGTACCATAATCCAACAATACTTAAACTAGTACAGTACCAGGCCTCAGAAGACATTTACTACACAGATGGTATAAGGAAACAGACTAATAATTTTTTTTATTTTTTTTAGCCAAACCTAATTTGGACTGCGGCACACTACCAGGACCTAACTAGGGCAGACTACTGGGACCTAACCAGGGCAGACTACCAGGACCTTACTGGGGCAGACTACCGGGATTAGATTTCAAGTGTAAACTGTGCTCTACATCCATCCATGTCGGCTATTTCTATTTTCCCAGTAATCTGCCCTGGTTAGATCCCGGTAGCCTGCCCTGGTTAGGTCCCGGTAGTCTGCCCCGGTTAGGTCCCGGTAGTGTGCCGCGGTCCAGATTAGGTTAGGTTTGACTTAAAAAAAAAAAAATGCGACGGAAATGAATATCAAAATCGTTGAAAACACATAGAAAAACACTAGTAAAATATATCATTGTCCAAAGAATCCTATTCTGTCCGAAACAGTAAATTTACCTATATTTTCAACTAAAGGAATATATAATAATTATACCCTATATACCATATGTAACTCACTGATGTCTGTTGAGTGAAAGAGAACTTGTCTTGCAGAGAATACAGAAAATATTCACTGTACTGTATATATATTTTCAACTAAAGGAATATATAATATACCCTATATACCATATGTATCTCACTGATTGAGATGTTATATTTCAGCAAGACAGTAAAAATTTTAATAAAAATCAATTTTAAAAAGTCATAAAATTCTTCCTACCAGAAACACTGAGCAAATCTTGCAAAAGCTGGCGCCTCTGTTTTTCCTCAGCTCTGCTCCCACGGTGTTTTGCACTTTCTGCAAAAAAGGAAAATAATTAAATCAGACAATCTGGTGGTGCAATTTATTTGTATGATCAAGATGGAAAACCTTTCTGCTCTTTTGGTATGGATATGTTTCCCACCTCCCTACCAAACTAGTCATTTATAAGAACTGAAAATATTATGAAATGGTCCAAATCTACCTGCCACCTAACGTTAGTATAAACCAACCCTACACAATGTACAATAAAACCAAATAACCTATAAAACTTTCATAAAATTGGCCTATCTTACCTGGTTGGCTGTCTTGTCACATTTCAATTGTATGGCTCATATAAACCTTACTTTCAATAAAGATTAGGGGCAGCCCATATCTATGCACAAGACTTATTTTAACCTGTTAACAAGCACCATCAAGAAATATTTGTCAGCTCCTACTAATTGCAAATGAAAGATAATATTTAGTAAGTTTTGCACAATAAGTTTTATACCGAAAGTATTGGCAGTAACAGATAAGAGTCCATATTGCCTACCTGAATCATCCTCCTGTTTTGGGAGAAACAGCGAAGGTACAGCATCAGCCTTCAGTGATCTTGTTGCCTGTGGAGACTTGTTCAGGAGCTTCCTCTTGATGCTGTAATTCTGTTTGTAATCTGCTGCCTTAAAATGACGGGAGCAAACTCTGGCAGTCTCTGTGTTTAGTTTATCTGCCCGATAGCATGAATTATTCCACTGTTTTAACACTGATTTTGTCCTTGGAAATCGATAAAATTGGCACTTTTCTTGTTTCTTGCTCCTGTTATTGCTATTGCACCCGTAAACAGCACACCTTGTCATTGTTCTTATAGAGAAAAAAGCTGGAGTCACTGAGATACAAGCAAAGCAAAGGCAAAACTCCTCTGTGCGTCTGTGTTTGGGTCTCCAGTGACGTCATGGGTGTATGGCGCGGTGCATTGTGGGTAAAACAAGTGCTCAGTGAACTATCCTTACTGTCTTTCATCCTTGCACTGGAGACCCTGCTGGAGACCCTCGCATGCAGGAATCTCGTTCAAACTTAAATAATCTCTCCTTATTCTCGGTTTTAATACATGATTTATACATCATACGTGTGTGGTGTTCTCTAAAAGAGTTAATCGATAGTTGTGGATATAGTTTTCATGAATAGTAGACTAGTGTATGCTATATTGAAGGCTATAGCACTGCATTTACAAGCTGATAAAGGCTAGTTCACGCCGATTCTAGCTAGCAAAACCCCGTGATATAAATTTATTATGATTAAATATAGATGAGTCACAAACATAGAAAATTGGGATTATTGACTGAAATTCCTAGAGATTCGTTAATATTTCTTTATGTTGTATTACATGCATATCATGTCTCTCACCCATCTTTCTCCTCACATTAACTCTAACTTCACCCACAATTTCGCTTCTTTTTGTACATGATTTACTTTCAAATGTGACCTTTCATTACTTGCAAGAAAAAGAACGTTTATTTACAAGCCCTTCTGTAGTTTTGTATATCCAGTAGTCTGTGCAGTCATTTTGCTATTCCGAGAAGTTTGTTAATGTTTTCTGTTTACTCTTAATTACTATTTACTTTGCCAGTGTGCAATACATTTTTGTGTTTGAGTTATCTTGGCATAATAATGTACTTCCTTTAACTACTTTAGTTCTGGAAATTGAAGATATTAAACACATTATTATTAAATTTGGTAGAAGTGAGAGAAGACCAAATTGGCAGTACAAGCTTGGAAATAAAATATTAAATAAAGCAGAGAAAGAAAGAGATTTAGGGGTAACGATAAATAAGAAATTGACACCAGATGATCATATAAATGAAAAAGTGAGAAACATGTATACATTGTTAGCAAACTTGAGAGTGGCCTTCACTTAAATAGATGAAGAAATGGTCAAGAAAATAATTACATCCTTTATAAGGCCTACCTTGGAATATGCTCCAGTAGTATGGAATAGTAAGGATATAGAAAACTTGTGTCAACAGGGAATACCTACAATTAGAGGTCACAATAAGAAATTAATTAAAAGAAGAGGAAACAAAGATGTACAGAAATACAAATAGGTAAGAACATAAAAGTAGACACGAGTAATTTATTTCCTTGAACTCTAAAGTACAGTATTAAATACAGAGGCGAGTGAAAAAAAGTGAGCAAATCTGAATGAATCAAAAGTCTGTAACCTCTCACCCATTGTGTAATAAGTCAGCATGGAACAGTTCTTCCTACAAAAATACAGCTACTATAATAAACTGTACATTTTAAAGCTGTTGTACAAGCCAGGAACTATGATTATCAAGTATGACATTCAACCATGTACCGAGTGCTACAGAAATTATTTATATGCTGCATCTTACCCTCTCTTGCTCATTTGCATATAACTATTCTTCCCTTGCAATGATAACTCTGAAGTTTTTAAAAATTCAAGCACATAAAGTGTTCATACAACTGGAATATGATTTAGTACCATAATCCAACAATACTTAAACTAGTACAGTACCAGGCCTCAGAAGACATTTACTACACAGATGGTATAAGGAAACAGACTAATAAAGGGGGAACTAGCACATAGAACAAAACAGAAGCATAACAAGGCCGTGAGGATACATATAGTCATAGATGGTGGGATAATAGGTTTATTGGCATAAGTTTGTTTTGCTTTTTCAAGGTTGTACTCTGATAACAAATTTTTGTACTCTGTATTTTCCTTAAGCAGGATATCATTGTCTAAAGATTGTTTTAACAATTTCTTTTTGATGTCACCATTTTCTCCAACAAGCTCCATTAATCTTTGTTCTAAACTTCCTTCCTTTGCTCGTAATTCCTCTAAATTTAGTTCTAACTGTCTTTTAAATTTTGTTACTTTCTCCAATTTTAGAGACACCTCAGACAGCTGCTGTTGTAGGGCATACACATTATTATTCCCAGAATGTAGGAAACCACAACAGGACCAACAAACTGCCAGATTATGTCCACCTGATGAAGCAGAGCTACCTTCTTTAGTTGTTTCTAACTCTTGGTGTTAATAGGGTCTCTCCAACAGCAGAGGTTTGGGTAGGAGCTTCATAAAAGTCAGGTGCCAATTCTGTAAAGTGAAAGGTTACTTAACACAAAGGCCTAGAGAAAAAGCATCCTGTAAAGCTATCCTTAGTGACTATTTCTTGACATAAACAGTACAGTATACTGTATAATATACACTACTATAATGTTAACTTACCCTTCCCAATACCAGTTGGGATGGAGAAAGTAATGAGAGGTGTAGCATGAGTAAGAAGGCAATTGGGACTGCAGCATGAGTAAGAAGGCAATTGGGATTGTGTGTGAGATAGTTGGGGAGGTGAAATGTAATACATTGAGGTGGGATGGGCATGTATGGCAAATACATACAGTACTACTCCAAGTCCTAAACTTATTTCTCAGTGACTAGTCCTTAGTCTATCACTACTGTCTACAGTACTGTACTGTACTTTAGAATTTTTAACAAGTTTGTAGGACAAGATCAACCTATTCTACACCCCAATGTACTTGTGTAAGTGCTCCCAAATACTGTACTACCCTTGATAATTTTCTCTAATGTTGTTGACTGATTTAAGTATCAACCAAATAACATTACTAGATAAGCTTGGTGTTAGGAAATTAACTACATTTTCTAGTTGTTACGAACCCTTGATGTCACAGTGGTGTATAAGAATTCATCAGGCCAACTGTACATGCTAGAGTTGTTATGCCATAAAACTAAAACCCTTGAGCCACCTATCCCAATATCTTAAGCAAAGGTTTCTAAGGTTTCAAAACATCTTGGCAAAGGTGGTGAGTTGGGAAGGAAGTCAGCATGAAGGCTTGCTCGGAGGAATCCGAAGTGACAATGCCGCAATCTGGGCAATGTAAAATACTCCATCAAGAAATATCATAGATAAATATATGTATATAAATAATTATACATATAATTTATGACAGATCAGTATAATTCATGTTTCTAGAGTTAGATTAAATACAATTCAAATAACTAGTAAATTAAAAATATGACACAATTAGAGTAGAATTTATAAATGAAGAAAGATAATAATGAATCAGCATTTCTCTTACCGGAACAATAAAGTTCAGGTTGTTGAGTTCCTCCAGCAACAGCAGTTTCAATAGGGGCTGAATCTTCTTATGATGTGTCTGTTGAGTGAAAGAGAACTTGTCTTGAATAGGATACAGAAAATATTCACTGTACTGTATATATATTTTCAACTAAAGGAATATATAATAGACCCTATATACCATATGTAACTCATTGATAACTAGTAAATTAAAAATATGACACAATTAGAGTAGAATTATAAATGAAGAAAGATAATAATGAATCAGCATTTCTCTTACCGGAACAATAAAGTTCATGTTCTTGAGTTCCTCCAGCAACCGCAGTTTCAATAGGGGCTGAATCTTATGATGTGTCTGTTGAGTGAAACAGAACTTGTCTTGAAGAGAATACAGAAAACATTCACTGTACTGTATATCCATTTTGGTAAATTTACTGTTTTGGACAGAATAGGATTCTTTGGACAATAATATATTTTACTAGTGTTTTTTTATGTGTCTTCAACAATTCTTAAATTCATTTCCGTCGCAATTTTTTTTTTTTTTTTTCTTTTTAGCCAAACCTAATCTGGACCGCAGCACACTACCAGGACCTAACTGGGGCAGACTACCGGGACCTAACCAGGGCAGACTACCGGGACCTTACCGGGGCAGACTACCGGGATTAGATTTCAAGTGTAAACTGTGCTCTACATCCATCCATGTCGGCTATTTCTATTTTCCCAGTAATCTGCCCTGGTTAGATCCCGGTAGCCTGCCCTGGTTAGGTCCCGGTAGTCTGCCCCGGTTAGGTCCCGGTAGTGTGCCGCGGTCCAGGTTAGGTTAGGTCAGGTTAGGTTTGGCAGAAAAAAAAAAAAAAAAAAATGCAACGGAAATGAATATCAAAATCGTTGAAAACACATAAAAAAACACTAGTAAAATATATCATTGTCCAAAGAATCCTATTCTGTCCGAAACAGTAAATTTACCTATATTTTCAACTAAAGGAATATATAATAATTATACCCTATATACCATATGTAACTCACTGATGTCTGTTGAGTGAAAGAGAACTTGTCTTGCAGAGAATACAGAAAATATTCACTGTACTGTATATATATTTTCAACTAAAGGAATATATAATATACCCTATATACCATATGTAACTCACTGATTGAGATGTTATATTTCAGCAAGACAGTAAAATTTTTTAATAAAAGTCAATTTTAAAAAGTCATAAAATTCTTCCTACCAGAAACACTGAGCAAATCTTGCAAAAGCTGGCGCCTCTGTTTTTCCTCAGCTCTGCACCCACGGTGTTTTGCACTTTCTGCAAAAAGGAAAATAATTAAATCAGACAATCTGGTGGTGCAATTTATTTGTATGATCAAGATGGAAAACCTTTCTGCTCTTTTGGTATGGATATGTTTCCCACCTCCCTACCAAACTAGTCATTTATAAGAACTGAAAATAATAAGAAATGGTCCCAATCTACCTGTCACCTAACGTTAGTATAAACCAACCCTACACAATGTACAATAAAACCAAATAACCTATAAAACTTTCATAAAATTGGCCTATCTTACCTGGTTGGCTGTCTAGTTACATTTCAATTGTATGGCTCATATAAACCTTACTTTCAATAAAGATTAGGGGCAGCCCATATCTATGCACAAGACTTATTTTAACCTGTTAACAAGCACCATCAAGAAATATTTGTCAGCTCCTACTGATTGCAAATGAAAGATGATATTTAGTAAGTTTTGCACAATAAGTTTTATACCGAAAGTATTGGCAGTAACAGATAAGAGTCCATATTGCCTACCTGAATCATCCTCCTGTTTTGGGAGAAACAGCGAAGGTACAGCATCAGCCTTCAGTGATCTTGTTGCCTGTGGAGACTTGTTCAGGAGCTTCCTCTTGATGCTGTAATTCTGTTTGTAATCTGCTGCCTTAAAATGACGGGAGCAAACTCTGGCAGTCTCTGTGTTTAGTTTATCTGCCCGATAGCATGAATTATTCCACTGTTTTAACACTGATTTTGTCCTTGGAAATCGATAAAAATAGCAATTTTCTTGTTTCTTGCTCCTCTTATTGCTATTGCACCCGTAAACAGCACATCTTGTCATTTTTCTTATAGAGAAAAAAGCTGGAGTCACTGAGATACATGCAAAGCCAAGGCAAAACTCCTCTGTGCGTCCGTGTTTGGGTCTCCAGTGACGTCACGGCTGTATGGCGCGGTGCATTGTGGGTAAAACAAGTGCTCAGTGAACTATCCTTACTGTCTCTCACATGGAGGTATACCCTTTATACCTCCATGGTCTCTCATCCTTGGTTGGGACTACCTGTCGTAGACTGTATTTACCTTGGGTAGGCCTACGTGAGGTAGGCACGCTAGATAGCGCGAGGTAGGAAGAGGGGGGTGAGAGTGGAGAGGAAGAAGAAGTGGAGTGGAGGTATGGAAGAAAACGGAAAGTAGATGGGGTGACTGGGGTATAAATGCTGTGCGGTTAGCACGTATAGAGGGTGGCCGGGGCGACCGAGAGGAGGGTACAGAAATACGGGGTGAAAGTGGAAACTGCAAAGACACAGGGTTGGTGGAGGCGGACTGGAAAGGCGGCAAGCACGTGAGGAACTGGAGGTTCCAGGAGGATAGATGAGGTCGGTTAGGGTAGAAGATAAGCAGGTCTCTAGGGTAGGATGCTTGGGGATAAGAAGGAAAGTGTGAGAGGGAAGGTAAGCAGTGGAAATCCCGAGAGATGGTAGAGGTACAGGAGAGAGCGTGGGTACGCAGAAAAAGAATGGCGGGAACGTGGACAGAGAGCAAGCGGCAAGAACAAAACAACCAAAATAATTAAAACAACAGGCAAGCCCGTCTGGACAGGGGAAGCGAAATGAGACCCAAGGAGGGGGTATGTAGGAGGGTATAGGCACACAGGGTATGGGGACACGATATATAAATTACACAAAACACAATATGGGCACAGAGGACGATAATATACGAAGAGTACCAGGAAGAAAATGGAGGCAAGTAGTATTTGGGAGGGATCACAAAGAATAAGTTATGAAGTGTGTGGAATGATATATGTACCTTACAAGAAGGGTGAGACTTAACATTGTTGTAGGCGAGGCATTGAACGTCGTCTCTATGCAGGGGTACGTGGTCCTGGCGTGGTGTAGCTGTAGCACAATATCTCGAGGCGTATGTGAATAAGAGATGTAGCGCCCCAGATATGTACGTACGGGAGAGCGTTGAAGGTAGTCTCGGTACGCTATGACGGTACCGGTACGTAGGAGGAGTGTTGAATGTGGCGTCGATGAGCTGTGATGGTGTTACGCATTGAGAGGAGGTGTGGCGTATCGATGTGGCCTTGAGAGTTGGCGTTCGTCTAAGCGTTGGTTAGAGATACAACGTTGGTGGTTTCGTAGCGTAGCATTGGGGTGCAGCGTGGTGTAGGTGAGGCGTTGTAGTACGGTGCATAGAGCTGAGCACGTGGCGTAGCAGATCGTTGAAGGCGTAGCTTGAGGTGCGTCGACGGTGCGTTGATAGAGTAGCAGGTAGATGTATCGTGGTGTGGGTTAGGAGTGTTGCTTCGTTGGTGGGTAGAGGTGAGCACGTGGCGTCGTCGATAGTGCGTTGATAGCATAGCCCTGGGGTGTAGCGTGGCGTACATTAGGTGCGTAGCTTCGTTAGTGCGTAGAGATGACCAAGTGGTGTCGTCGATGGTGCGTTGATAGCGTAGCATTGAGGTGTAGTGTGGCGTAGGTTAGGTGAGTAGAGATGAGCACACACCATGTCTGCCATCACCACCATACCCTTGTCACTTACCATTTCTACCACCACCACCATATCCTTGTCACCCACCTTGTCGATGGTGCAGGCGTAGCTTGTGATACGGCGTGTGTATAGCACGTAGCACCGAGAAGTAGAGGTACGGCACCCCACAGAGCGAATATGTCCGTGAGTGTGGGACAGGGAGGGTTGGCAAGTGCAATGTCTTTATAAGTGACATTGGGCAAGTGTGGAAAACGTGAAATCACAGTAGTATGAGAGAGAGACAGAGTGAATAAATGGTAAATAATAGTACGGAAATGTAAGTACGTAGAGACACAGGAAAGAGCACGTGGGGGTACGAATATCACAGTGGAAACATTTGAGTAAAACAGGGGTGTGGAGGAACAAAGCAACGAATGGTGTCGGTTATTATGGTATGCAGAGAGAGACTGGCAAATCACGTGATGCGGTTGAAGGATGCGCTACGGGGTCCACAAGGGGTAACAAAGGGGCTGGATACAGTAGGCACGTGATATAGGATCAAAGTGCTTGGATCACTACAATATCATAATATTCCTTGAGCGTTATTTCCTCTAGATCTGTTATGGATGCTATGAGAGTTAACATAAGAAACTTACAAGATATTATAATGGGTGGTTGCCTGCGCATTTTACCTGGTTATTTTACTTTCTCATCCTACGTTTCCTGACCCTGCCGTACGTGGGCAGTCCCGTTATTTATTTGGTAGTTACTGACCGTGTCACTGAGTAAACGTCCAAAAACGGGCCTCTTCCACCTGGTTCAAATGAACATGTCATCTGAAAACAAAGATTCGTCATAGTAAAAGTTGTCCCAGGCGTTGACGAAACCGATGTTCTCCTTATATACTTATACTCGACTTATACTCGAATGCTCTGCCAATAAAGCCAATCGTTTTATTTGCTTTCTTACTTACTTCCGTACACTGCTGACTGAGTTTTAGGTTACTTGATACTGTTACCCCTAAGACTGTCTCTCTGTCTACGCCTTTGAGTTGATTACCATTCAACGAGTAGTTTGCTGATACGTTACAATATCCGATGTGGAGAACTTTATATTTATCTGCATTAAAGGACATTTGCCAAGTTTTCGCCCAAATTTGACAATTTATCGAGATTATCTTGCATTTCTTTAGTCTTCGCATCAGTGAGTACTGTATTTGCAATTTTAGTGTCATCGGCAAACTTCGATATTATGCACTAAAAGCCTTCGTCTATATCGTTTATGTAAACAAAGAATAGGATTGGTTCCAGAACTGACACCTGTGGGACCCTGCTTGTAATGTCAGTCCAATTAGATGATTTTCCATCTATTACAACGCGTTGTTTTCGTTTGCTTAGCCAGTTCTCTGTCCATCTTACTTTATCGCCTTGGATTCTGTATAATTTTTGTTTAGTTATTAAATGTTTATGGGGAACTTTTGGAAATCTAGATAAATTATGTCTACTGCTTAACTCTTGTCGTATTCATTGAAAATATCATTTAAGAAGTCTATTAGGTTCGTTAGGCAAGAAAGTTTATTACGAAAACCATGTTGAGTGTCTCTGAGTAAGCTGTTTTCCTTTAAGTGATTTGTAAGTCTATCTCGTATGAGTGTCTCTAGCATTTTGCATACGACTGAGGTTAGGCTGATAGGGCGATAGTTGCTAGGTAGAAATTTGCTGCCTTTTAAAAATATTGTTGTTACATTAGCGAGCTTCCATTCGTCAGTTATTGTTCCAGTGTGTAAAGAATAACTGAATAGAAGAGTCAGAGGTTTAACTATTTCGCTTTTTTATTCCTTTAATTAATACGCGAGGGGAGATCGTGTCTGGCCCAGGGGACTTATTTACATTAAATTTTTCAATACATTATATTACGTCACTTTCTGTTATGCTGATATTACTTAATACCTCGATGTTTCCGTTTTGAACTGTTGTATCTGCTGGTATATCATTTGGGTTTTCTGTAGTAAAGACTGATGAAAGGAAAGTGTTAAGGATACTACTCATTCGCTCTTCATCTGTGGTAAAGTCCCCATTCTCGTCAAGTAGTGGTCCGACTGTTGACATGTGTACTTTCTGAGGCCGAATATAACTGTAGAACTCTTTCGTGTTTATCATACTTGATTTGCAACATGTTTTTCAATGGTCATTTTACTCAGTTTTATTAACTTTTTGGCTTTTCTTCGTAAGTCTGTAAACTTGGCTCGCTCCTCATTGTCGTCTGATATTTTTAATCTATTATTAGATTTTTTTTTTTTTTTTTTTTTGGCATGTAGGCAGTCAGCTATCTCTTTACTCCACCACTTGGGATTTAAGTTTCGTACTGAACTTTGGGTTTTTTACGGTATGCTTTTCTTCACTGCTTTAGTGTACGCATTAGTGAGAAAGTCCCATTGTGTATTAATGTCATTAGTGTTGCGCAGACATTTCCAGTCATTATCCTTTAGTACCGATCTGAGCATGTGAAAATTATCTTTCCTAAAGTTCGGGATTTTTTTGTAGCTGCATTTTGTTTTGCCTCTATTGAAATTTATACTGAATGTGATTATGCGATGGTCGCTATTATTAAACTCGTCACCTACATTAATATTCTCTATCAAGTCTACTTTTGTTGCAAATACTAGGTCAAGAACGCTATTTGCACGAGTTGGACTATTAACAAATTGTATGGTATAAAGGGCTTGTCCATAGTGAGCTGATAGTGGTTCTCCCCACTTTATTACTGGTAAATTGAAATTGCCAAGAATTACGGCCTCTTGCGTGTTACTCATTTTGTTAATTTGCTCACAGATATTACGGTCGGTTTGTACTGGTTTGACTGGGGGTCTGTATAATAAAGCGGGCAAAAGTATCATCCTGCAATTATTTTTAATGAGTAAATATAGTGCATCTACGTTAGCAATATGGGGCTTCGACAATAGTACCGGTTTGAGGTCATATTTAATATATAGTAGAACTCCGCCTCCCCTTTTAGTTGTTCGGCCTTTCTCAAATATTGTGTAGCCAAAATTTTATACTCTGCTAGGATTGCCTAGGAAGTCTCTGCTTTCAGTATTTAGCCACGATTCTGTTATACCGATTATATCATAATTTTCTGTGAAAGATATTTCCTCTAGATCTGTAAATTTGTTATGAATGCTGCGAGCGTTAACATAAAAACCCTTAGGTTATTTCAGTTGAGTGACAGAGAGAGAGATTGATTAACTGATTGATTAATTGATTGATTGATTCATTCATTTTGACTGACGAAGAGGCCTGGGAGAGTAAGATAATGTGTGAAGGGATAGTTGCCAAATGACAAATGAAGAGAGTGAGAGAGAGAATGAGGGGCCGGGGGCATTATTCCTCTTTGTATACTGGCTCGTCACCACAGCTCCCAGGCAGCCAATCAGTTGCCTGATCGCACAGCCAGTGCTGACATCACCCATCACTTGGCTATGACAACATGAAGTGTTGCCAAGTAATATATATATATATATATATATATATATATATATATATTCCTTGATCACGTGCCACCAAATATATCACATGATGGCACGTGATCAAGGAATATGCGTAAATCTACAAGGAAGGAAAAATAAACACGGAGTCCCAAGCGCTTTCGTGTATTCACATCTTCAGGGGAAGATGTGAATACACGAAAGCGCTTGGGACTCCGTGTTTATTTTTCCTTCCTTGTGGATTTACGCATATATATATATATATATATATATATATATATATATATATATATATATATATAAAGGGTGTATCGCGAGGTATATCATTAAATTACACCAGAGATATAAAATATAATTTTGAGTATATTTTGTTCTATAAAGTATGGTGTGTGTGATCTCAGTAAAGTACAATGAATACTGATAAAAACTATTTTAACGTGTGTTGTCAAATGGTGGTGAGCGTCGGAGGGAGTGGTAGCCTAATATATTTTTCAGACCAAAGAGGCCTTATTTATTTCATCTTAATAAATTTTATCATGATTGCAATATATATGTAATGTTCTATAACGTACATTGAATCATATTATTAATGCAGAGGGATCATACCAGGCCCCTATTAATAATATTCGACGAAATATGATTAATATCTTTTGAAGGTCAGATAAACTCCTCCGACATAATGCAAACCTGCAAGTCTTAGCATTTCCCTACATTTCACGGATTTTCTTCTTATACAGGTCTGGTATGATCCCTCTGCATTGATAATATGATTCAATGTACAGCTCCGGACAGATCAAGGGACCCCACCTCTTCCACCAGCTACTTGGTGTGAGCCTCACTGGATCTGGTATCACTGGCAGGTGGAGGGGGGGAGGGGAGAAATGTGGGCGGAGTTATATAGGGGGTAATGTGGAGGCGTTACCAATGTTGAGCCATCCAGAAATTTGAATCCCAAACCACTTGTGATCATGGATGTGAACAACTCACTGGAAGGTGGTAGGAGGGGTTGGGTTGAGGAGAGGGTGTAAAGCTTCACAAGTGATCGAGTACTAGTATTATAGATGGAGAGAATTATTGGATCAAGTAGCTAAAGATTATAAACGAACAAAGCCGACTGTCGCCTTTATTATGTTTTCTTCTGTAATCTAAATCCAACTCTGATGCTACATTCTATAGGATATTATTTATTATTTGAAATGAATCCAGATTTTACGTAATACAATTCACACGACACCATTATTTTATGACTAATATATCAAGCCATGCACCACCTACACAGTGTTGAAATAAATTTCAAGTAAATCCTTTATCGTTACCCTGTATTATTCACGACATTTTCTAAGAAACTTTTAGTGTGTAACTGGTTACCAAAGGATAATAGTTATATAGTGTAAGTTAATCTTTACCCAATAACCACTCCATCTGTTCTCCCCCACCCCATCCTCCCTTATTCCATTCGCTGTTTCCTCTCCCTCCTTCCCAGCAATCCTTTACTCTCCATCTTACCACCATCACCAACATTCTGTGTGTTGCTGCATAATCTGTTAATGCGCAAACAAGACCAGAATAGAAATAAAAGTGATATTTGGTATGCAAATACAATCCGTTATATATGACGAATATATTTATTACCCTTATTTATTTATCTGAGGTCAACATTCAGACGCCGGTGTTAGTGAACTAATCACAAGATTTAGAGGATATTGTGTCAGCACTAATGTTATTACTAATTAAAACAGGGAAAAATTGAAATAAGACATTTATTGGTTATTGTTTACATGACTTGTCAGTTTAGGTGAAAACTCCACAAGTCCTCGTTACGAAGCCTTCCACACCCATAACCCAACTGTGACTGTAGGCACCACACTGTAAATGATGAACACGTTATATGTATAGTTGTTGTTATTAATTGGTGTCATACAATTATAATACCTGTTAACTTAATATAACCTCAAGTTTTTACTTCGACCTCACGTTTGCATTAAAGCATGTGTAATGTTTTTTTTTTATTATTATTATAATCACCTGGATATGTATTGCTTTAGACCCTTAGCCACGATGAGATACAGTGTATACACTATTTATATACGGTACACTTCTATGAACACATTAAGGCTTGAAATACTGTAGATTACATATTTCATGTTCTTACTCATCAATTTGTTACTAGTATCGTGTCCAGCCACCCTCCTTCTCAATGACAGCCTGCAGTCGCTCGGGCATTGAGGCACCATGCCTTCTCACTATATCGGGTTTTCCCCGAAAAATCTCCCACTGCGCTCTGGTGTGCCGTAACAACTCTGCTGTGGTTCTCTTTCGTTCCGGCTCCCACGTGTTAACAATAAAACCCCATACATTTTCTATGGGGTTCATATCACAGTTCTAACTAGACCAATCTATCACCTGCAAATTATCATGAGCAGCAAACCATTCTTGAACTATCCTGGCCATATGGATAGGGCATCGGTCGTGTTTAGGACAGATGAGGGTGAGTAGTTGAAAAGAAATTAAAAACAATTAGTATATCTGCTTCATTATATTGCATTTGATCTATTAAATAAAGACACTGTCTATTGTTCACCCCTGTAGAGAGATACTGATTATTATCATTTGGATATTAAGCAACAAATAACGGAGCCGAGACAATCCCTTTTCTGTCTTCAGCTCTCCCTGTATTCTTTTCGCCCCTCATGCTGGCAGTCCCCCTCTTTATCTCCTTTTCTCGCTGTAAAATAAATAAACTTATGCCTATATCTTTCAAGTAACTGGCAACCTCACACAACCTCCTCTCACTTGTCTTCTCTCTCTCACACTCCCCCTTCCTTCCTTGCCTTCTGTAGTATTCTTTATCTTTTCTTTATCATATTTTTAACCTTCTCATTCGTTCTTTCAAAGTTTTAATCACATAGGCCTTTCTCCCTTATCACCTATAGTGCTTCAAATTTATGCAAGCGAAATGCTGCGGCTGGGATTGTATGGTTAATACCGTTTTGGTTCTTTGTATTCTGTGGATTTACAAAACAACTAGAAATTCATAGCGAAGGATATGATAATAGTTATGTAGAACAAGTGTTGGCAGATACACATTCTTGACGGGATAATCCCAGCCACAGCATTTCGCCTTCTTAAAACAGAAGGACTATAGGTTTCATTCATTGCCATTTGCCAGTCTGTTGCTAGTCAGAATGTTAACTTGTTAAACCATTTTGCAGGAAAGAGAAATATATATATTTTCTTTTTAAGTTACTTATGGGCATTATTTAGATATATTAACTTACTTTTACTTACCTCCAGCATTACTGTGCAGAACATGTGACACAATAAGGACCACAAGGACAGTAATGGTGGTCAACGTGATTCTCATTAATCTCTCTATATGCTACTGAAAACAATGTTTTATGCTCAACTACAGAATTATGTTCTCAGCATGATAATGATAGCCAAAGATAATGAAAACAATATAAACAAATTAACATTTATTGCACAACAAATATGCTTATGCCTCGGTGCTACTGTTTCAAGGGAGCAACCAGCCCACACTGAATCACATGGAACCTGAAAAGTTTGAATACAAGATCAATTATATATATATATAAATACAATACCATATTATATCTGTTTGTCTATCTACGTCTTTGTGTATATGGCACTTTTATTAATATTCATGATCAGCACTGTGAAATCTAAATTTAAATTTATTTGGCAAAGCAGAGGACACTGACTAGTATGGCAACCTACCATACGGAAGACCTCCACGTTGCACTACACACCGCAGAAGCCGATGCACAGACCTTGCTGTCAGAGAGAGGACCATCAGGAGAGTGTTGCACGAAGCGGGGGTGCATCACCGGACTCCATCGCGAGGGAAGGCTACGGTTTGCCCAACAATATGTTGACAAGCCAGAGGAGTTTTGGAAGAGAGTGATCTGGACGGATGAGAAAACCTTCTCATCTTCGTGTAACGGAAGGCGCCACTGCTGGAGGAGAAATGATACTCGGTGAGTATAATTTTTGAGGTTGTCGTTTCTATAAATTATTCAGTCATAAGCAACCATAAGAATATACTCGAATAAATAATTACTGCCGGGTGACAACCAGTAGCGTTACAACGTCAGCAACATTAATAAAACAGATACTGCTGTAAGTCCATTCAGAGTAAATTACTTTTGGCATATAGGGTTGCGCAATATTATTTTTTTTTACAGTATAAAGTATTTTGGCTAAAATAAATAACTACTTAAAAAACAAATGGGCTGGAATAATCACGCTGGCAGGAAGTCAACTACTTTAAAAAATACCCACACTTGACTGACGTTGATTATTATTCCCAAACTGGTATTATTTCAAGTCTTGAAAACATACATAATGTACTAAGTATCAGGAACACCAGTATTGAATCCTAAAAGAGGAAATTGTAACTAAGTTTTTACATTCAAAATGCACATTCACTTAGTATGTGTCACTGCTACCAAAATACCTGAACTATGGCACACAGTCCAACAAAGACAACTTACCAAATATTATCCCTAGTGAACAGGTTATTTAATGCTATATTACTCCTACACATAGATAGCATCTTTGCATATTTCACAGCATCAACGTAGCGTCCTCCTACGTAATCAGTATTTACCATTGTTCAGTTAGTAACCCCCTTAAATGAGCTTCTATAAGGCAACCATGCATTTCACATGGTTATTGTTTTGTGTAGGCTATTCCTCAGTTACACTGAAGTAAGACTCTGCCATTCCTGGCATTTGTCATTAACATTTTCCAATACTGTTAAGAATATCTTGTTATCATAAAAGAAAATTAATTTAAGTTTATTAATGCTAGTCTATTTCTTTCAACAGATACAGCCCGGAAAATGTTTTTCATGTGGCCAGGAGTGGACACGTGACCGTCAATATTTGGGGGTGGGTAAGCTGGCATGGAATGGGTGACATGCACCAAATAGAGGGTCGGTTCAATGCCGAAAAATATATTGATATTTTAAACAACTTCTTTCTGCCCTCATTTGCTGCCAGCAACCACCCCTTTCCTCCTGGTCCAGTTTATTTTGTCCAGGACAGATGCCCAGTTCATCAGGCTCGCGTGGTCCAGGAGTGGTTCCAACAGCACCCTCAATTTCAGCTCCTGCCCTGGCCTAGTAAGGGTGCAGACTGCAACCCCATAGAAAATATATGGGGCTCAATGGTAACATCGTGGGAGCCTGAACGGGAACGCACACCCCAGGAGCTGTTGGACCACACCCGTCGAGTATGGGAAATATTCCGGGGAAACCTGACCTCGTTAGGCGCCACACTGGTTACATTCATCGAAGACTTCAGGCTGTTATCGAGAAGGGTGGTGGATGGACAGAATACTGAGGAGTAATTTTTAGTCTCATTGTTCTTGTTATTCTATGTAATATATATTATGTTAGCGGTGCATATAACCCACACACACACTGTCAAGAAATTTAATACTGCGCAACCCTATATGCCAAAAGTAATTTACTCTGAATGGACTTACAGCAGTATCTGTTTTATTAATGTTGCTGACGTTGTAACGCTACTGGTTGTCACTCGGCAGTAATTATTTATTCGAGTATATTCTTATGGTTGCTTATGACTGAATAGTTTATAGAAACGACAACCTCAAAAATTATACTCACCGAGTATCATTTCTCCTCCAGCAGTGGCGCCTTCCGTGACACGAAGATGAGAAGGTTTTCTCATCCGTCCAGATCACTCTCTTCCAAAACTCCTCTGGCTTGTCAACATGTTGTTGGGCAAACCGTAGCCTTCCCTCGCGATGTTGGTCAGTCAAAAATTCCTTGTTTGCTGGAGTCCGGTGATGCACCCCCGCTTCGTGCAACACTCTCCTGATGGTCCTCTCTCTGACAGCAAGGTCTGTGCATCGGCTTCTGCGGTGTGTAGTGCAACGTGGAGGTCTTCCGTATGGTAGGTTGCCATACTAGTCAGTGTCCTCTGCTTTGCCAAATAAATTTAAATTTAGATTTCACAGTGCTGATCATGAATATTAATAAAAGTGCCATATACACAAAGACGTAGATAGACAAACAGATATAATATGGTATTGTATTTATATATATATAATTGATCTTGTATTCAAACTTTTCAGGTTCCATGTGATTCAGTGTGGGCTGGTTACTCCCTTGAAACAGTAGCACCGAGGCATAAGCATATTTGTTGTGCAATAAATGTTAATTTGTTTATATTGTTTTCATTATCTTTGGCTATCATTATCATGCTGAGAACATAATTCTGTAGTTGAGCATAAAACATTGTTTTCAGTAGCATATAGAGAGATTAATGAGAATCACGTTGACCACCATTACTGTCCTTGTGGTCCTTATTGTGTCACATGTTCTGCACAGTAATGCTGGAGGTAAGTAAAAGTAAGTTAATATATCTAAATAATGCCCATAAGTAACTTAAAAAGAAAATATATATATTTCTCTTTCCTGCAAAATGGTTTAACAAGTTAACATTCTGACTAGCAACAGACTGGCAAATGGCAATGAATGAAACCTATAGTCCTTCTGTTTTAAGAAGGCGAAATGCTGTGGCTGGGATTATCCCGTCAAGAATGTGTATCTGCCAACACTTGTTCTACATAACTATTATCATATCCTTCGCTATGAATTTCTAGTTGTTTTGTAAATCCACAGAATACAAAGAACCAAAACGGTATTAACCATATAATCCCAGCCGCAGCATTTCGCTTGCATAAATTTGAAGCACTATATGTGATAAGGGAGAAAGGCCTATGTGATTAAAACTTTGAAAGAACGAATGAGAAGGTTAAAAATATGATAAAGAAAAGATAAAGAATACTACAGAAGGCAAGGAAGGAAGGGGGAGTGTGAGAGAGAGAAGACAAGTGAGAGGAGGTTGTGTGAGGTTGCCAGTTACTTGAAAGATATAGGCATAAGTTTATTTATTTTACAGCGAGAAAAGGAGATAAAGAGGGGGACTGCCAGCATGAGGGGCGAAAAGAATACAGGGAGAGCTGAAGACAGAAAAGGGATTGTCTCGGCTCCGTTATTTGTTGCTTAATATCCAAATGATAATAATCAGTATCTCTCTACAGGGGTGAACAATAGACAGTGTCTTTATTTAATAGATCAAATGCAATATAATGAAGCAGATATACTAATTGTTTTTAATTTCTTTTCAACTACTCACCCTCATCTGTCCTAAACACGACCGATGCCCTATCCATATGGCCAGGATAGTTCAAGAATGGTTTGCTGCTCATGATAATTTGCAGGTGATAGATTGGTCTAGTTAGAACTGTGATATGAACCCCATAGAAAATGTATGGGGTTTTATTGTTAACACGTGGGAGCCGGAACGAAAGAGAACCACAGCAGAGTTGTTACGGCACACCAGAGCGCAGTGGGAGATTTTTCGGGGAAAACCCGATATAGTGAGAAGGCATGGTGCCTCAATGCCCGAGCGACTGCAGGCTGTCATTGAGAAGGAGGGTGGCTGGACACGATACTAGTAACAAATTGATGAGTAAGAACATGAAATATGTAATCTACAGTATTTCAAGCCTTAATGTGTTCATAGAAGTGTACCGTATATAAATAGTGTATACACTGTATCTCATCGTGGCTAAGGGTCTAAAGCAATACATATCCAGGTGATTATAATAATAATAAAAAAAAAACATTACACATGCTTTAATGCAAACGTGAGGTCGAAGTAAAAACTTGAGGTTATATTAAGTTAACAGGTATTATAATTGTATGACACCAATTAATAACAACAACTATACATATAACGTGTTCATCATTTACAGTGTGGTGCCTACAGTCACAGTTGGGTTATGGGTGTGGAAGGCTTCGTAACGAGGACTTGTGGAGTTTTCACCTAAACTGACAAGTCATGTAAACAATAACCAATAAATGTCTTATTTCAATTTTTCCCTGTTTTAATTAGTAATAACATTAGTGCTGACACAATATCCTCTAAATCTTGTGATTGGTTCACTAACACCGGCGTCTGAATGTTGACCTCAGATAAATAAATAAGGGTAATAAATATATTCGTCATATATAACGGATTGTATTTGCATACCAAATATCACTTTTATTTCTATTCTGGTCTTGTTTGCGCATTAACAGATTATGCAGCAACACACAGAATGTTGGTGATGGTGGTAAGATGGAGAGTAAAGGATTGCTGGGAAGGAGGGAGAGGAAACAGCGAATGGAATAAGGGAGGATGGGGTGGGGGAGAACAGATGGAGTGGTTATTGGGTAAAGATTAACTTACACTATATAACTATTATCCTTTGGTAACCAGTTACACACTAAAAGTTTCTTAGAAAATGTCGTGAATAATACAGGGTAACGATAAAGGATTTACTTGAAATTTATTTCAACACTGTGTAGGTGGTGCATGGCTTGATATATTAGTCATAAAATAATGGTGTCGTGTGAATTGTATTACGAAAAATCTGGATTCATTTCAAATAATAAATAATATCCTATAGAATGTAGCATCAGAGTTGGATTTAGATTACAGAAGAAAACATAATAAAGGCGACAGTCGGCTTTGTTCGTTTATAATCTTTAGCTACTTGATCCAATAATTCTCTCCATCTATAATACTAGTACTCGATCACTTGTGAAGCTTTACACCCTCTCCTCAACCCAACCCCTCCTACCACCTTCCAGTGAGTTGTTCACATCCATGATCACAAGTGGTTTGGGATTCATATTTCTGGATGGCTCAACATTGATAACGCCTCCACATTCGTCGTCGTCGTCGGCATCCTTCCGTCTACGAGAGACGATGGTGTAGCGTCCGAGTTCCTCTGCATTTCCGTGAGTGGCTGTACAGTCCAATTCGCGAGTGACAATCTCTGTTGCATTCGTTGCATGTGAAAGATGATGTCTGCTGAGGCTGTCCTCGTCTTGCCTTCTTCCTGGCTCTCTGCTGAGTGAGCGCCGCATTCCTCACCTCCTCTGCCTCCTGAACGCCTCGTCTGACAGTGAGGTGCCAGGCCGAACGGTCCTCAGCAAAGCTTTCCCACCCACTGATGTGGATGCTGCACTGCTTCAAGTCCCTTTTGCAGACATCCTTAAATCGCAGTCGTGGGCGTCCAGTCAGTCGTGAGTCATCCGCCAGCTCACCATACAGGAGATCCTTGGGGATGCTGCCGCATTCCATTCTCCTGACGTGGCCGAGCCAGCGAAGGCGCCTCTCGCTGAGTATGGTGAACATGCTATGCGTGTTGGAGCGTTCCAGGACCTCTGTGTTGGGTACTCTGTCCTGCCACTGGATATGTAGAATGCGGTGTAGGCATCTCAGGTGAAAGCTGTTGAGCTTTCTCTCCTGGCTCGCATAGATGGTCCATGCCTCGCTGCCGTAGAGAAGTGTGCTGAGCACGCAGGCCTGGTACACACACAGCTTGGTCTTCTCAGTGAGACTGGGGTTGTTCCAGACCCTCTTGTTTAGTCTGGCCATAACTGCTACTGCCTTGGCAATCCTGCTGTTTATCTCTGTGTCGATGGAGAGCGAGCTGGAAATGGTGGACCCAAGGTATGTGAAGTTCTCCACAACCTCCAAGTCATACCCATCAACGGCAACATTTGGAGGACTGTCTACACCCTGCACCATAACGTTTGTCTTCTTCAGGCTGATGGTCAGCCCAAACTCCCTGCAAGCGTGGGCGAGGTGGCTGACGAGCCGCTGGAGGCTGTCTTCTGTGTGCGATGCCAAGGCTGCGTCGTCGGCAAAGAGCATCTCGCGAATGAGAACCTCCGTGACTTTGGTCTTTGCGCGGAGGCGAGCAATGTTGAACAGCCCGCTGTCGGACCTGGTGTGCGTATAGACCCCCTCACTGCAGTCCCTGAAGGCATACTGTAGCAGCACGGAGAAGAAAATGCTGAAGAGCGTTGGCGCAAGAACGCAGCCCTGTTTCACTCCGCTGCTGGCTGGGAAGGCCTCTGATGTTACACCGTTGAAGCAGACTGTGCTGTGCATGTTCTCATGGAACGAGGTGACAATCGCGAACAAATGTGGGGGACAGCCTATCTTCTGCAGTAGTTTGAAGAGTCCGCTATGGCTGACTAAGTCAAATGCCTTGGTCAGGTCTATGAAAGCGATGTAGAGGGGCAACTGCTGCTTTTGACACTTCTCCTGCAGCTGACGTAGGGAGAAAATCATGTCTATGGTTGATCGACCGGCTCTGAACCCGCACTGGGACTCTGGGTAGACGCGGGTGGCCAAGGTGTGCAGACGCGCCAGGGCCACACGGGCGAATACTTTCCCGACGATACTAAGCAGGGAGATGCCCCGGTAGTTGTTGCAATCGCTACGGTCTCCTTTGTTCTTGTACAGAGTGACTATGTTGGCGTCTCGCATATCCTGGGGGATGTGACCTTGTTCCCAGCAGAGGCAGAGGAGTTCGTGCAGAGGTTGGAGCAGCGCAGGTTTCCCGCTCTTCAGGACTTCAGGTGGAATGCCGTCGCTCCCAGGGGCCTTCCCGCAAGCGAGGCAGTCTATGGCTTTGCTGATCTCTTCCATGGTGGGTGGTGTGTCCAGCTCTTCCATAACAGGCAGGTCGGGGATGGCGTTGAGGGCGGTGTCAGTAACGATGTTCTGGGTTGCATATAGCTCAAGGTAATGCTCAACCCATCGTTCCAGTTGTTTTTTTTTCATCTGTGATGACTTCACCTGTCTTGGACTTGAGAGGCACAGTTTTGGCAATAGTTGGACCTGTCGCCTTCTTGATGCCCTCGTACATCCCTCTTGCATTTCCTATTTCAGCAGCTCTCTGTATACTGTTGCAGAGGTCCAGCCAGTAGGTGTTGGCACAGTGGCGGGCAGTCTTCTGGGCATTTTTCCTGGCGGTCCGAAGGGCTTCTAGTGTGCTGGGGATAGGTACAGCCTTGTAAGCCAGAAGCGCTTTCCTCTTTGCCTCAGTCACAGGTTCCATGTCCTCCCAATGGGCCTCGTACCAGTCAGCATTCCTGCGCTCCTTCCCGAAGGCAGCAATGGCTGAGTTGTACACAGCATCTCGGAGGTGGGACCACTTGGCGTCGATGGCACCATCAGGAGGTGTCTTCTCTGTGAGGGATTTTTCCA
Source organism: Petrolisthes cinctipes (assembly GCA_033782935.1). NCBI lineage: Eukaryota > Metazoa > Arthropoda > Malacostraca > Decapoda > Porcellanidae > Petrolisthes > Petrolisthes cinctipes. The sequence continues at coordinate 98,275 of JAWQEG010002493.1, forward strand.
GCCTGTTGATAAACTGCTGAGACCTCTCTGGGTTGCTGGCATGGCAGGTGTTGATGCGTGGACGTCCCTTTTTCTTTGAGCAGTGCACCTTCACCGGTGTCAGTCGCACTTTGCTGGCTATGAGAGTATGGTCTGTGTCGCAGTCTGCGCTGTGATAGCTGCGGGTGAGGAGGACACTGGCAAGTTCCGCACGCCTGGTGATGAGTAAGTCCAGCTTGTGCCAGTGGTGGGAGCGTGGGTGTCTCCAGGACACCTGATGGATCTCCTTGCATTTGAAGAAGGTGTTGGTCACGCATAAGTCGTGAAAGCAGCATAATTCCAGCAGCCGCAGGCCATTTTCGTTTATCTTGCCCCTTCCATGGACGCCGAGGCAGGTGGGCCAGGCTGCTTGATCAGCCCCCACTCTAGCGTTGAAGTCTCCGAGGAGGTAGAGACCCTCAGTGCTTGAAATCCTAGATATTGCTTCATTCAGGGCCTCGTAGAAATGGTCTTATTCCTCTGGGGCAGAGCAGAGGGTTGGGGCGTACACACTGATGATGTTAATTGTGCCTGAAGATGTTGACAGTCGTAGGACCAGTATTCTCTCAGTGCCACCTGATGGAGGCTCGATGGAGGTGACAAGCGTGTTCTTTACGGCAAAGCCAACACCATGCTATCGGGGTTCATCCGGAGACTTCCCTTTCCAGAAAAAGGTGTAGTTGGCTTCCCTGATGATGCCGCTGTCAGCCAGCCGGGTCTCCTGAAGGCAGGCAACATCGACGTTTAGTCGGCCAAGTTCTCTGTCAATGACGGCAGTCTTCCTTACATCGTTGATTTGCTGCAGGTCAGCAGTGAGGCCAGGACACATGGTCCTGACATTCCAGCTTGCAAAGCGAAGAGCTGGAGTCTTCTTTCTTCTGTTTGTTATTGTTTTGCCTGGTGCAGAGTTTTTTGGCCCACTTTTCGAGATTGCTCTCTACTTTCCACGCACCCAGTGGATCAGGCAGGCCATGACGGGACAGCACCTAACTGGCTGGGGGCTGCCCAGCTTGAGGCGGGCGGTAGCTGTCCAATGAGATACGATGACCTCTCCCACCATCAGAAGTGACCCCTGGCGCTCGTTTCCTTCGTCAATCGGATGAGCTTATGACCGGTAACTGCCACTACCCGTGTTGTGCCGACACCTTGCAATGACGCTGGAGTGTCCTCTCCAGTGGAGCTACAAAGCCTGGCAGGATGATATGGAGGAACAGCTGTTGCCCAGGCAGCAGAACCTCCCTCTCCACGCAGCTAGCGGATCCAAGGGAACGACGAAAGTCGATACAACTTGGCACCAGTGGCGTCGCAGGAGTTGCCGGGATGACGTTGTGATGCCAGGCCGCCTTAGGGACTCCGTCTCCGGATTTTCTGTCAGGGTTTACTCCCTTAGCCTTTCCCTATATAACTCCGCCCACATTTCTCCCCTCCCCCCCTCCACCTGCCAGTGATACCAGATCCAGTGAGGCTCACACCAAGTAGCTGGTGGAAGAGGTGGGGTCCCTTGATCTGTCCGGAGCTGTACGTTATAGAACATCACATAAATATTGCAATCATGATAAAATTTATTAAGATGAAATAAATAAGGCCTCTTTGGTCCGAAAAACATATTAGGCTACCACTCCCTCCGACGCTCACCGCCATTTGACAACACACATTAAAATAGTTTTTTTATCAGTATTCATTGTACTTTACTGAGATCACACACAGCATACTTTATAGAACAAAATATACTCAAAATTATATTTTATATCTCTGGTGTAATTTAATGATATACCTCGCGATACACCCTGTATATATATATATATATATATATATATATATATATATATATATATATATATATATATATATATATATATATATATATATATATATATATATATATATATATGCCAGTATTTAGGAAACAATTTAAACGCTCCTCTCCCTCATTTTAAATACACGAGGAATATATAATACTGTATATCTGTTTTTGTGTGTGTGTTTAAGGGTATGGTGGTGGCAGACATGGTGAGTGACAAGGGTATGGTGGTGGTGGTGGCAGACATGGTGAGTGACAAGGGTATGGTGGTGGTTGTGGTGGTGGCGCTCACCATGTCTGCCACTGCCACAATCACCACCATACTCTTGTCACCCACCATGTCTGCCATCACCACCATACCCTTGTCACCCACCATTTCTACCACCACCACCATATCCTTGTCACCCACCATGCCTGCCACCACCATACCCTTAAACACACACACAAAAACAGATATACAGTATTATATATTCCTCGTGTATTTAAAATGAGGGAGAAGAGGGTTTAAATTGTTTCCTAAATAAATATAGATCTCGTCGTAAATAAAATGGTAGAATTGATACATAAATATTATTAGCCTACATGGCAACTCCTCATCGCAATTGTTGTAAAGCCGTGTGCCATTTGTTAAAGAAACATAAAACACATCTTTAAAACGTTTTATTTTTCATGCACAGTTATTTTTATTGGCAATTACACTGGCAGCAATAAACAGGAATATATATATATATATATATATATATATATATATATATATATATATATATATATATATATATATATATATATATATATATATATATATATATATATATATTACTTGGCAACACTCCATCTTGTCATAGCCAAGTGATGGGTGAAGTCAGCACTGGCTCTGCGATCAGGCAGCTGATTGACTGCCTGGGAGATGTGGTGACGAGCCAGTATACAAAGTGGAATAATGCACAAAACTAACAAATGTAACAAAAGAGTACAAAATAGTGAGACAGTAAGGAAGCTCCTTATGCATTTACCCGGGTGAACAGACTCTAGAATACACGGTACAGTTTATTTGGTAACATTCAAGGGTGCAGTACATATGGTATGGGGGAAGGCCAGTTTGCCCATTTTGCGTCCTGGAGAGTCGGTGTTGCTTGTGTAGTAATGTAGGGCAGGGGGACAGAGTGTGGACGTAGTGAGAAACACGTGGGTTTCAGGTGTGTGACGATGGCAGGTACGGTTGGTCCTTCTTCCTTAGTAGCTCGCTGGATAGTCTCTCTCACAAGCGCCGCTCTGCTCTAGGTTCCTGTATGTAGCATCATTCACGCGATCACGCCATCCCCTGACCTGCTGCACCCACCTTAGTTCATACCTGGAGGAAGTGGGAGGCTGGCGGCTGGGTTCCCAAGGGTATGCTAAGCTGAGCCAGGGGATGGGATTAATCAAGCCGCCAGACTGTGGCTTGTCTGGGACGGGGAGAGCACAAAGAAACAGGGAGCGGCATACTAGCACATGGAATATATATATAGGAATACGGAGTGGTGCATATGCCACCACTACAATAGTAAATTAATAAAAATACTTTATACCTAGTGGGGGTGGCAATACGTATGAGAGTATGTGTTGCCCTACCCAGTAGAAGGACTAACAGAGGGTACAGGTCAGGTGAGGTGAGGTGAGTTCAGGTCACACCACCCCTTACAGCATCACACAACTCTTTCTTTATTTTTCCATCTTTAAATAATATATTTAACAAAACTTTATCAATTTTATACAGTCCATCATTTAAGTTCATATTGTTATTTGATCTTATTAATACAGTCTCAACAATTAACCTCTCGACATTGGAATTTTATTTATAAATTTGTTTTTAACTGCATTCCAGTTAATACAATTATTATAATTTTCCACATGTTTAAAAATACCACTGGATTCCTGTCCTGTTCTAACTGAATATTTGTGTTGTTTAGTTCTCTCTTCTAAAAGTTTTCCTGTTTGGCCAATATATACATCATTACATGACTTACACGGTATTATGTATACACTACCAGCATCAACTGAAGGGTTATTTTTGATCAGTGAAGATTTCATAGTTTGTTCGTACCGAAAGACTACTTGAATATTTAGGTTACGTAGTATACGAGTTAAAAGAGTTAAGTTTTGGTGGAATGGTAAAGCAAGTATGTTTTTCTTTATAAAATGCTCTTTGTTACAACTACCATAATATGTGTTTTTAGCCTTATTTAGACATATATATGTGAATTCCTTTTGGTAGCATAATTTCTTGGTTAAATTATAAATATAGTGAAATTCATTATCGAGATATTCAGGGTGACAAATTCTTAGGGCTCTCAAAAATATACCAGCAAATGTTGACTCCTAAACTTTTGCATGGTGATTTGAATAATTATGAATGTATGAATCAACCATATATATTGCAAATACGGCCAAGAATTCAATTCATGAATGCCAAAAGTTATCAAAGTCACCTGGCATCCCTAGGCGCGAGTGGTCAGGAACTGAACACGTTTGGTACCAGACTGCTCATCCCAACCGGTCCTTTTTAACCAAGGTATGCAACCAGTCTGAGTTTGATGATAGTATCTCAGCTGCAGTGGGGAATTTCAGGCCTGCATTTATTTTAACTATTAGTAAGTATTGGTAATTACTACATTGCAGCTCTGAGAAGTATATATAATTATACACCATATAAGGCTCTCAATGCAGTTCTTATATGGTTTAGAAATGCTCCATAATGGGCACAAATGACCAGAATTTCGAACCCGAATCCCCCAGCTGATACGGCTCGCTTCGCTCGCCACCCCACCCATACCATAAGTAATTCTAAATTCATAGTATACTGTTTGGTAAACATTTTAAGGGATAGGGGGGCGCGGGATCTATACATAATGCAGAGGGGGGCGTGAGGCAAAGAAGTTTAAGAACCACTGGGACACTAAAGGAAGGAGCCTGACAGAGTGAAAGTGAGTGATGAAGGGCGAAAAAGGGTGAAGGGAACATTACCTACTGACCAAAGGAAGGGACCTGGAATTATGAGGAAATGAAAATGGAGACAGAATGAAGGAAATAGGCTTATTACATACTGACTGACGAAAAGGACTGGAGGAGTGGAGAAGGAAGAGGCCTGGAAATGTGAGTGAATGGGGTGTAACGTACTGACCAAAGGAGTGGACTGGGAAAGTGTGATAGAGTGAAGGGAGCGTTGTGGGTCTGAAGGAAGGGCCTGGAAGAGTGAAAGTGATTGACTGAGGATGAAAGAAGAACTGCCTAGGCCGGTAAGACCCTATAGGAGGAAAGAGAAGGCGATAGAGAGATGGGACAGCAAGCACAAAGGAAAGAGAAGGAATGGAGGGACAGGGAAAAGGTGATAGAGAGGTGGGACAGCAAGAACGAAGGAAATAGAAGGAAAGGAGGGACTGAGAAAAACCCACTTTCCCCGAGAGTTACCGCAGTCGGTATAAAAAACAGTGTATATACGGTAACAATATTTTTTTTTAGCTTACCTGTTTTGCTATGCCTCGAGGGTGCTGGCCTCGCAAAGTTTATTGAGCAGGATCTGCATATGTTGAGCAGGAATAGGAGGTTGGCCTGTTGATGGGTGTAATAGAGTATAATAGTGTCAAGAAATACAACTAATATAAGAGGAACATTAACTACATCTTCATAAACATACAGTATAGCAATTCCCGGTGTACCGAAGTCTAAATTTGCGAGTGGTTGACAGCTAGTTTAAGATGGATATTGATCTACCTCCCGTGTCGATGAGTAAGTTGCATAGATAATAATGTCTCCCCCGTGAATGTTACTGATACACTGTACTTAAATGTCTCATTATATTACTCTTCAGGCGTTATAAGAATATCCTAGATATCTTTTAGCTTGATAAATGTAGTATAACGGTTACTAGAAGTCATTGATAACGGACATTGATATGAAAGTATTCATTAAATACAAGTCTCTAGCTGCACCTTTGGTTTGAAACCCATAACATATAATTTTCATGACGAACAATGCTTCACCTGTAACATACTGAAGGAAATATACAAAGATTTTCCAAATGAAACTTTCCCTCTATTAGTGACGCCGGGAATCGATATTAATTATTAACGGTGAAGCTTATTTAGAGGGTGAACCAATTTTGGTAAATTTAAGGGTTACTGAATCCTCCAAACTATGCCATGAAAACATCCCGTTTTAGTAACATAGAGGAGATTACTTTTCGTAGGATAGTTTGCAGGAAACAGTAGGACTCCCATTTAACATAAAGAGGTTCTGTTCTCCATTTGATATCCCTTCAGGCTTTAAGACTGTACGTCATACCGATTTACACATCAGTACAGTTTAGATGTACAGTTGCAGACCCATGAGACAGACACACTCGAAACGAGCCCTTGAGAGAAAATAAGAAGGGACTATTATATTTAAGAGAATAAGTAACTGCAAACCAACTGCGTCTTGTCCTTCAATTATTTTGCTCGATGAGGAGTTATTCTTGCTCTTACAGCCAGGTACCTATTTACTGCTAGATGAACAGGGACATTGGGGCCTGGGAAAATTGTCCAACAATTCCACTGACCCAGGAATTGAACCCGGGATCTCTCGCATACCAGGCGAGTGTGCTAACCGCTATACCATCAGTACCCCCTGCTTATTCTGGTTGGTGACTGTACCTGTTTGGTAACCCCAATGCAACTCTACTCTCAGCAAGCCATTTGGCAGATAAAATAGTTCCTAAATTAAGGGTAGAAAACATTTTATGGAATGTTGGAGAACTACTGAAGCCTCCAAACTGTGGCACGAAACAGATCACCCATATGAGTAAAATCGAGAAATTTTGTATTCTGGGATAGTTTGGAGGGATCAGTAGCCCTCTTTTGCACCAAAAGAAGGTTTTCTCCTAAAGGTTCGGGCAAGATGAAATTTACATACAGTGATTGGCTCAAACAAGGACTCAAGACTTTGTTTTCTATATGTAAATTTTGAGTCTCGTCTGGAAGTAAAGTGTGCCGCATAAATATTGATTGTTCTTATGGGGGTTTGTACATTATCGGTTATTCTGGAGTAACTGATTCCTTCAATTATTCCCATTAAGGCATCATTATCTTTGTTAATCTGGTACCATTTCCTGGCATACTTGGAGGAATCAATGCGTTCCAATGTATCACACGTGTATTGTCCCCTTAATACGGAGATCAATTTATTGTTTTGGTCGATTTGGAGGCTACTAATTACTCCAAACTATTAATTCCAGGAAACAATTGAGCTCACTGTTACTAGTAGAGATTTCTGTTTCGTAAGATAGGTTGGAGGAATCAGTAGCCCTCTATTTCCTCGACATAAAACGATCCTCATAGTGTAAATCGTATTACTGGGTAGTCTTTGTACTGCACTATGTTTGTCCCTCATTTTCATTGTGCAACAGTAGGACCTCGATATAAAGATATTATATTTCGCACTATCCTTTTAACACTAGCCCAATAAATCACTTAGTATGAATGGTAATGATAAAACAGAAGCCTAGGAAGACATTTGGTGGTTTTCAATAAGGGACTGAGTGTAAAATGTAGTGGTGGATATAAGTACTATTTCATTGTATATCAAGGGTCTACATTACAGTAGATGATATCTGGTGGGTGACATATTATTTTATCCCATATAAATATAATAATTACTATTCTGTTTCATCTTCCCAAGCGGGAACAGCCTTGACGTGGTGGGGAGGCTTGCGTGTCTCTGAGACCTGGCAAGCTAGACTAGAGGAGGCTCCGGCCCCTGCTCTGCCCCGATTTCGGGGAGAGAGGGCTTCCCATGCTAGTAAGGTGTCCAGTGAGAGGCCAGACTAAATGGTTCCCATGCATTAGGTAGCCAGTACGAGTCAACAATGATGCCCTCTAGGGTTCGTCCTATGTTGCATGGTTGGGTGTCTGGGCCGGGAGATGTTGGGAAGGGGGTCTCAGTACTGTCGAGCCATTGGAGCTGCTTCTTAAAACGAGTGGCCCCGTGGGGGAAGAAGTACCCCGCCAACGGCGACCAGTGCTTGGTTCCCTCATCTGCCCGGTAGGTAGTAGCTCTTGGCTCCTGGGGCAATTTTAATAATAACAATGTCGTATGGATAACGAAAAAACTCAGTCTTTTCCTTGAGAGGTGGTCGACCAGGCCCTCGAGACGTCACTCTGGTCGTGGTGGTATGCAGAAGGCTGCAAATAAGAAAAGACCCAGTAGGTCGGGTGTTGTGTCGACGAACCCTGTTAGCGGTTTGGACACGTTAATGTTGACGAATGTAGTATTGCCCACAAGAGTTCCTGAACACCTCAGGTTCGCCTCAACAATATTTGATCTGGTATCACTGAACCCATGTCCAGATGTACAGTCGGCGGCAAAAGTCCTGTCGCCTCACTTGCTTCACCGAGCCACGCGATGTTCATAGACTCGAGATTATTAAGTGCAGAAAACGTGCGTATCTTTCGAGTCCATGAACGCTGTGCGTCTCGGTGAAGCAGGTAAGGCGACAGGACTTCTGCCGCCGACTGTACGATATCCTTCTGTTCCCCCGCTTCACTCTCCCGTCACATGACTATAGCTATTTACTTACATTGAGGCGATATATATCTGTAGCTATTTACTTACATTGTGGCGATATTCTATGATTAGTGTGGTTTATTCCTTTATTCAGTCAAACTCTTTACTCCGATGTCTCTTTTATGCGCTAAATATTAAGAGAACTGGTCCCCCTCCGTCTCTCCATCTCTCCCCCCTCTATCTCTCCACTGCTCCTCCTACCTCTCTTTCTCTCCACTGCTCCCTCTCTCCCTCCTCTTTTTTCCACTGTTCCCTACCTCCCTTCTCTATCTGACATGCGCCCTCCATCCTCCTCTATTTCTTTTGTTCCCTTCCTTCCTCTCTTCCCTCGTTCCCTCAACATATCCTCCAACTCTCTTTATCTGTCATTCTCTCTTCATATTTCCACATATTCACACTCTCTTCTATCCTAATCACTCTCATACTCCAAGCTTTTTACATCGAATTTCTTTCGTATTTATTGCTTTTATCTATGAGTAGCGTTTCCTAACCTTTTCCTTGTATCTAGTGGTTATTTAAAGTGTTTTTATTTTTTCTGACTTATATATACTTCTTAGCGATATGTGAGTCTGATGGGTAATGAAATCAAAGAGTTTATTTATCACAGTGGTGGACTCCACATTCCTCCTAGTCCTTATGCTTTCCATCATTCCAGTTTAACGACAGGTTGGAATCTGTTTAACCTTGCCCATTAATTTCTTAAAATAACTGTGTAAAATATATTAAAACTCACTTTCTCTCTCTCTCTCTGCTTTTGTTAATAGAGCGGCGCCACTTCAAAATCAATCTGTAGTCTACACCCCTGCCTTCCCAATAATGCTACATCCTTTTATTTTAATTCGTGATTCAGCAATAAAGTGTTAATGGAGATAATCTCCTTCACAAATATAATTATTCATGTTGGACTATGTGTACTGAGGTTAAAACTATGAATTTATTATATACGTATACAGTAGGGGACCTGGTATTAGTTTATTACAGTTGTAGCAAAACGCAGTGGTATCAGTATAGTGTTAGGCACTGTCATGATATGTTTCTTGTTTTTTCTTAAATGTATAAATACTATGTTATTCCTAATTTCATTGAAACTTACTTTTTTACTTTTACACTTGTTTTGTTATGGTTAAAAAAAAAATTACACATTAATTTGGTAATTGAGTATATATATATATATATATATATATATATATATATATATATATATATATATATATATATATATATATATATATATATATATATATATATATATATTGTTACGTCGTGATGTAACACCACTATTAAATAGGGGTAGTCAAGATGTTAGTGAAGATGTTCTCTTCACTTGGGGTAATGGCAAGTCAAGTAGTCTCTCTCTTTTATTACATTACAAGGTACATGGCCAAACAAATAATAAAAATAAAGGCCTTGCTTCCTTCAGGTTGCATATTGCATATGAAGCTTTATAGCTAACCTGGAAAGCCAAACTAACAATACAATTGTGTAACACCTCCCCCCCTAAAAGAACGAAATTTCCCGTGAGAAATTTCGGCCTTTTTACAATCTCGAGGGGAAATAGAATACATGTCATAGAAAAGATGACAACAAGGAACAAGGAGAAACTGGAGACTCTTCTGCCATGCCCACGCCCTTGGTTGAACTGCTCGGAGGAAAATATCGGGCATGCCCTTGACCAGTTGTGCTTGGGATTCCCCACAAGTTGGCAGGTGTGTCTTCCATACCGAACGGGATAACGGTCCTCCTGTATGTTTTCCAAGTGCCAAGATACCCAGCCATTCCACAACTTTTACGTTTCCTGTATGTTTTCCTTATGCGAAGATGTCCAGCGAATCCCACCACGACAGCGACAACAACGACCAATAATCAACAATCACCACTAATCACCAAGCACCAAAAACCCCGACGGCGACGGCGAGCGCCAATAATCACCAAAACCACGAATGCGACAGCGAGCGCCAATAATCACCAAAACCACGAATGCGACAGCGAGCGCCAATAATCACCAAAACCACCAATGCGACAGCGAGCGCCAATAATCACCGAAACCACCAATGCGACAGCGAGCGCAAATAATCACCAAAACCACCAATGCGACAGCGAGCGCAACAGGGCTGGACACTATCTCCACCAAAGGCACAGGAAACTCAGGGACAGGTATACCGGGGCTAGGAAACACGGCACTGGAAACTCAGGGACATCCTTGATCATGCGGTCAATGTCCAAGGTAGTTGAAAAGATCTGGCTCTTTTTATAGGGATGACACTATTGGCATCAAAGGGAACACAAAAACGAAGAGAGAGACAACAAAACTACAAAGAACGAAGAGAGAGACAACAAACTACAAAGAACGAAGAGAGAGACAACAAACTACTGACTGCACATTACCCCGACATCTTGACTACCATCCTGGCAGGGTCGCCATTTTGTTACGTCGTGATGTAACACCACTATTAAATAGGGGTAGTCAAGATGTTAGTGAAGATGTTCTCTTCACTTGGGGTAATGGCAAGTCAAGTAGTCTCTCTCTTTTATTACATTACAAGGTACATGGCCAAACAAATAATAAAAATAAAGGCCTTGCTTCCTTCAGGTTGCATATTGCATATGAAGCTTTATAGCTAACCTGGAAAGCCAAACTAACAATACAATTGTGTAACAATATATATATATATATATATATATATATATATATATATATATATATATATTTTTTTTTTTTTTTTTTTTTATGGTGCTAAAATGAAACGGTGAGCAGGCACGGACTGACCAGAGGTAGTTGAATCACATTTGTTGTCGACTTCGTTCAGCTGTATGAATCTTTCGAATCTCTAGGGTTGAAGCCTAAGGTTTCATATTAATTTTAATACTGTTCTCTGTCCTTGGCTGCCATCAATACCCTGCGTGATAAACAAAGTTTTTCAGGATAGAATACAAGGGAACTATATACACATTTGTAGGATCATATGCACACCCACACACTAGGGGAGAGAGAGAGAGAGAGAGAGAGAGAGCACGGAAAGAGGGGTAGGGGAGAGGGAGAGAGAGGGATTGAGATTAAGATTAAGTATGCTTTTGTTGTGCGTCGAGTTAGGTAACTAGGATCACACTGCCACGCCGATAATAAATACAGAACGGGATAGAGAGGTGGGACAGCAAGCACGTAGAAAATATTAGGAGAGGAACAGTGGAAGAGAGGGAGTCTAGTGAGAGAGAGAAAAGGAGGGAGGGAAGGAGCAGGGGGAACGAGAGAAAAGGAGGGAGGGAAGGAGCAGGGGGGAGAGAGAGAGAGGGAGGGGTATGCTTGTGCTCCATTCTGTTATGTTTTCGTGATGTGTGTGTGTGTGTGCATGTGTATGTGTTGTTGTAGTCGTTGGATTCTCATGGGTCCCGCCTACCCGTATGTATTGTTGCCTGTCTGTTGATTGACGCTACGGCGCAATTAATTAATAAAAAAAAAAAAAAAAAAAAAAGAGAAAGAGGGAGGGAGAGCAGGATTGGGATGGGAAAGGTATACTTCTTTTAAATAACAGTTAGCACATGGAAGTAATAGTCAATAAAACTTGAATGGAGGGATAAATCATGATATTCAAAGGATATAGCATCAAGGCGAGTAAATAGCTACAAGTAATTGAAAAGACAGCGAGGATAGGAAACAGAAGATATCGTACAGTCACGAGCATAAGTTTCTTTACCCCCATGGCGAGAATGAGGTCGAAGTTGTGGTTGGAGACGGGCCAGGCAAACGAACATTGGGAGTCAGTATCTCACGAAGGCGTAAAATTTGTTGTATTCAAGTGAACACCTACCGTGACATGAAGCATCATCCGAACATTATGAACTAGTCCATTTTTGTTCGTCTAGTCCATATTCAACCACGACTTCGACCTAACTCTCGCCAAGGGGGTAAATAAACTTATGCTCGTGACTGTACATCTGGACATGGGTTCAGTGATACCAGATCAAATATTGTTTAGGCGAACCTGAGGTGTTAAGGACCTCTTAAGGGCAATAGTACTTGCATCTCTTTCCTATGGCGCTATCCACTCCATTTTTATGCGTTTGGGAGTGGTTCTTTGTATCCGAATCACTTATGTCAGTGATTGTAGATCTAATCGGTGCTATATTAGATTCAATACAAGTGCTGCTGCCAAAGCAGCTTTTGAGGCAAAAGATTCTCTGATTGTGGGGGATACTCACTGTAAGGTTCAGATGATGCAGTCCACAAATGTAGTTGACAGTGACAATGACTCAAACCCTAACATCTTTGATGACTCTGTAGAGCATGTCCCTAAGGAGCGTCGGGTTCCTACACCCTTTTGGTTTGTGGCCTACTACAGGGAGGGGCGTGGTAACCTTATCCATGCTTCTAGGTATCTGGAAAAAGAAATTGGATTACTACCGATGGACCACATAATAAAATACGGTAAGGATGTTTTAATTAGAGCCATGGATCTTTCACAGGCCATGATGCTCCTCAATCTCCCCTGCCCTTCTGATGGCATGTTTGAATCCATCAAACCACATCGAACATTAAATTATAGCAAGGGACGTATATATAATGAGGACCTGTATAAATTCTCAGAAGAGAACATTCTCGCTATGTGTGCAGACAGTGTCCAATGAGTAACAAAGATGAAAGGCGGTAAAAATATGATCATCCTCACTTTCTATGGCTCGCATATCCCAGATCGCATTAACATTAACCCCACCTCCTTTGAGGTGAAGCCTTTTGTTGAGCGTCCCCTACAGTGTTTCTCTTGTTATGAGTTTGGTCATGGGAGGAGGAACTGCAACAACCGTTCCCGGGGTGGTAATTGTTCTGCTCCGGGGTGTTAGGCTATGGGTATATCTTCTAGGTGGTACGCCAGGTTATTGACACGCATTCTCTTGTTGGTGCTTTACTTTGTGCATAGTCGAATGGTCCAACTGAAAAAGTTTCCACTCGGTAATAACATACAACATACTGTGTAATATAATGCATCACATCAAATATACAGTTCATTATAATGCCACAACACCTGACTGACACGAAGTAAGTTGACTTTATTCTCATTGCGATGCTCTGCATACTGATACCTTGAATCATTAATTTTATTCAATGAAAATAGTATAGATTACAACATGTCACTACTGTAGTAATCTTATTGGAAATATGAAGCACTCGCACTGCATCCAGCCATTACCAGACAATATTATTTTTTTCATTAATAGACACATGGAGCTCATTACATGAGTAATATACTCCCATCTTAAAGCAAAATATGTCCAAAATTGTACAGTACCACATTTATGGAAACAGTCATATTTACTGGTACCGTTATCAATAAAAAATGCTACAAAAGGTACACACTAATATATGGTATCACAAAGTCATTTATAAAACATTACAAAAAATACTAGAGTTGAAAAGTTAGTTACTAGCATGTTCTAAAATTTAGTAATTCTGTATTTATAAACATATTACTCAAATCTCTTATGATATACTGAACCTGTTGTCCATGTACTTACAGTACATTGATACAGTCAAAAATAACACAGAAAACAATTATTATGCCCATGTACAGTCACAGCCAACAGTTCTGATACATAGGGGTATGACAAGTAAACACTTGACATCTTTCCTCAAGCTGGGAGTTGTATATTATACCTATAGACTACGAATTAGCTTTGTTTTCAGTAAATCATCACAATCTAATCAAAACAATGGTTGGATATCTATGAGAGTCGCCTCCACGGGTAACGAAACTTATTTCTGTGATTGTACATGATAAAAAATGGGCTTGGGGAGCCTTGATTGATGAGTTACTGCAACTGCTCTAGCAAACCAAATGTCAGAGGTTAACAGTCACTAAGAAAGTTGTATCCATTAGTGGCGTTTTGTTAAGTAAATACTGACTGACAACACATGACACTATGACAATAGGAAACACTCACCAAACTCTGGCGTTCTTACAGGTATGCAAGAAAATATCCACAGGTATGCAAGAAAATATCCACAGGTGTGCACAGAAAATATCCACAGGTGTGCACAGAAAATATCCACAGGTATACAAAAATATCCACAGGTGTGCACAGTCGGGATATCACTGACAGACTAACCCCGCCAGCCGGCTCCTTGCTCCTACCAGAGCTCGGCCTACCTCCCTGCTGTTTGCCACCAGAGCGCAGCACCTGGAGGTACTGGTTTGGTGGTCATAGTTTGGTCCTACCGCATAGTTAATAATTAAGTCATAGTGACATTGACAATAATAATGGCACAATGAAAAAACAAATAAAAAGGTTAATGTAATAGTGATAAACAAATACACACAAACACCACCGCTGTACCGAACAGCAGCAGCAAACGCACAACAAACTACCACAAATAAAACAATGCAAACGAAACGAGCTACAACCATCCATCACCAAATCACCAACCATCAGCAATCACCAGGTGTTACATTCCGGCCCCAGTGCACATAATAGGGCGCTAACAACACAACAAAAAACACCTGGTTACATCACTTAATGTACAAAAACACCAATACATTCAATAATTAGGTACACAAACATCCCTTTTGCACTAGATATTCCAGCGTACATTCACATTGAATGTAATCATAGCGAGTCTTCAGAGGCAGCGATCCGCCTACACCTCCTCATCACATCCCAGTATTAAGTAGTGTCCCTTTTAATCACACAGGTTTGTAGCGGCACCTTCCAATACACATATCTTGGTAATGGGTCTCGTGTAAGTCCCCTTTGCCGTACGGATGGTTACGGAACGCACTAATCCATCAGGGCTTGTGTATGTCTCAGTCACTAATCCAAGTGGCCATTGGTTCCTAGGATAGTTGTCTTGTTTTACTAGTATCAAGTCACCCTTCATGACATTGCGTTTTGGTTTCATCCACTTCTGGCGCTCCTGCAAGGTGGGAAGGTACTCTCGCAACCATCTATGCCAAAAGATGTCTGCTAGGTACTGCACTTGCTTCCATCGACGACGATACATATCTCCGGTTTCAAATTTACCAGCTGGTAGAATCTGACCTGTCCCTAATCTCAGTATGTGATTAGGTGTTAACGGTCTGTCATCTCTTGGGTCATCAGATAGTTTAGTTATGGGCCTTCCATTTATTATACTTTCTACTACTGCTATGAGGGTTACCAACGATTCATCATCCAATGTTTGTTGCTTTATTACTCCTGCCAATACAGCCCTAACGGTACGGATCTGTCGCTCCCAGACCCCACCCATGTGGGAGGCTTCCGGTGGGTTAAACTTCCAGGTGATCTCTCTCTTTAATAGGTGCTCATGGATCTGATTTTGGTTCCAGTCTTTGATACTACGATGGAGTTCTCTTTGGGCCCCAACAAAGTTGGTACCATTGTCTGACCAGATTTCTTTGGGCTCACCTCGCCTGGCAATAAACCTTTCCAGGGCATTTATAAAGCTGTCAGTGTCTAGGGTGTATGACACTTCAATATGTACGGCTCGAATGGAAAGGCACGTAAAAATACAGCCGTATCTCTTAACTTTAGACCGTGCTCTCTTTACCATGAACGGACCAAAATAATCTACCCCTACCCTGGTAAATGGTGGTTCATATGGGGTAACTCTAGATGCTGGTAAGTCTGCCATCTGCTGGACTTCCGTTTTTCCCCTCAACTTCTTACAGGTAATGCACTGGTGCACTGTTTTCTTGACTAGCTTCCTTCCTTTGAGAATCCAGTAGAGTCTTCTGCTCTCTGCCAGCACACGTTCTACTCCAGCGTGACCAAGTTTTTTGTGCAAATCTTCTATTATGAGTTTAGCTGCTGGGTGTTCATGTGGAACAATGAGTTGGTGCTTGGTGTAATTTTCTTCATTTAAATTATTCAACCTTCCTCCGACCAACAACAGTCCAGTAGTAGATTTCTTAGGGCACAGCTTCTCAAGACCGGTCATTTTGTCTTGCAAAAATACTGTCTGAGCATGCCTAACAATTGCTTCCTCGGCAGTTTTCATTTCTCTTGGTGATATTGGGCCTTTCGGATAGGATTGTTTACGTAGCATTTCTCGTACTCTTAGAAGCCAAGCCGTAGCCTTTTTTAAGCCATGCCAGGAAGAATAATAATTCAAAAGTCTTCCCAAATGGTCTTCATCTGTCCTTGTAGTATACACTAATGGAGATTTCTTCACTTCAGCCATCTCCTCTAGCTTGGCACAGTTAAATGAAGGCTGCCTTGGCCACTTAGATCTTTCCAAGTACAGGAAAGCAGGTCCTTTACACCATCGGTGTTCAGTAATAAGTTCGTCCGCTGTCATTCCTCTAGAAGCAATGTCCCCGGTGTTCTCTGCGGTGGGTACATACCTCCATTGGCTTGATATTGTGTGTTCTAAAATCTTTGCCACTCTATTGGCTACATAAGTTTGGAATCTTTTTTCTGGACTCTGTAGATACCACAACACTATCGTACTGTCTGTCCAATAGATAGATTGCTCTAGTGGCATTTGTAACTCTTCTTGCAAGAGTTTGTCAAGTCTCACAGCCTCTAGTGCTCCAGCTAATTCGAGACGTGGTATGGTGGAACCCTTTAAAGGTGCGAGCCTAGACTTTGCCAGGAGAATATCTACAGACACAGTATCATCTACTTTGTCAGTCCGCAAGTAAGCAACGGCGCCATATCCATATTCCGATGCATCACAAAAGTAGTGCAGTTGAAGGGTTTTCACAAGGTTTTCATCAGGTATAACACATCTGGGTACATTGAACTCCTTAATGACAGGCAGGTCGTTCAGCCACCGACCCCATTGTTCCTCCATCTCTCTGGGCAAACCTTCATCCCATCCTTTTTCTTCTTTACACAGTTGTTGAAATAGTCTTCTAGCTGATAATACAAATGGGCTTACAAGTCCTAAAGGATCATAGACTGAGCTCAATGCGCTCAAAACTCCTCTTTTGGTTCTCGGGTGGTTTCTTATCTGAACATCTATTCCAAGGTGATCAGATGCAATGTTCCACAACATGCCCAGTGCACGCTCTGTCGGTAATTCGTTTACGTCGATGTCTAGAGTAGCGAAGGATCTTCCCCACTCCCCTTTTGGTATGCTGTTCATCAACTCTGGCGAGTTTGAAACAAATTTGGTTATATGAAAACCTCTCAATGACAAAAGCTGTGTCACTTGATGTACAAGGGGTACTGCAATTCCTATGGTATTGACAGCTTTCAAACAGTCATCCACATAAAAGTTGTATAGCACAGTGTTAAGTACAATTTCAGGGTATATTTCTTTGAAGTCCTTAGTCACCTGTTGAAGTGCATAATTTGCACAGCTAGGACTCCACACTCCACCAAATAAATGAGAAGTCATCCGGTAAGTTGACAATGATTTTCTGCTATCATCATCTTTAAACCACAGGAAACGTAGCACATCCCTGTCATCTGGGGTAACTCTAATTTGGTGAAACATGGCTTCTATATCAGCCATGAATGCAATGGCTCCTTCCCTGAATCGTAATAGGACCCCTACTAACTTGTTGGCGGGATCCGGTCCTTGGCACACATGGTCATTTAATGAAAACCTTCCAAACTTGGCAGCACAATCAAAAACTATCCTGGTTTTGTCGGGTTTCTTTGGATTGTGAACAGGATGGTGTGGCAAATACCAAACCTTGCCATCAGCTCTCTTTAGGTCTTCAGGTGAAACTTCTTCAGCATAACCCTCTTTGACAAGTTTATGTATCTCCTCTGTGTACTTTTCTCCAAGATGTCTGTCTTTGTTTAACCGTTTACCAAGTATCTGTAACCGCCTTTCTGCCATACTGCGGTTATCAGGCAGGTAAGGTCCTTCGGTCTTGAATGGAATAGGCAATGTGTAGTGATTTTCTACTACTCTTTTTCCATTATTCCAGGTTTCCAGGGTTTTCAAATCACTTTGAGACATTCCGGGTACTTCTGAGTTCACTCCTTCAAGCTCCCATAACTTACTAAGGTCTCTTTCTAAAGCAGACACATTATGCACAAAGTGCGAAGTTTTGATGTTAGATTTGAAGGGGTCAATGGGACCATTGATTACCCATCCGAGTGGTGTATGAACAGCAAAGGGTTCACCAGGGCGTCCCTTCTTCACTTCCCCAGGCATCAGCAGGTCTGCACAGTCTTGTCCTATGAGTAAGTGAACTTGATCTACGTCTAGCTCAGGCAATTCCAATTGCTTTAGATGTTGCCACTTCAGAAGTTCTACACGACTGGACAAACCCGAGAGATCTATATTTAACGTTGGTCTGACAGTCACTTCCGATATGCAACAGGGCTCTTGAGAATCATAAATATCAGACACAAAGAGAGTTATCACATTGGACTCTACTGGCATCCGAGTTTGAGCAATAGTAGTGAGTTCCATACGGCGGATTACCCCTCTGGCTCCTAACTTGTGACACAACTCCTCTGTGCAGTAAGTTGCATTAGTACCTGGGTCTAACATAGCATAGGTGTCGATGATTGCATTTGTATCTATGCATCTTACTCTTGCTGGAACTATGGGTAACGCCAACTTTCCGCCCTGACTGCTGGCGTAATTGCTCACTCTTTGACTTTCAGGAGCATTTTCAGGTGGTGTAAAGGTGACTAGAGGTGCGTGCGTCACAGTAGGTACCGATGGCGGTGGAGTAGTACCTTCATCTGTTCTTCGGTTAGGAAAGTGCAGATATGTGTTGTGCTTGAGCCCACAGCCTGCCACAGCACAAACATAATTCCTAGCACAGGTCTTGCCAGTATGTCCATGTGCAAAACAATTTAGGCATAAACCTTTAGTCATCACAAAGTCTCTGCGGTCCTTGATCTTCATCGCTTTAAACTGTGTACATCTGGTTAAGTAGTGCCCTTGGCCACAACAGGGACACTTTCCAGCTGTTTGTTTTTTATTTTCAGTCACTGCTGTTAACTTGTCCTCCGTTATAGATGCCTTTGCGGTGAAGCTCCCGACTTGTCTCTTCTGGTATTTGCTTTGAGGATTCTTTCCCTTGTCCTTTTGTCCTTTGTTGACCAATGTTCCAAATACAGGATCTGATGCCTCATCAGCAGCATCACTGATAAACTTGACAAGTTCTACTATCTCCACCCCTCTCTTATACTTAGAACGTATTTCATGATTGGCCTTAATCCACCTTGTTTTAAGATAATAGGGTAACTTTTCTACAATTGCCAGCATGTCACCATTTCCCAGCCAACTGAGAGAGTTCATTGCCTTAAGGGATTCAATACAGCAATGTATTTCGTCAGCATAATCTCTAAGATCAGCAGCTGTTTTGACTTCAGGTCTATTGACAACCTTCTTCACCCATTTACATGTGATGTTATAAGGGTTTCCAAATCTCTCTTCAAGGATTTCCAATGCAGTATTGTAGCCTTCGTCTGGGTTCAAGTAGGAAGTACTTTTAAGTGCTAGTGCTGCCTTTCCTCTGCAGTACTGTTTCAAATACACTAGCTTCTGAGCTGCAGAAATCGAAAGACAGTCTATACTGTCTTTAAATGATCTAATAAATGGCCAGTATTCTAGCTCATCTCCATCAAATGTCTGGGGTTCTCCTCTGGGTACGTGTAGAGATTGCACAATAGCACGCTGCTGGTTTCTTGAAGTATCTAACACATGCCTGAGTGTATCAGCAAGGACGGAAGCTGTCGTTGCTGATTCATCTGGTGCAGGAGATTCTTGAGAAACACGAGAAGGTTCCCACGATACTCTCGTGGGTGCATTGTGCACTCTGCTTGGTGTACTTCGGGGTTGTGGTACTCCACTGGTTGAATGAGACGTTCCCTGTCCATATACATCATTTTTGTAGGAGTCAAGTTCTACTATTAATTTCTTCTCCTCTTCAATTAACTTCTGCCTCTCCTTCTTGAGCCTCAAGTTACATAATTCCAGCTGTTGTTGCTGCCTTCTCTTTGTTAGCTCCTTAAGTTCCTCTTCTAAAACAGTGTTTTCTACTTCCAAGTCGTGTAAGGAAGTGCATGATCCCAAGCCGTCTTTCGATGCCTCTCTTGGTTCATCTTGAGTCTCGTTATCTTCATACTGAGCTAGCTCGTTATCCTCTTCATACTGAGCCAGCCAGTTATTTATTCCCTCCTTTAACTGCATCGCCCGAGATAAAACGTCAGCTGCGTATTCTGCCTCACGAACTTGTTCCTCGTCCGAGAGTAAACTTAAGAGCGCTGCCTGAGCATCCTCAAACTTTTCTATAGTTTCTGTTAAGACACTTAACTTATCTCTTACCAGCAGTACATTCCTGGATCTACCTGTTAACTTATCTATGTTATCCATCTGTCGTGTGAGTGTTCTTTTAATGGCACGGCGATTCCTCTTGGCTTCCGATATCTTATCCACAGGAACACTCTCACCTTCGCCATCACTAAACGCGGCGTCTTCTTCCTGTGTATCACTCATCGTAGCGTTGATACTTCTTGAGTTGACTCCAAAAAGTTTGTTGGACTATAACACCCACTCCGGGGTGTTAGGCTATGGGTATATCTTCTAGGTGGTACGCCAGGTTATTGACACGCATTCTCTTGTTGGTGCTTTACTTTGTGCATAGCCGAATGGTCCAACTGAAAAAGTTTCCACTCGGTAATAACATACAACATACTGTGTAATATAATGCATCACATCAAATATACAGTTCATTATAATGCCACAACACCTGACTGACACGAAGTAAGTTGACTTTATTCTCATTGCGATGCTCTGCATACTGATACCTTGAATCATTAATTTTATTCAATGAAAATAGTATAGATTACAACATGTCACTACTGTAGTAATCTTATTGGAAATATGAAGCACTCGCACTGCATCCAGCCATTACCAGACAATATTATTTTTTTCATTAATAGACACATGGAGCTCATTACATGAGTAATATACTCCCATCTTAAAGCAAAATATGTCCAAAATTGTACAGTACCACATTTATGGAAACAGTCATATTTACTGGTACCGTTATCAATAAAAAATGCTACAAAAGGTACACACTAATATATGGTATCACAAAGTCATTTATAAAACATTACAAAAAATACTAGAGTTGAAAAGTTAGTTACTAGCATGTTCTAAAATTTAGTAATTCTGTATTTATAAACATATTACTCAAATCTCTTATGATATACTGAACCTGTTGTCCATGTACTTACAGTACATTGATACAGTCAAAAATAACACAGAAAACAATTATTATGCCCATGTACAGTCACAGCCAACAGTTCTGATACATAGGGGTATGACAAGTAAACACTTGACATCTTTCCTCAAGCTGGGAGTTGTATATTATACCTATAGACTACGAATTAGCTTTGTTTTCAGTAAATCATCACAATCTAATCAAAACAATGGTTGGATATCTATGAGAGTCGCCTCCACGGGTAACGAAACTTATTTCTGTGATTGTACATGATAAAAAATGGGCTTGGGGAGCCTTGATTGATGAGTTACTGCAACTGCTCTAGCAAACCAAATGTCAGAGGTTAACAGTCACTAAGAAAGTTGTATCCATTAGTGGCGTTTTGTTAAGTAAATACTGACTGACAACACATGACACTATGACAATAGGAAACACTCACCAAACTCTGGCGTTCTTACAGGTATGCAAGAAAATATCCACAGGTATGCAAGAAAATATCCACAGGTGTGCACAGAAAATATCCACAGGTGTGCACAGAAAATATCCACAGGTATACAAAAATATCCACAGGTGTGCACAGTCGGGATATCACTGACAGACTAACCCCGCCAGCCGGCTCCTTGCTCCTACCAGAGCTCGGCCTACCTCCCTGCTGTTTGCCACCAGAGCGCAGCACCTGGAGGTACTGGTTTGGTGGTCATAGTTTGGTCCTACCGCATAGTTAATAATTAAGTCATAGTGACATTGACAATAATAATGGCACAATGAAAAAACAAATAAAAAGGTTAATGTAATAGTGATAAACAAATACACACAAACACCACCGCTGTACCGAACAGCAGCAGCAAACGCACAACAAACTACCACAAATAAAACAATGCAAACGAAACGAGCTACAACCATCCATCACCAAATCACCAACCATCAGCAATCACCAGGTGTTACACATCTTACTTCTGAGTGTCAGTCGGAGAGTTACTGCATTTACTGCAGGGATGCTCACCCTTTCCGTTCTCGCCAATGTAAGATGTACCTCCTTTAGCAGGATATCCTCCACTTGGCTAATACCCAGTTCATCAGTATTGGTAGTGCCAGACGGCAACTCAACTTCAGGCGAAAGAAGGATGGTGGTGTGAAGACATACGCCTCCTCCCTTCGCCCTAAATCGGTTGCAGCACCCTCTCAACTCTCTCAAGAAGCGGCTGCATCTTACTCTAGTGAGAACGTTTCTAAGGTTTCACTACATAATAGCTTCTCTGTCATGGAAACTGTATCAGACACTCATTCTGGTTACCCTTCAACTAATGACAATTCTTAGACTTTAGCTAAAGGTGTCCATGTGGTAGAGGTTCACGCTGCCACACGCTCTCCAAAAAGGAAACTTAAACCAGCTAAACTGCAACAGAAACGCCTTCGTGGTTTCTCTGAGGCATTGACTCCATAGATGTTCCTCTTTGCAAGGCAACTGTGTCTGTGAACTCATCCATAGTTTCCTCTCAATTTTACAAGAAGCATTCTCATGCCTCAGATAAATCACTTGATTCAACAGATGTTCCCTCTTTTAAGCTTCCTTTAGGAACATCGGAGGGGAGTGAAGTAAACGTGAATGCCTCAGATGCTGTGACTCTAAAAGATTCAGTTTTTCTTCTGCTTGAGCATTGGAGTGATTCTTCCACCTGTTTTATGGATGTTGATGTATATGCCTGTGTCAGTGATATCACTATTGTACAGTACGATACCAATGTGGTTGTTTCAAAGAATATCCCTGCTCATCTACCTTCACCTTCTAACATATCAGATGCTTCAGGGACTCGTCTACTGGTCTCAATTACTGCCCCAAGTACTACTCCTCAGGTTCGCTCTTCTTCAAGGGGCCCAGGATTCGACAAAACTTATCATTTGAGTAAACCCTCAGGTCAAGGTGGTAATGGGAAGTCCCTTCGTGAGGCTTCCCAATAATCCATACTAAAGTAACACTGTTCAAGGTCCTTCAGTGGAATTGCTGTAGCTTGCCTGCCTCTTGGGAGGAACTGCGCGTTCTTCTCTCTAGCTTCTCTCCTGCATGTGTTTCTCTCCAATAGACAATGCTTGGAGACTACATTCCTGCCAGTCCTCCAGCATACTCTTGATTTTATTTCAATTCATTTGAAGGGAAGGGTCACCATGGTGGCTCTGCCATCCTAGTTCACCGAGATATTCCATGCACGAGCCTGGAGCTTGACACTCCACTCCAGGCTGTTGCAGTTAAGGTTTTTATGGACCGCCCCTACACTGTGTGTAGTCTGTACCTTCCTCCCAGTGTTACAGTTGAGAGGGGTGATCTCAACCGTCTTGTACGGGACCTTCCCTCTCCCTTTATTTTATTGGGTGATTTTAATGGTCGTCATCCTCTGTGGGGTGACAGTACGGTCAACCCCAGGGGTGTTTTATTGGCTTCTTTTTTTGAGGATGAGGGATTAGGGGTTTTAAATACAGGAGATGTGACACATTTTAATAGCCCTACTGGGACTTTTACCGCCATTGACATTTCCCTCTGCTCACCCAGTGCTCTGTTGGATTTTACTTGAAGTGTGTTGCCCGATTTATATGGTAGTGACCACTTCTCTATATTTTAGAAAATAACAGGTACGAACCATAGTCTCGTCTTGGAGATTAGAGATGGCTGACTGGCAGTTTTTTAGAGAGCTAACTCTTCTGTAGCCGATTTTGGTAGCTCTGACGAGGCTATAACATATTTCACTGGTATCCTCCACTCTGCTGCTCTAAACTCTATCCCTAAAATTTCTAGCCACTTTCCCAAACGTCCTGTCCCTTAGTGGTCACCAGTCTGCACCACTGCTGTGCAGGAGAAGCGCGCTGCTTTCTCTCGCCTTCGTCACGATCGTGGAAACCCAACTCTTTTAGAGGACTTCCGACGGGCAAGGGCTCGGGCTAGACGAGTTTTAAGAGGCACGACGTGCATCTTGGAAAGCCTATCGCTGGTATTCTTAAAAAAATTCTTTCCCTTCAAAAGCATGGGAAAGAAATTTATCACTAATTTTCTATTCTTAAAGATTTCCTTCCTCTCCTGGCCTTAAATTCCTTCCCTTGAATCGAATATATTATTGGAACATGAAGGAAAAATTTATCCCATTCATTCAATAATTCTTTCGTTGTATTTTATCATGTATTGTTGATGTATTCCTTATAACATCATAATATATTGGAAAGACGTGCAACAGTATTATATCACCGAAAGAAAAAGAGTTTAGTAAATAAACAGATTATCAATAGCTAACTGAGGCTGGTGGAGCGGGAAAAGGGCGTCGCTATGACCTATGTCGTCACTATCTGCTAACGTGTTAATGGTTCCCACAGTGAGCTAGGGTCTGTATCCAAGCCTACGTTAGCAGTTTCACGGCATCATGCGATGTGTGACTCACTCTTGTAAGTGAGGTTAAGTTATTATAAGTAGCCTCTTAAATGTAGGTTTAACCGGAACAACGAGTCTTGACATCATAGCTGCACGCATCAGCTATGCCAGGCGTACAATTATGTCTTATTTGATGCGTATTTAAATGCCCTGTGCACCATTTAAATGGCTCAGCTGACTGAGAGTGTTGCCATATCATGTAGCGAAGATTTTGTTTTCATTTTTTTTTTTTTTTTTTTTTTTTTTTTTTTTTACTTTATACAACACCAAACTGTTTCTGGTTCATGTACGATATGTTGGGCTTGTTTTAGGGAGGGAGCAAGTGAAATATGGAGAGTTGCTCCAACTTGGAAGTGGCAACTATGAACCCTGAAGAAGCGGAAGAAGCTATGGGAAAGCTTTCACTACAAGTCTACATGTAATCCTAGGTAAGACAATTACAATACAATTTTGAGACTGTAACACGAGATAATTGTTTGTGTACTGTGACAAAAATAAAGCATCTTGGTTTTTTTTTAGGTAATTCTTGGATTTTTCGAGGTGCAATCTTGGATTTTACCAAATTCTAGAGTGGCAACACTGGAGGCTGGTAAGAAGCCTGTAAGCTGGGATCCTAGGAAGTAGGAACAGCACCACCCTAGCTTAAGACAAGGGAGTACACGCGCCGACCTCCGCACGTGGAAATCTTTGTTTACATTGTGTTTCTCGTTGTTTTTTCGCGCAAGATGCCCCGATTTTCACGTGCAAGACTTTGTCAACGTGCCTCCATGTCCAAGACTGCCTTAGCCCACCATCAACGAAGAGCAGAGAAGAGGAGAGAGGAGGGAAGAGATAGTGAGTCTACCAGTACTACCACCACACCACCACCTGTTGCTGCCGTAGTTTCCACCTCCACAACAACCTCCTGTACTACTAATTTTGACTAAGGTAACGTGAAACGTGAGCGTTCAGCAGCTTTACGTAAGAAATTATTAGCTGATATGATCCCTGTTCTCCCACCAATAAGTGGTTGATGGTATATACCTGCTAACATTAAAAATGGCAGTCTTTGCAGTGGAGAGTGTGCAGTGAAGAGGAAACAGTCATTAGATTTGGAGTTTGCTATAGAGTGTAACATCTGTAGAAATACTATGTACTATGGAAATACTATGTACAACAAGGACAAAGTGATGGTTGAAGGGTTCAAGAAGTCAGTGAGTCAGAATGTACTATTGCTTGTTTATAACTGTATGCAACATGACCTTGGATATTCAGGTATGCGCTCCCTAGCAAATACCATGGGCATACCACTCATGAATAAGGGATCATTCACACTTTATGAACATAGATTGGAAACACTGGCAAAATTGAAGTATGAGGACTATAGAAAATATGTAAATTGGTCGTGTGGAAGAGATTACATGTCCTATTTTAATTTGTATATTCCTTACTATATGATATGGCAACATTACCCATTATTTCAAGAGGCGCCACAGAGAAACATACTGGATACTTGATTTTTAAATGCTGTATTACATTTTTGGAAACTACATTAACAGATCTATAAAACTTTCTAAGTAAATATGTCTGCAAAATGGATTGCTATATGAGTAAATCTTAGTCAAACTTTGAGGGCAATTTTCTCGGAAATACTTTTTTTACTTTTTTTTTTTATGCTTCTATGGGTCACTACATTTTTCATTTTGAACCAATTTTGCTTCAACTCTGCACTGCTGAAGAGGGAGGTAGTTGCCTCCGAAACGTCCATATTAAATACTTTTTGTCTATAAAAAGTGGGTTTTTCTTAGCATGCTGCTCTTCACGTCATTATGAATTACCACTCCAATTTTGAATATGTTCAGTTTTCTTTGTAGAAGATGATATATGGAAGATTTTGGTTTTTAGAATTATTCATATTCATACAATTTGTTTCTCCTTAAATTAAATTCAAAGTTACAGATTTTTTTTTTCATTAGTAATATCTTCATACATTATAATTATCAGCATTCCAAACTTGTGAAATACAGTTTGATAAATATTTAAGTCTTCTTTAATATGAGCTTTTGAAATATACATACAATACAATTAAAATTAGAGGAGTAGTTAAAGATTAAGTTTTATCCAAAATTTTTAATAATAAATTCATAAAAAAAATATATATATATATATATTATAATGGCTTGATTTTTTGTGAGGCATTCTTTTGGGTGTTTCTACATTGTGTTATAGTTTCATGAAAATTCAACAATTGATTTTTTTGATGACCTTGAATCTATGCTCCCCCTCTTAAGGTCAATGGAATTAATATCATAGATGGTTTAACAGTGGCCAACACCATGGCGGAGGCTTTTGCAAGTGTCTCCAGACGTGACTCACGACCTCTAGATGTGCGGCTTCTTCTTGCCGAGTGTCCCAGCCTTGGGGACCTTCGTCATAGGCACCTCTCCGAGTATTACGTGGGTGACGGTTCTTACAGTCTCTCTCAGGTGCTCGAGGAGGAGGAGGCTTGTGGTGTGGGAGGGAACACCCTCTCCTCTGACAAATTGCGATTTTATGATATTTGTGGTTTTTAGATAGTTAAATATTTTTAGTTTTGATTCTTTTAAATATTTTACTTGAATTGACTGGTTCTTTTAGGAAAAATGTGCGTTTTAGTTTATATGTCCTTTTAATCATGCTGCTTATCCCTTTCGGGGTAGTGAAGCCTATTTAATGTATGTACAGTTGCCTCAAGGAGTTCATTTACCCCCTGTGATGATAAACTACTTTCTGTAAACCATTAACTATGTTGTTATGACAAACAGCTCTCTGTGAATCACTGGCTGTTGTATGTGAGTTTGGTAACACTGTTTTAGGAGTTGACCTGAGAGTTGTCGGAGTTGGGGTGTTCCACTCCTCACTCATCGTCAGTTCTGACAGGTTTGTACTGTGTGGGTTTTCTTATAATGGTGTGTTTTGTGTTATTTTGTTATTATGTTATTGATGTTCACGTGTTAAGGTTGGCTTTGTATCTTTTACAGTACAATGACGTTTTATGTTGATTAAAGCCTACAACATGGTTTGATGTGTATAACTTCTTACATCACCCCCTGTGTTCCCTCTCGTCAGGATGTGACACCATCGTATTAGTTGTGTTTTTTTTTTATTTTTCTATACAACAAAGGGTTACCCTTCGTAGTATGAAAAAAAAAAACATATATTTTTAACATACATATTTAATTAATGATGTAGGTGACCGTTTTATGTTGGGCGGTATATGACCCTAGCTGTTGCGCTGCCAGATGCCTAGTGGCATCTAAAAATCAATCAATTAATCTTTTCACAGGGGGTTCCTCCCTGTGTACACTGATGGGTCAAAGTCTGATGATGGAGTTGGTCTTGGGGCTGCATTTCCTGACTATTGTCATGGTGGCGGGCTCATTCTGCCCTGTATTGTTTTACTGCCGAGGTCTTGGTCATCTAATATGCCCTCAAAGTAATTTTTACTCCCCTACAGACTTCTTTTACTATTTCCAACGATTCTTGTAGTGCCTTGCACGCCTTGGGAAATTTTAACTCTTCCAATCCCCTGTTGAGTCCCGGCCTATGTGGGTGTCTATGGGAATATGCAGGCTGATGCCCTGCCTAAGGCCGTGGTCTCCAGTGCTCGACCTCCTGTCAGGCATTATCCAGTACTTGCTGAAGAAATTCGACTCTACGTAGATGCTGCTCTTCGTTCATGCTGGCAGGACAGATTGGACGCCATCAGGACTAACAAGCTCCACGGCATCTGCCAGCGCCTGGGATTGAGGACATACAGCGACCTGTCCCGCCGGTGGGAGACAGCTCTTGCCTACCTCTGCGTTGGCCGCTCATGTTTGACTCATGGATTTTTAATGGAGGGGGCTACCCCTCCCTACTGTGATGATTGTCTAGTCCCCTTAACTATGCAGCATCTTCTTGTGGAGTGTCCTAGCCTTGGTGACTTTTGTTATAGGTATCTAACTGAGTACTGGGTGGGAGACGGTTCTTACAGTCTTTCCCAGGTGCTCGGGGAGGAGTCTTGTAGTGTGGGAGGGAGGACCCTCATCTTTGTGGAGGAGGTTGGCCTCCTCAACAAGTGTTGAATTTTATTATTTATATGGCTATATTGGTCAATAGTTTCTTTCGTTTTCATTTTAATTCTTTCATATATTTTATTCAATTAGGTTAGATTAGTCGAATGTATGTTTTAGATGATATGTCCTCTTAATCATGGTGCTTCTCCCTTTTGGGGTAGTGAAATCTGGCTTATATATCTATATATTTAAGTTATATAAATGAGCATATTTTGAAATCCTTATATTTTAATAAGACATTGGGTGGCATATGACCCTGGCTGTTATATATATATATATATATATATATATATATATATATATATATATATATATATATATATATATATATATATATATATATATATATATATATATATATACAGGGTTATTCAAAACTACATTTACAAAATGACAGGGTAAAGTCCTGACATGATGTTAAACATATTTCCATATGTATTTTTCAAAAATTTAAAAAGTTAATGACAGACATGAAAGCCAAATCCATTACCGTGGGCGAATGATCGAACACTTCTAAAATTAACCGCTCCCCCCCCACAGCACCCCGTGTTCTCTCTCGGGTAGACGAGGGAACTTAATACAACGTATGAAGCAATAAACCCTTATCGATCACGGGTATTGTTTTGTGGTCGAGTTACACTTACCGAGTGATACGTGTAGATGCCAGGGCGGTACTACTAACTTATCTGACGTTACAAGAAACACGAAGCCTTGGGATCGATTAAAAGCCAACGGATCTCTTTGAATCCCATGATCGATAAGGGTTTCATTGCTTCATACGTTTTAATACTTGCCTCGTCCACTTAAGAGAGAGCAGGGGATGAGGTGGGGGGAGGAGTTAATTTTAAAGCGTTCGATCGTTCGCCCACGGCAATGGATTTGGCTTTCATGTCTGTAATTAACTTTTTACATTTTTGAAAAATATATATGGAACTATGTTTAACATCATGTCAGGAATTTACCCTGTCATTTTGTATATGTAGTTTTGAATAACCCTGTGTATATATATATATATATATATATATATATATATATATATATATATATATATATATATATATATATATATATATATATATATATATATATATATATATATATATA
Organism: Petrolisthes cinctipes; assembly: GCA_033782935.1. Lineage (NCBI taxonomy): Eukaryota > Metazoa > Arthropoda > Malacostraca > Decapoda > Porcellanidae > Petrolisthes > Petrolisthes cinctipes. The sequence goes on from JAWQEG010002493.1 coordinate 128,401, forward strand.
TATATATGCTAGCTAAGTTAAAAAGAAAAAACATATCATTATAAAATAAATCTAATAAGCAGATCAAGGTGAGGCAAGGCTGTGATTGTAATTCTCGTAACGAGGCTGTTTTGTTTGTTTGATGTGGTCTCGTTGATTGCTCTCACCAACACCAACCAAAGCGAATTGCACGATAGATAAATTTGAAACACTAATTGCAGGCGAATATATGGGGCAAGGATTTACCTGACGGGAAACAGATTAGTATGTTCAGTCGTAGACGTATGTTTCAATACACACATTACATTTTCCCATATATATATATATATATATATATATATATATATATATATATATATATATATATATATATATATATATATATATATATATATATATATATATATATATATATATATATATATATATATATATATATATATATATAAAACTTGAGGCACGTGATCGAGGAATATGCCTAAGTCCACAAGGAAAGAAGAAACATGGAGTCCCAAACGCTTTCGTGTATTCACATCTTCGGGGGAAATACAAAGTGGAAGAATTGTTGCCAAGAAACACCTTATATAAAGGTAAATTTAATAACTAACTGGCAATCTGAAGGTGTTGCCACTAGAAGTTCAAAGCAATACACACCCATAAGGTGCTTACAAAAGATTTACCTGACCCAACCCTGACCTAACATGACATGACCACTAAGCCCAAGATTATCCTCAGTCATTAGGGAATAGCAGTTGGACTTATCTTCTTAACAATCTTGTCTATGATGAAACTATCCAAGTTGTACAGTTCCGGACAAAACTCTCTCGACTTGGTTGGCAGCATTTGGCATCTCTGAATCTTGAGAGAAGCACAAACTACTGTACACTGGCTCTAAGTATATTACCATGCATACATACACAGGACCTCCCGCTGATAGCACACACACACACACACCCTGAATATTAAGATTTAGTGAAGAGTCTCCCCTAACTCCATCCCCCATCATCCTATCAGATGCCAAATGCTGCCAAACGAGTCGAGAGATTTGTCCAGAGCTGTAGATACCATTGTTAAAGTTCATCCGATCGACAACTGGACAAAGATCCTGTAAGTGCTCTAGGATATGGATTGAGTTTTGCTTGCCAAATGGATATTAGTGGTGTTAACTTAACGAAAGCATTGTGTAACCTGGAAAAATACCGTGACTTAACGAGTGATGAAGTTAATTTGTGGAAAGGAATTGTATATTCTTTAATATCAAACAGTCAATTTCAAATTGCCCAAAAAGATTTACCACTGCACTTAAAGCCTTGAAAAAAGACAGTGAAGTACACATTATGAAAGCTGACAAATCGAATGCCGTTGTCATCATGAAAAAAAATTATTACATACTTACAATGAATGATTTATTAAGTGACGATGTAACGTACTCGAAGCTAAGGTAGAGTCCCATTGAAACGGTAAATTCTCAGTTCAATGAGAAAATAAAAATATGTAGTGTTGAAGGGTAATAATGAACTGTTAAAACAGTTCTTCTCTCGTTCTCTTTCCCAGCCCTACATGTATGGACTCATTAAAACTCACAAGCCCAATAATCCTGCCAGACCCATTATTAGTTCTGTGGGATCCGTCACCTATAAATTATCAAAGTGGTTAACTTCCTTGCTAAGCCCTTTAGTTGTCACAATTACGGACTCCAATATAAAAAATAATGTTGACTTAGTAGAAAAACTAAACAGTTTACAGGTAACTGGTGCATTTAAGCTTGTAAGTTTTTATGTTAAATCCCTATTCACCAAAGTTCCTGTTGATGATCTATTGGTTTATCTTGATGAAATGCTTGATAATATCCATCTCCCTGTCACCAAGAGTGCAAATATGCAATTGATTAAGCTGTGTATTAAAGACTGTAAATTTGTATTTCAAGGAGAATATTTTGAACAGAAATTTTGTATGGCAATGAACATTCCACTCTCTCCAGTTTTGAGTAATCTGTACATGGAGTTTTTTTTTAGAAGAAACTACTATATAACATTTTACCCAGTAATGCTGTATGGTACAGTTGCCTGATGAAGTTCGTTAAGTCACGACCCGCATAGGGTCTAGTCACTTATCTAGTAACACAGCAAACCTTGGTGCCAACCGTACGATCAACTGTAGTAAGCCACAAACCCAATATCCCGGTCTCATCCACAATTATCTTGTTGTCAGATGTCACCACAACACAATCATATTAGAGTAGATAAGAAAATAATAAATTTTGAGGTTGATGGTTACAATGAATTTGTAACAGAAATAGGTGTTGAACCCTCCCCACGTCCATATATGCATAACCATTATATTGATGACTGCGCATATTTGTAAATTGCAGGGAAACTACTACTATTAATATTTAAAATAATTCTAATAATTTTAACCTAATATCTCATGTGAAGTCACTTCTCTTTTCAACACAACGCCAATTTGTTGCAAATAATAATAATTAATACAATGTAGGATGTCTCAAGTATTATGAAAACAGAAACCACTACAGTAGTAAAGTGACAATTAAAAACTAGAGTAGACTAACAGTAAGTTTAAAACTCATAACCGCAAATATTCGAAATTGAAGACATGGATGAAGTTATCACAGTAAGCTCGCAGGGAAAGAAGGCTAGACCCGTCTACATTACCCTGCCCATAAACACTGGGGGAAAGGGGGAAGGAGTTGGGCGTACTGTATACAGTAGGGACGTTGAGCGTGGTAAGGAGGGGAGATAGGAGGTGCTGGCGATATCAAAAGCTAGAAAACATGCAAGCATGAAGTTGCCTATCCTGAAGTCTAAATATTGAACCTGATAGGGAACTTAACGTGATTTTATGTAAAAAAAAAAGTGGTTATGAATATGAGATTGTTAGGAGCACTACCAATTATATACTTATTAGTTTAATCAGTCTTCTGTATATGTCGAGAAGGTTAATTGACTGCAAATACCCTTCGTCTCCTGAATAAAAATCACTTTTACTAAACACAGTGTGAGGTATACATTTGGCATTCGGTTTATGTTTCATATGAAACAACACTGTCTCGAGTATTATTTGGAGCAGTTGCTCGAGAGGACAGGAGTAAAGTTCACATGAGAGAGAGAGAGATTCTATGTTGTCAGGTTGTAATGTATTTTTTGTATGATTATGAAATTAAACATATGATCATAGATAAATAAGACTGTGATTCATATTGACTAATAAGTAGATAGTTTATCAGTGTTGTGTAATATCGTATTCAAATCTTTTGTTGTCTAATTCGTACTGTCCGTTCCTCCCCATTTCTAACTATATCGTTCACTGTGATATATATTTCACGTAAAACTTTTACGCAGTAAATATTTATGTCCGAAAATCACTTTATATAATAAGTCTCATTATATTTCCATTATTAATATGGATGATTTTAGAAGTGGCTATTATAGAACTAACTTAATTGTCCATCATTTAAACACTCATTTACAATTTTTCCACCTGTTATCATACTCTAGCTTCCATACTCCCTCTCTCTTCGGTTTTCTCTCTCCTACAAACTCTCTTCTGTGTCCTCATTCTCATTCCTAATATTAATCTCTCCCATATTCATGTATTAGATATGTTTTCATATCTAGCAATTCCTGCCATAAAATTTATATCACGACTAGCATATCTTAGTAATTCAAACTTTCGACAGACAGCACAGTGCGACAACTGCGGTGCGATACCTGCAGTGGATACATGTGTCGATTATTTTCAAGTTTTAACACAACGCCACACATTTAGATATTTTTTCAGGGCTTGTGTGTTTTTTCAAAATATATAAAATGAATACATTTACGTAACGTAATGTTGTTCACAGTTATATAGGTGTTGATCAAGTTACAAATATATAATAATAGCAGTATATGGCATTTCATACTTCACATTATTACCAGCTCTGTGGCCCTACCCTACACTAGTCAGGACTTAACGAACTTCGTCAGGCAACTGTACAGGTATGTAGATTACGTACTTTGCCTCTGGCCATGTATTTAAAATCTGGATAACTTTCTGACATTGCTTAACAACTTAGCCCCTTCCATTCAATTTTACCATTCAAGTTGAGGAGGATGGAAAATTGCCATTTATGGATTGCCTTATTTACAGGGTAGGCAACACCTTTAAGTTTAGCATATACAGGAAACTAACCAATGTTTTATCATATATTCATTTTTACTCTGCACACCACGATAAAGTCAAACTGTCTGTTTTCTCTTCTATGTATTTACGTGCTCTACGTGTATGTAGTCCTGAATTCATGGATGAGGAATTTGGATTTATCTCTGACATTGGAACAAAATTAAAATACACCAAACCATTATTGGATAAAACTTTAAGATTGTCAAGATTATAATTTTATAGGATTGAACCTCCTCCATCCCATAACAATAAAAACTAGCTGATATTACCGGTACCACAGTGATAGATTAGCCCAAATCCCTCATCTTCTAAAAACATGGAATATTTATGTTGCCTTCTGCAATGATAATACAGTCAAGAAAATGTTGATTAAAATTTCACCGAATTCCTTATGTGGGTGTATCTATAAAATACCTTGTAAAGAATGTAATATGTTCTATATAGGATAGACTGAAAAATACCTTTCTACCAGGATCAAACAGCATACGTATAATGCTAGGACTGGACAAGAATCTAATGTTTCTACATTACCACTCACTTAACCACCCAGGGGTTGCGGCAGTATTAAAAAATAGTCAGAATGAAATTATGCTAAACTTGCTGTGAAAATATGCTAACTACGCCCAAAATATGCTACATGTAATATTAGATTATGCTGGAATTATGCTAACTTATTATTATCTAAACATATTACACCGAGTGATACATTAACATAACAATATATGTTACTTAACATATTTTAATAGAAAATTTATAACTTAAATGAATGTACAGTATAACATAAAAAATCATATATTATACTACTAGCTTTCATTACAGTACTTCAGTTGCCTATTGGTTTTATTGGTGCCATTGAGGGAATATTTTCTTACCCATTACTTTTATAATTTCTTTTGATGGCTCAAATTTCACAGACTCGCTTTTTCTTATGTCTTGTCCACTCATAATTTCATTGGTCATACTCCTGTTCCTGAGCCTGTTTCGTTTCTCTGTTTTTTCAAGTTCACTAAGGAAAATATTCTCTCACAGTCTGTATTAGAAACTGGTAGGGTTAAAAATACTTTAGCAAGTTTGGAGATTAGTGGGTATTTCCCTGTGTGACATATTTTTGACCAAAACAATTCAGTATCAATGACCGCATTCTGTGAACGAATATTCTCTGCATCATCACATATCATTAGACACCTCCATTCATCTTCTAACTTTTGTTCATATTCCTTTCTAAGAAATCCAGGAATCTTGGCCGTGATATTTGCAACAGACATTTTTTTTTTTTTTTTTTTTTTTTTTCATTACACCCATTGGGTGCCAATCATAATAGCAATAGTTAGACAATAATAATATACATTGAGTGACAAATCTAATGGCAATAAATAATGAAACAAAAATAATAACATAGTAGCAATAATAAAACAATAAAAATAAAATACAGTAGCAATAATAAAGAGTAGCAATAATGAAACAATAGTATAATTACAATATCAATAATGAGACAATAATAATAATAAAATTACAGTAACTTAGCAATAATGAAACAAATATAATAATAAAATTACAGTAGCAATAATGAAACAAAAATAATAATAAAATTACAGTAGCAATAATGAAGCAAAAATAATAATAAAGTTACAGTAGTAATAATGAAGCAAAAATAATAATAAAATTACAGTAGCAATAATGAAGCAAAAATAATAATAAAATTACAGTAGTAATAATGAAACAAAAATAATAATAAAATTACAGTAGCAATAATGAAGCAAAATTAATAATAAAGTTACAGTAGCAATAATGAAACAAAAATAATAATAAAATTACAGTAGTAATAATGAACAGTAGCAATAATGAAACAATAATAATAAAATACAATAGCAATAATGAATAATAGCAATAATGAAACAAAAATAATAAGATTACAGTAACAGTAATGAGGCAATAATAATAATAATAATAATATTGCAATAAAAATAAAATGATAATGAAATTTAGCAGCAATAATTAATCAATAATAGAATACATTGAATGACAGTATAAGGGAGCAATAATTATAATATCGATGGAATATAGAGGTAACACAGTGTAAATTAAAGGAAGCAAGGTATTATTATAATATATAATATGTTACAGATATTAGAGAGTGAATACAATGTTGGCATTTCACAAAAGAAAAATATCACATACATGCATGTACAATACTGTACATGAAAATACCATACTGTACAGTACTGTACATGAAAATACCATACTGGATATTGTACTTTTCAGGATATACACACATATAAGCACACATACACATTATTCTACACATACATATATATATACACATATAAATATATATAAATAAAAGCATTCCTATGAGTCATGTACAGAAAACCACAATTAACAGCCACCAAAGTTTGGATGGCAAGTAAGCATCCCCTCAAGGTTGTCATCACTCAACAGGTATTTATATATTTGTACTAGGGTCTGTCCCTGTGGCATTAGATCTCTCACTGTGGGGCGCTGAAGACAATAGTGGTCAAGGGTGTTGGCGTTAGGCCTGTTACACAGCTTACAGGAGGAGTAGTGTGGCATATCTAGAGTTTGGGCAACCTGCCACAGGGGCCGATAACCCAGCCTTAGCCGAGCACTCACCACATTGTGTCTACGCACCATTAGCCCACGTCTGCGGTACTTGTAGCAGGTGTGAAGAAAGTGGTCATGGTGCTGTATGGACACACTGTTGGCCCTCTCTGCATCCCTGCGCTGTACTGTCATGGCAAACCCAGCTGAGTAGATGGTGTTTCGTTGGCATCGGAGGGAGGGCTCAGCAGCCATGTCACCCACATCCAGCATGAAGGCAGCCTTGGCCAGACCATCTGCCATGTCGTTCCCAGCCAGCCCAATGTGGGACCAGTGAGACATCATGGGCGTGGGCTAGTTGACACAGGATATCTCGCACCACACGGCTACACACAGGTCGTGGTGAGGAAAGGGCCTGAAGAGCAGACTGGGAGTCAGAAATTATTACCCCATTCTTTCTTCGTTGAACAAGGAGAGTCACGGCATCCAAGATGGCATGAAATTCACAGTAAGTGGAGCTCGATGAATTGGGTAGTCTGCGGCCGATCCACTCATCCTGCACCGGTGGCTCCATGGTGGGGGAGAACATAGCACACGCTGCCCTCCCATCTGCCTGTACAGAACCATCTACATAGATGTGGTGTGCTGCAGGAACTGACGTGGAGACACTGGCAATGGTCTCCAGGGCTAACTGTTTCTGCAGGGGGGGATGGACATTCTTTGAGGTCGGTGTAAGTGTAACAGTGGGAAGAGGAACCCGCCAGGGTGGTAAGTCAGGGACAGCTGCCTGCTCAGGTATGTTGAAGTTAGGGCCACGAAGATTGTCGCTCACTACCTTGACAATGTTATGACCACCTGCTCGAAGTGGGAGTCTGGGTCGAGTGATGTTCTGATGACTGTAGAGAAGTTTGGAGCCAGATGAGGGTAGTGAAGACATTTAACACTGAAGTATGTAACATTGGCATAAATCCGCTCTACAAGTGGGGACAGGTTGAGCTCTTAACTGCATATTCACAATACGGGTTGAGAGAGAACACCCCAGGATAAACCTCATGACTCGATTCTGGAACTTTTCAAGTGGCTCAAGTGCTTTTCTAGGAAGTTGACAAAGGGCAGGGGACAGATAGTCAACCACTGACTGAAGCAGTAGGATGTAGAGGGTTCTCACCACTGGGATGGAAACACCTGTGGCATTGTTGGCAAGCCACTTTATGGGGGCGAAGCGAGGCTCCAGGCGGTCAAGAAGGCTTTTCACAAGGGGATGAGTACGTTGACGTGCAGGTATTGCTGGGGTGATCCGAACTGGTGCACCTAAGTATGTATACTGGGTGCAATGTGGTATAATATTTCCACCCATGGTGAATGCTTGCAATGCTCTCAGGTTGCGGGAGGAAAAGATTCTGCTCTTTTCTGGGGAGATAGTGAGACCACACGAGGTTGAAGATACGTAGAAGTCGTGGAGTAAATGCTGTAGATCATGTGGTGAAGCCGAGTGGATGCAGATGTCGTCCGCGTAGCAGGTGACAGTAGTACCAGGAATGGCAGGGAGGCGAGAGAGTAGACAGTGCATGAGGACATTGAAGAGAAAAGGGCTTAGGACACAACCCTGTGGAGTGCCAAGTTCAAAACGTTCATAGGAGCTACACGCACCCCTAAAATGTACCCACGAGGTTCTGTTACAGAGATAACCTCTTACCCACCGTAGTAAGTTTCCTTGAATGCCCAATTCCACTAGCTGGTCCAGTATGATTTCCTTGTTGACTATGTCGAAGGCAGATTTGAGGTCCAGGAAGGCGACCACACTTGTGGGGCAGAGGCGGGTGTAGAGTTCAGCGAGGCAGTGATGTGTACTTCGCTGTGGAAGGAAACCATACAGTCTGGGAGAGAGTTTATCCTGAAGTCGTTGCATGAGTCGGGCAAGAAGGATACGTTCAAGCAGTTTACTAAAGCACGATGTAAGGGAGATAGGCCTGAATTTGTCAGTTCCTGGTTTTGGGACTGGTACAATTGTGCTGGTAGTCCAAGCAGAAGGCACATGTCCACGTTGGTAGCAGAGATTGAAGAGACAAAGTAGAGGGTTGCTGGGAACTTTTTGGAGAAGGCGAAGTACTTGATAGGTAAGGCCATCATCACCAGGAGCAGAGGTTTTGCTTCCTGCCAGAGCACGATGTAGTTCATCCTCTGTGAGTGGCACGTCGTCCTCCTCGTCAGGTTTTAATAATGCAGCCATTAGACGTAGGTTACGAACATTGCGTTGGGAGGAGATAGCCTCTTGTATATGCACGGGGAGGTTACGGGTCTGTGACTGTGCTGACCAAGTATTGATGAGGTCTTGGGCGTATATTCGTATGGACTGTGGTGGAGTGCACAGGAAGGTTTTTTTTTATTGTTCTGTTTAGCAAGTGCCACATGGTTCCAACGCTGGTTTTATGGTTAATGCTATTGGTATGTTTCTGCCATGACTCTCCGTATACACACTTCTGGAGGGCAATCAGGTCATCTCTTGCTAACCGGTACCGGTCCAGCTGATCCGCAGTGGGCTGCCTCTGAAAGGCAAGACCAGCATCCTCCGCCATCCTTTCTGCCTGGGTAATACGATTGTCAAGTGTCCAGGCATGGGCCACAGGGCGTCGTTGCATGTGGGGTCTGGTCACGTACTGGCCATAGAAATCATGTGTCGCTTTTACAAGGGAGTTATATAAGCTGTCAGGGCAAGAGAGATCAAAGGTGGGAAGGAGGCAGAGATGTACGAGATATATGTAGGACAGTACTTGGGGGGAATGGAGATGCGGGTGCGGTGGTGAGGGAGCACAGGCTGGGATGGTAGGGAGTACTGTAGTCTAAGTGCAATATGGTCTGAGAAAAGAGAAGGAATAGATCGACAGCAGACACGTGACGCCACAAGGCCAGCCGTAATAATGTGATCAATGGTAACCCCACGAGCGTGTGTGGCTCCATTTGTGTCCCAGCGGGTGAGGCGGTAGCGACGAATATAGTTGAGTAGTGGCAATCCACTGCAGTTAGGGGTGGGAGAGGAATTACCGAGGGCAGGATGACTGGCATTAAAGTCCCCCATGTAGATCATACCACGATCGGTAGGTGTTGGAAGGGCTGGGAGATTGATCACACCAGGGGCAGAGTAAACATTGCATAGGCGAAACTTGCTATCTCCCGCAGTGACTTCAAAGAATTGGAAGGTCATGTCATCCTGTGCAGAGCAGCGTAGAAGTTTATGAGGCATGGAGGAATGAATATATGTAATGAGACTATTTCTTACATGATGCATGTACGGTACATACCCAGTCAGTGGGGGAACTTCTTCCCCAGGAGCACCACCTGGGAAGGCTTCTGGGATGAATATAATTTGCGGGTGGTGACGGTAAACATAAGTTTTGAGTGCAGTAAGTTTAGAGTGATGTCTTATTCCGAAGGCATTCCATGATATCATGTGAACTGGCATGGAGCTAGCGAAGTTTTCCATTCTTGTTGCGGGTAACAGAGGTGGAAGGGGTAAGAGCAGACACATTGCTAGCCCTGTTGTTTGGTGAGGTAGATTTGTGTAGATCCAGCTTCTCAAGACGAGTGACGACAATATCGAGTTTCTCAGCAAGCGCTGTGACAGACTGGATGACAGTTTGGTGTGCTTCCACTAAGCTGGTGAGAGAGCTTGCAGTGGTAGCATGCTGGTTGACCAGACTGTCTATCCGGGCATCTATATTGTCAAAGCGTGCTATGATAGCAGCACAGCGATTCTCCAGAGCAGCAACAGCTTTACGAAGGACGGCTACTGCAGCAGATTCAGTTGAGGTAGACAAGGCAGTGGGTGGTGGTGCTGGTGGTGGTGCGGCACTGGTAGGTGAGGCAGTACTGGACCGTTTGTTGCACCCATGCCACACATTGACTCCTGGTTCGTTACACAGAGGGCACTTCCACTGAGTGGTGTCTGGTTTAGGCAGGGATGATGTTGATGTTGAAGCAGTAGGAGGGGGGACCCGGTGTTGGCAGGAGAGTGTTTCATGGTTGCCGGCACACCACGCACACTTGGCCAAGGCAGAGCAGTAACAGGAAATATGGCCAACACCCCAACAGTTATAACAGGAAGGTTTCTCATCTTTCATCCTGCGCAATTCACATGACGGTAGGCAAGGAAGGAAAGAAAAGTCAACAAAGGGTGGTGGTGGGTCAGGGAGGCTCCAAGTGACAACAAGTCGGTTGATGGGTTTGCCGTTCTGCTTGAAGCGTCGCACCGTGTACACTCTCGGCAGTTCTTTGGCTAGTGCTGGGTCAATATCAAGAGGATACCGAATGATAAGGTATGTGGGGAACTTACGGGGTCTGTCTACTGAATCATGGATATCTAGGCACAATGACAAAATCTCACCACTAGTGACTTTATCTATAATATCCTGACGATGCCTAGACACATATACAATCTGGGAGGTAACTGCAGACATCTTGACCTCAGCCAACTCCCTGTCAAGGTTAAATATTCTCACTACTTCTGACAGCCAACGAAGCTTTACCTCAACCCCCGGGTTATCCCTAAATAGGAGTTTCACATAATCAGTACGGGGAGCAAAGGCAGGAGTGGCAGGTGGGGGCATAGTAGATGTTCTCTGGTTAGCAGGTCGAGGTAGATGATGTTCAAGGGTGTTAATTACAAGTGGAGTCTTGTTACTCTTGGAGCTTTTGGCCAAGGGAGATGGTGATTCACTGCTGCTGTCTGAATCAAGCTCCATACGACGTTTGGTGGAGATGGTGGCCTGGTCCATAGGCTGTGGGACTGCCGCAGTGGGTGTAAGCTTCCTATGTCCTGGGGGGTTAAGTTTTGGCTAGTGTTCCTGTGACAAGTCATCATCTTCATTCAAGGCAAGGTCAGCTTCTATATTAACAAGAGGTTCTGGTCCAGAGTACTCCATTCTACAGCTGGATTATCTGAGCTAGAAGTATACAATTACCCACTAGCCAGTCATGACGTTGCCACCACACGTCACACACCCTGCAGTGCGCATGCGCAGAATTGGGATGCCTCGGCCGTAGGGGTAGGACCAAGTGAACGTATATTTAACCATGAATATCAGCTAAGTCAATACACACACAATTAAGTTGGTGACACTGAACTGACCACTGAGTCTTACCTTGGTTCTCAGTCAACTCTTATAGGTGGCAGTGCCACAAATCCCTTGAAAAACAGTAGAGTTTGTGGAGCAATCACAAGCGTTTGTTTACAAACAGGCCATAGGATGGCCGACCCGCAACAGACATATTACTTCCACGTATTATTTCCTCAGGATCAAGGAAAGAACAGATATCAGAGAGAACTGTGTCACTGAGAGGTAAGCGCTGCTGAAGCTGAACGGCCAGTTCTACCAGAAATATAAGCAACCGCTCAAACATTTGATTGGTATTCTGCAAGTCCCTCTTACTGGCTGTTGTATCCAGAAGTCGTGCAAACTTAGTACCTCCATAGATTTTGTTGGCTGGTAAATGGTAAGTCTGGTTCTTTGGATCTAGTTGTACCACTTGACTGACTGGTCCCTTGAGAGTACAGGGTTCGAAGAAACAACTGAGCTCAGACCTGAACATAGAGCTGACGTGAGTCCTTTACTACACGATGTACCATGGAGTGAGAACTTTGGAAGATGGTACTAAATTATCAGTCAGTGATAGAACATACTCCAAGAACTGAAAGTACAGATGGGTATATGGGTTTGAAAACTCAGTGTAGAGAAAGTCAGAAGAAAGCAATCGGTCTTCAGTGTGGGCTAGCTGAAAAAACATATGCAAAACATTCCACTGTTCTAGGATCCTAGTAACACATGCACTTAGCGAGAGCCAACGAATGTCATTTAACTTCAGAATTCTGTGTTACTGAGCTTGCATAAACTCCTGAAAGTCTTTGAGGTCACGAAGCCTCTTACTGGAGTGACTGAAATAGGAGTTACATTCTCGTAATACTTGTTCAAGAGGCTTTGGCAACAGTTTAGTTGAATGACTAACTGCTAAGGAGAGTGAATGACACACACATTTCACTGTTATGATACTGGGGTTCTTTTCCTTTAATCTACTGACAATGCTGTTGTTGGCTCCGAACATCACATTTGTTGTGTCTGCAGCAAAGCCAATAAATTTTGACAAGTCCATGTTGCATAACTGCAGTTCTTCACAAAGTAATTTAAATAAGTCTTCAACAAATTCGCCCTTTAATGCTGGTAATCCAAGAAGCCGGGTTACTACTTTCCCCTCAGCTGAGTCATAGTACTTAACAACTATTGCCATAACAGATTCTGTCACAATGTCCGTCAACTCATCAATAATGATTGAAAAGTGGCAAGACTCTCTGATCTTTTCTAACAGCTTCTCTTTAAAATTTGATGCAAGGACATTTTCAACAATCGCAGCAGATTTTGTTCGCTTACAAGCATAGCCCTTCGCAATTTCTGAGTCATAGAATATTACAGGAAAGAGTTCAGACAAATGATTCATCACTGCATATAGTAAATGATGCTCCACAAAAAGAGCACGTGAAATAGCATCGCAGCAAGTGAAATAGCATCTCGGACTTGAGCGGGTGCCTTGAATATTTGAGAGATCTGAAAGAGAGATGTTTATGCTACTTTGATGCCTAGAACTACCAAAAGATTTGAGCAAATTCAAACAAACAATTTCAGTACGAAGGGAGATGATATGCCACTCCCTTCACAGACACCCTCCTATAAAACCTATACTGAAGTATTAGCCTACACCCCGTATTTGAATATATCTACTATACCGGTATATAATATTACCAATAGGTAAATATAGCCTACTTTTGTTTCCTAAGGCTCCTATTAAATCACTTCCAACAAAATTTATATAAGACTATATAAAATGTAACAATTTATTTATTGTGGCTACAAATTCTATACAGGGTTATTCAAAACTACATTTACAAAATGACAGGGTAAAGTCCTGACATGATGTTAAACATATTTCCATATGTAATTTTCAAAAATTTAAAAAGTTAATGACAGACATGAAAGCCAAATCCATTACCGTGGGCGAATGATCGAACACTTCTAAAATTAACTCCTCCCCCCCACAGCACCCCGTGTTCTCTCTCGGGTAGACGAGGGAACTTAATACAACGTATGAAGCAATAAACCCTTATCTATCACGGGTATTGTTTTGTGGTCGAGTTACACTTACCGAGTGATACGTGTAGATGCCAGGGCGGTACTACTAACTTATCCGACGTTACAAGAAACACGAAGCCTTGGGATCGATTAAAAGCCAACGGATCTGGTTGAATTCCATGATCGATAAGGGTTTCATTGCTTCATACGTTTTAAAACTTGCCTCGTCCACTTAAGAGAAAGCAGGGGATGAGGTGGGGGTAGGTGTTATTTTAAAGCGTTCGATCGTTCGCCCACGGCAATGGATTTGGCTTTCATGTGTGTAATTAATTTTTTAAATTTTTGAAAATTACATATGGAAATATGTTTAACATCATGTCAGGACTTTACCCTGTCATTTTGTAAATGTAGTTTTGAATAACCCTGTATATTGATATCCATTACTTAGTACTTACAAACAAAGAATATCTGGTGAATTAGACCTAAATAACATTCTGTTACGGCCCCTCCATTCGACCCATGTCAACGCCTGAGGAAATCACTGAACGACCATAACACTACTTTAGGTGTTGACCAATCAGGAAGTTTCCTCTCTTCTCTCATCCACCAATCAGGAGAGGACAAGCCAGTTTTGGCGGGAAACTGTTGATATAAAACTCGGGGAATCGGCCACAGTCGACAATCTTCCTCACCAGTCTCAGTCTCAGTGTGTTTTCCTGCCTCATACCTGCTTGGTGTGGGATAGCCCTGTCTACCAGTCATCATTCGTCTGTGTGTCTGCTGACCTCTGCCGCGCTTGTCATTTCATACGTAATTATGGTTATTATTAGCACTTGCCCCTCTCCTCTATGTATCTGGTGTAGCCATAGGTTGTTTATGTATTTTGGGTAATTGTATTTATTAAGATAAGGTGTGTAAGTGTATTTTGTTATTGGGTTACGTGTATTTTGTTATTAGGTTATGTGTAATTATTAGGTGCTGGTTTCTGTGATTATTTTTAGGATATTGTAAGGCATTGGATTGTAACCATATACTCCTCCCTATTAAATTGTTTAAGCATAATTAATATCCCCTCTCTTCATGCCCTATTATCCTTTGTGAACCACTTAAGTTATCCGTTCTTACACTTAATGTTATGCCTATTCTCGGGCATGAACTGAAATAATTCACTGGTCATAACATTAAATGGCGACCTCGCCAGGATCCTATAGTTTTAAAACTACCTATTGAATTATAAGCAAACCTTCCCTCCATAGTTGAAGTGATCTAGATGTATGTTGTGCAGTGTACAAAACTGGTATATTAAGCACACTCAAAGTGCCCTTTATATGTTTTAAGTGTTGCGGCTACACTTAAGGGCGCTTTCTTTCACTTTCCTCTGGGACAGTCATTAACACTAGTTTGGTAATCGTAAAACATAGACGTCGGGTCGGGTTTCGATCGAGCCGCCTTGTCCACACCAAACTCATTCTCTTTATTCTATTTAGTCTGGTTTATTTCAAATGATGGAAGGTGAGGGCTACAATATTGAATCTTTCCTTGCTAACCCCACCCCTGAATATATAAATATCCTTAAAAAGAGTGAATGGATTAAAGTAGTGAACCATTTTCAGATCTCTGTACCTGATCACCCAAGTAAACTCACAAAGCCAAAAATTAAAGATCTTGTTGTAAAATATTTGATTAAGAAAGGTATTATGGATACCCCTGCTCTCCCCGAAACGGAAGATGAGGAACAGGTTACTCTTAATCTTCCAACTCACCCTCCAACTCACCCTCCAACTCACACTGTTAAGACCCTGGGTGGTAAGAGTCAAACGAACTCTGATGTTTTTCAGCTCCCCCCCCCCCCCAGTAGAAGCTGAAAAGCCCCCGATATCGTTGCAATACCAGCTAGAATGGGAGAAAATTCAGCTTGAAAGGGAGAAACTAGAATTCGAAAGGGAAAAGTTGGCTGTGGCTAGAGAACAAGGCAGAGAAGAATCTAGGGTGAAGGAAAAGGAACTTTCCTTTAACCTGTCTAATGTAATTGCAATAATACCTGCTTTTGATGAAAGTGATATCGAGAGTTCATTTGGCATTTTCGAACGGTTAGCAACTAAATATGAGTGGCCTGTTAGGGAATGGATGTCACTGGTTGCTCCTAAATTATCGGGTAAATTATTTCGTACCTACATTAACCTAGACAGACCTGATGACTACGAGTTTGTTAAGCAACAAATTCTGTATGCTCATGCATTAACTCCAGAGACTTACAGAGATAAATTCAGGAAACTTGTCAAGAATAAGAATCAAACATACGGGGAATTTGCGAATGAAAAGCTTACTTTTTTTAAGAAATGGCTAAATGCACTCTCTGTCACTACCTATTCGGAACTTGTTAATCTCGTTGTCCTAGAGGAATTTAAGAACAAGGCGCCCTTTCCTATTGTGAAATACATAGAGGAGAGGGGCGAGATGGAACTGTTTAGGGTTACGGAGTTAGCAGATGCACAGGCTTTGAGGCTGGAGACCTGGTCGAGGCGTGAGGGAGACTTCAGCCTTTCTGTAAAAGCTTCCTCTGGTGATTTCGAATATAGGGAATCTGGGGATAAGCCGAGGAGTAGCGGGTCCATTACTAGTCAGTTAACATGTGCATACTGTAAAAAGTCAGGCCATACCATTGCGTTTTGTAAACACCCCAAGTGTACAAGTAGTAGGAAAGGCTTAAATTCTGTTGCAACAGGTCCCCCTACCTCGTTAAACCCAGTAGCTTCTAACAATAGTGTTCAGTCAAAACAGTTGTTTGATGACTTTATATTTGATGGTGAAGTGGCTCTAACAAAGGAGGGTCAAACATACCCTGTTAAGATCTCAAGAGACACAGGGGCGTCACAGTCCATACTACTAAGTAATGTTCTTCCCCATCTAGAAGGTAACTTTACTAAAGATAGGATCCTAATTTCAGACCTCACCTCTCGGACTTCATACCCTGTGGCCCAAATTTATCTTAAGTGCCCCCTTGTCACCTCGTGTGTCAAAGTGGCAGCACAGGAAGGAAACTTGCCTGTTGAAGGAGTTCATTTATTACTTGGTAATGAAATAGCAGGTAATCTAGTGTTTCCTAATGTTTTAACTGTAGAAAAGCCCTTACTTGAACTTCCTTCTAAACCTACCGATGTTTTCCCCTCCTGTGTAGTGACTCGTTCTCAGCCCCAACGAGCTACTCAGAAGCAATGTTTACCTCAGTCATTTAACATACCCTCTTATGATATTATCTCTAAAGAAAATTTAATACAGGCACACGAAACTGACCCTTCTTTAGCTGCAGGGCGCCATGCTCCTCTGGACAAAAAGGATATAAATACCCTACCTGCCTTCTATTATGATCAAGGAGTACTCATGCGTGCATACCGTCCTCCCACTCTGTCAGTTGATGATTCTTGGTCAGAAACACATCAGATCGTGTTGCCTGTTTCAGTACCCCCAGATGTATTAAAACTGGCTCATGACGGTTGCAGTGGACATCTTGGGTTCCATAAAACCTACTATAAGGTCTTGGATAATTTTTTCTGGCCAGGTGTTAAGAAAGATGTTAGAGATTTCGTGAGGACCTGTCATGTTTGCCAACTGGTTGGTAAGGTTAATCAACCTATAATTTTGGATTGTGTAGGACCCCTTCCCAGGACAAGGAAGGGACACCAATATTTACTAATGGTAATGGATTCAACAACGCGGTACCCGGAGGCATTCCCTCTAAAAAATATCACTGCTAAATCCATAATTAAACCCTTGTTGCATATGTTTACATCAAAAGGGATTCCCAAACAAATACAGACAGACCAGGGGACTAACTTTACCAGCCAGGTGTTTAAACAGGTGTTCACGGAATTGGGAGTGGATCACGTAACCTCTTCGGCTTATCACCCTCAATCACAGGGATGTCTTGAACGTTTTCATCAGACCCTGAAACAGGTGTTAGCCAAATATTGCATTGAACATGAAACTACCTGGGATGAGTCTCTGGACTGGCTGTTGTTTGCCTACAGAGAGTCTTTTCAAGAATTGTAATTTAAACAATGCTATTTTTAACCATGTTTGTAATGCCAATCATAGAATTGATTGGCAAGATAGCCATCTGATGTATAAAAGCAACGACTTTAGAAAACGTAAGATAATCGAATCAATGTGCATTGAAAAATACCGCAATTTCAACCTTAGTTATGGTATGTATAAATTAGACCCAATAATGAGATCCTTGGTAGAAATGTCCCTTCCCTCACCACACACACCTCACCTCACCTCACCCACACCTAGGTGACGCCCAAGGGGATTAACACGTGACCTGCCCTCACCGACACCTCCTTCTACCCCATCCCACTGACACCTCCTTCCCTCCCCCCTCCACAAACTGTATATAAGTTCATACCTATGTACTATCTATGTCATTCCTTTCTTCTCGCTAGACCACTGAAGATGGTGGCAGTGTCCACCGAAACTGTATGGATTAATATATTATTTCCGTCAACAAGAGTGGGTTTTATTCACCGTTTATGATCATCACGCCAGTGTGATTTCACCACCACCAAACCAGCGGATCCTGAGGTGGGTCTTACTTCTTCAGGTGACACACATAAAAGGGACAGAAAACCTGCTCGCTGACACGCTATTCAGAGGATTCTCGGAATAATCTCTTGGTTTATACATCCGAGGGGCCGCCGTACTTAACCTCTTCCGGGATACCCCTGCAGTGGTTTCTGGGTGGGGGACTGTTACGGCCCCTCCATTCGACCCATGACAACGCCTGAGGAAATCACTGAACGACCATAACACTACTTCAGGTGTTGACCAATCAGGAAGTTTCCTCTCTTCTCTCATCCACCAATCAGGAGAGGACAAGCCAGTTTTGGCGGGAAACTGTTGATATAAAACTCGGGGAATCGGCCACAGTCGACATACCACCACCACCGCTACCATCACCACCGCTACCACCACTACCACCATCATTTCCGCCGCCACTACTAGTCAACGTAGAGTGAAGATAAAAATTAATAGTGATGCCTTAATGCCCTAAGCTGGTGATAGGCAAAAAAAAACTAACAAAGACAAAGACAGTCGACAATCTTCCTCACCAGTCTCAGTCTCAGTGTGTTTTCCTGCTTCATACCTGCTTGGTGTGGGATAGCCCTGTCTACCAGTCATCATTCGTCTGTGTGTCTGCTGACCTCTGCCGCGCTTGTCATTTCATACGTAATTATGGTTATTATTAGCACTTGCCCCTCTCCTCTATGTATCTGGTGTAGCCATAGGTTGTTTATGTATTTTGGGTAATTGTATTTATTAAGATTAGGTGTGTAAGTGTATTTTGTCATTGGGTTACGTGTATTTTGTTATTAGGTTATGTGTAATTATTAGGTGCTGGTTTCTATGATTATTTTTAGGATATTGTAAGGCATTGGATTGTAACCATATACTCCTCCCTATTAAATTGTTTAAGAATAATTAATATCCCCTCTCTTCATGCCCTATTATTCTTTGTGAACCACTTAAGTTATCCGTTCTTACACTTAATGTTATGCCTATTCTCGGGCATGAACTGAAATAATTCACTGGTCATAACACATTCCTACTCATAATAATAATGATAATATATACTCTTATATCCCTTACTTTATTGCTTGAATGCTGCTGTTACACCACTTATAATGAGCACTTCCTGTTTTGCCTCTCACCAGCCATTCCTTTAATTCTTTATCAGACAGCCATTCGGGATGAAAAGACTGACTATAACGCCTTTTCTTACTTTGCGGCATGCACACTTTTTCTGTTAGACTATCATCGCTGTCTGTGCTGTCACTACCTCTAAAGCTCTCCCACTCCCCGGTGGAAATAGTGTCTCTCTTATGATTGCAAAGCTGAGTCTGATGACTCTGATCTGCCCATCATCTGGGCTGGCCGGCTGGGCCTGGGTGACGAGAAAATACGAGAAACTGTACGGGGACTGAACGGGAATAAACGAGAATAAACGCATACGAACCGTTGGCGCGATATTGCACGGCTCAATAATGTATTTTATTACTGTCATTAAGTAATTTAGTTTTTTCTTATCATATTGATTAAACTGGAAAATTTGAAATAATGAAAACTGAGTTTGCGAGTAAGATATATGCTAAATTTATTCCAGACATAGCTGGATTATGCTAGAATTATGCTAAGAGATCAATTATGCTAGATACTTAATTTCAGGCTAAATTATGCTAAATTTGGTAACACTGGGTTGCAGGTACACTTCGCCTCGTTAGCCGCCGTGCAGTCTGGCCCGGCATGAGGAAACAGGTCAAGGAGTGGGTTACCTCATGCCTGCCCTGTTAACGTGCAAAAGTTGGCCGTCACACCCGTCCTCCTCTTCACGAGTTCCCTGTCCCTACCACCAGATTCCACACAATACACTTGGATATCGTTGGGCCACTGCCACCATCGCATGGCTCACGCTATTTACTCACGTTTGTGGACAGGACGACACGCTTGTGTACCGCTACTCCTATGAGCGACATAACCGCGTAAGATACTGCCCGCCACTTCCTCAACCACTGGGTCGCCAACTTTAGTCCACATTCGATCATCATCACAGACCAGGGTACCCAGTTCGAGTCAAGGGTGTGGCAAGACATGCTCAAAGTCCTGGGAACGAGACAGCAACGGACGACTGCCTACCATCCCTGCAGTAACGGGATGGTGGAACGTTTTCACCGCCACCTAAAAGACGCCTTCCGAGCCCTGCAACTCGACCAGTGGACTGACGCCCTTCCTCTAATACTCCTCACCATACGCGCCACGATGAAGGAAGACCTGCAACATTCCCCGGCCGAGCTAGTGTTCGGGGAGGATCTTCGCCTGCCTGGACAGATTACCTCACCGGACGCCGAGACATCCAGTCTCTCCTTCTTACCCTCAGTCAAGCGTGCCATCACTCACGGTCAACCTACTCCTACACGTCAACAGACCAGGCCCACTTACACACTACCCAGCCTCCACTCTGCACCATACCTGCTACTATGGACGGACTCTCACCGGACACTGCACCAGCAACTATACACTGGTCCACACCCCATGCTCGCCAGGACGAACGCTACGGTTACTCTCCAAATTTCCGGCAAGCCTTACGTCACGTCCTGGGAGTGGGTCAAACCAGCCTACATCACCATCACTACCACTCACCCCGCTTCACAATACGCTCATTCACCTACTCACTCAGCCACACACCCACCACTACCCGACACACCACCTACACCGCACCCACAACACTGACCACCACTCTTACCCTCACCTCACACTCCCCCTCACATACACGCACCATTCACCTCCAACCACTTCATCACATCATTCGTCATACATACACTCCACAACCTCACATCAACCTCCCCCGCCACTCTCATCCAACACCACCATTCATCTACATCCTCCATCTTCTCACCCATGCCACACCATACCCTAAAGCTAGTAGGGTCCTGGGGTTCTTGCGCAGGAACCTCAGCAGGTGTAACACAGACACCAAAATTATTGCATACAACACTTTCGTTCGGCCACATTTAGATTATTGCGACACCGTCTGGGACCCACACACTTACAATAATATCAATAAATTAGAGTCCATACAAAACAAGACTGCAAGATGGGCCAGACGTGATTACAGACACACTACATCAGTCACTTTGCTTAAACAAGACACAAAACTAGACCCATTAGTAACACGAAGACAGATACACAGACAACAGATGATATACAAAATCACAAACAAGTTAGTTGACATAGACAAAGACACATATCTACACCCTACAAGTATACGATCCACTAGAGGCAGCCACAACTTAAAATACCATACATACCAGACAAGCACTGATATATTTAGGCACTCATTCTTTCCCCGCAGCATCCAAGAGTGGAATCATCTCCCATCTCACGTAGTTAATAGCCCCACTCTTAACACGTTTAGAAATAGGATCACCAATCATTACCTCCCCAATCCTAATCCTCAACCCACAGTCCCTGACCCAATCCACCCTTATCCTAACCCTCTTCCTAATCCTGCCCTGGATCCCTAAATACCCCGCACAACCCCCGCATATTATGCTGCCCATGAGCGGCCCTCTGCGGGACCCTAAAACTTGAACTTGAACTTGAACCACCTGACCACCCTCCTTCCACATCCTCTCATGATCAAGCGCCACTGCCAGCACGTTCACCGTCACCCAACCATACCCCACCACTGCCACCCTTCCCTTATCCTCGCCTGACTCATCACCACCTCCCCACACACCACAACCCTCACCCCACCTACCACCCTCTTCTGACCTCTCCTTGCTACCTGTTCCTCTTACTACCCCCTCCAACAAACCCCATCCGCCTACCCTACATACTCCTACCAACGCCCCATCTACCCTTACCCTAGACCAGTGTTTCCCAAAAAAAAAATTGTTGTGACCCTGAACACAAATTTATTTGGCCTGGCGACCCTCAAGGATGAAATATTATTTCATTATTATTTTAATTTTATCCATTTGAAAAAAGATCAATAAATTTTACCATAAGTTACTAATTAATAAATATAATATAATATTGATTGAAAATAATTGGAGGCAAACCTTCATATTCAAGCAAAGATAAACAAACAATTGACTGCCAACTATAATGCTGTATCATGAATGAGCCCTTTTGACTATTCAACTACTATTGGCTGCTGTTAAATATAATAATTTCTTCAGTGTTTCTACATTTAATTTTATCCAATATATTTTATGGACATTCACTATTATTTAATAAACAATATAATTTTATATTTCAATGTTAATTACGTTTGAATTAGTTTTACTTCTAATCTCTCTCTCTCTCTCTCTCTCTCTCTCTCTCTCTCTCTCTCTCTCTCTCTCTCTCTCTCTCTCTCTCTCTCTCTCTCTCTCTCTCTCTCTCTCTCTCTCTCTCTCTCTCTCTCTCTCTCTCTCTCTCTCTTATTTATTTATTTTTATGTTTTATTAATTTTGTAGTCATTCCGCGACCCTCAGGAACACCCATGCGACCCTCATTTGGGTCGCGACCATGGGTTTGAAAACCACTGCCCTAGACCAACCTGACTCCATTCCTTCACCATTCCCATCTCACCACATTCCCGACCATACCCCCTTACCGCTCCCTGACCCGACCCTGCCTAACCCTATCCTGCATCCTGACGACCCGCTGCCTGACCCTGACTCGATATTTTTAATCCCTTCTAGTCTCCTCCAGGACCTGCCTCCTGTCATTCATATTGTACCTGCCACGCCACCTTGTCCCGTTAGCCCTCATCGCACTCTGCAGACACCTCCACGCCCTGCTACGCCTTCCTCGCCGCAGGAAATGTTACGGGACAACAAGCCTGACATGGTTCCTGTGGGATTTATATCTCGGTCGGGACGCACCATACAGCGCCCCGCCAAATATATTTCCATGTTATCCAACACAGACATGCACTTACTCTACAACCAGCCACACACACTTACCAAGTACTATTAACACACACATTTGCCTACCGTCTTCATACAATACACACTACATCCGTACACACCTGTACAACACTTCCTTATATATTATTATGTATTATTATTATCATTTGTTTATGTATGTATATGTATATTTTATGTGTCATATCTCCCCTCTTTCCTCTAAACTCTTGGGGGAGTGGGGGAGGGGGGTACTGTAGTGACCCAAGCACCTTCATTTCCCATACTCTGACATGCGCATCCTAGCATTCACTTGTTTGTGTGTGCGCGGGCACCGCCCAAGCCTAGCCCATCGCACTGTAGCCAATGTTCTCTCACTACGCCAGCAGCCGCCACACCATTCGGGTCCCTCTCCCCTTGCCTTGCCGACCATACACGCCACCAAGAACCAAGACACGATATCTTGGTACTTGGTGCCCTACGACACCAAGTACCAAGATATCGTGCCATACACTACTACACACTACGGTATCCAGACCTCCAAGTCCCCAGGCGAGCGGGTGGACCACATCTACGGTGCTTGGCTCTTACTACTACTTGTATTATTACTGCTGTGTGCACTACTCAATAAACTGTACTTAGTAATCGAGTCTGCTGTTCACCTCAAGTAGTAACAAGTCATCTCGGCTGTTACCGAGGAATCAAAGCATTCTAATGTACTAGTAGTATACTAACTCATTAACACATCTCGTCCCACCTCTCAATCACCTTCTAATGTCCCTCATTTCCTTTTATTTCCTTCGTGCTTGCTGTCCCATCTCTCTATTACCTTTATCTCCCTGTCCCTCCTTTCTTTCTGTTCCCTTCGTTCTTTCTGTCCCACCTCTCTATCACCTTCTCCCTCGTCCTACAGGGTCTTTCAGACCTAGGGTGGTCTTCTTTCTTCCTCCATAATTAATCAATCCTTTGAATGTCACCAGAAATGATGGTACTTGACTCCCACTCTCTCCACCCACGGCTCGTTATTGAAGCAGCTCCCCAAACACACTAATTATAGGGAGATACTTTTTTTTTTTTTTTTTTACTAAATTGGAAGGTTGCTGATTCCTCCCAACTCTCCAAGGGAAAAAATCTTACTTATATCTGGGATCTGTGTTGTGGCATAGTTTGGAGGAATTAGTAACCCTCCAGTGTACCATCAATTGCCATTAACTAGATTTGGTACATACCTTAGAGCACCTTGATTCCTCTGTAATATGCCAGGAAACAGAACCAGATTAACTCAAATAAAAACATAGAATGTTATGGAGGAATCAAAGCTCTCTGATGTATCAAAAGTGTATTACCCCGTTAAATCATCCGTCCCTCCATCCAATCATTGACAGGAAAAATTATATGTGATGGAATTCATTTTTTTTTTAATAAGCGTGTTTGAGGGGTGGCGGTATGTGTGTGTGTGTGTGTGTGTGTATGTGCGCGCGCGCGGTTAGGTGTGTTTTGCATGCGTGTATATATGTGTGTGTGTACGCATATATGTTTTTGTGCTAATGGACGTATGTATGTATATATGTGAAAATGTGTGTAGTCCTTCCTTTCTTATACGGACGTGTGCATAAGTTTTCGTACACAAGTTAAAATAACATTTTATACATACAACTATCTCTCTATACGATAGATTGATGGGCTATTGATTCCTCCAAACTATATCAGGAAACCAAATTAATCACCGTAATGTTAATGATAGGATAGATATTTCCTGATATAGTTCGGTGGATTCAATAATTGTAAAAAGAATACCGTCACGAGTTTCTCCTCGTAAGTAATCATTAGGCAAATAATCGGATTATCATTATGATTATTAAAGTTATCATTATTATTATTATTATTAGTAGTAGTAGTAGTAGCAGTAGTAGTAGTAGTAGTTTTGTCGTTCTGTACAAATGAATTCGAAATATTATTCTTTGACCAAAATTTCAATATGTGTGTTAGTTTTTGTGATTCAGTGGCTTCGTGTATTGCTCTGCTTATCTGTCTGTCTATGTTTTGTTTTGTTTTCCTATTACCGGGTACGTTTATTTATCTCTCTTTCTCTTGCTCCTCTCTCTCAACTGTCAAATAGGGAAAGAAGGAAAGGGGAGGGCCAGAAGGAAGGAGATTAAGAAGGAAGGAGAGGGGAGAGTAGGTAGGAAGTAAAGGGGTGAGGAGGAAGAAAGGAAAGGAAAGAGCAGGGAATGAGCAGAAACGGAGAGTAGGAAGGAAAGAAAGGGAGAGGAGGAAGGTAGGAGAGGGGAGGGGAGGAAGGAAGAGAAGTGGAAAATACTATGGAGTATGGCTTTCAATTTGCATGTGTGGAATTAGAAAACGATCTTGGGATCTTTATAGTCCAAGATTCCGTGATTTTTTTTCCTCCGATTAAAGCGCTAGATTTCTAGTGGATATTTTTGAGTGGGCAGTACCTGCGGACATTTGAAATTGCACTGCTGACGAGTCTTTATTTTTTTTTATTTTTTTAGTTTCTTACCTCAACTTCGAGACTGACGGCTGTCAGTAGCTCGTGACTCTTGCGAGGCCCCGAGATTATTGGATGTCGCACCAGATGAGACAGTGGAGCTTCGTGGTGATGTTGGTACCGTAGCTTCTCTTCTGCCCCACTAGATGACGACACCTTATTTATACACGTCACTATCAGGAGAGAGCAGCTACACCGTCACTTTCAGAATCTTGGAATATGGTCGGCCATCTTCTATGTTGTGAGTTGACGACGATGCAGGGGGTATTTTGTTGGACGTGTCGGCGTAGCCGGGATAACTGACGAACAGCTGGACCCAGTTCACCTCTGAAAAATCCCAGACGTTTCTTCGTGGACTCAAACCCGGGCCCTTGCCACTCGCAGTCCGTCTCTCCCAGTCTAGGTAATATTAATGTTGTTCCGTCTTTTTGCTGCCGTCATATTTTAGCCAATAAATGGGATCAAGGTATTTTCAAGCTGACTGTATTAACCCCTAAGAACCGCAATTCCTGGGCCATGCCTGGTCCACCATCCGCACAACAACCCCGAATTTTGAAGTTACTCGAAGGTTAGTCGTTGTCTTATAGGTTTGTAGAGATTTATTTTATACACCAGAATATGCAAACAGAAGTCACCTATCTCCACTGGTTTGCGTTCAGCAGCGCGTCAAAGTCGGAAAATAATACGACAGTTACCCCCCCAAATAACATACGAGTGCGTACGCCTGTCTTACGCATGTTTATAATGCGTAGATGCATGAATTTGTGTACCTGAATGTATGCTTGTATGTTTGTGTATGTAAAACGAGTATATATATGCACTGAAATAGTAATGTTAAATAATAATGTTATATGGATTACAAAAAGCCCCAATATCTTCCTCGAGTGGTGGTCGACCAGGTCCTCCAGACGTCACTCTCTGGTCGTGGTGGTATGCAGAAGGCTGCAAATAAGAGAAGACCCAGCAGGTCGGGTGTTGTGTTGACGAACCCTGTTAGCGGTTTAGACACGTTAATGTTGACAAATGTACACTCGCAATCCAAAATATGTATCCAGGCTTGCTTCGAATGGCCTGATCGAGTATTAAGCGAACTCAAGCAAATATCAAACAGGATAAGCGTTGTAATCGGTTAACTACTATGTCAAATGATTCGAAACTTTAACAACACCTGGATACAAATTTTGGATTGAGAGTGTACTTGCATCCCTTTCCTATGGCACTATCCACTCCATTTTTAAGTGTTTTGGAGTGGTTCTTCGTATTCGAATCACTTATGACAGTGACTGTAGATCTAATCGGTGCTATATTACTTTCAATAAAAATGCTGCTGTCAAATCAGCATTTGAGGCAAAAGATTCTCTGATTGTGGGGGATACTCACTGTAAGGTTCAGATGATGCGCTCCACAAATGTAGTTGACAGTGACAATGACTACTGCCCTAACATCTTTGATGACTCTGTAGAGCAGTGGTTCTGAAACTTCTTTGGCTCACGCCCCTCTCTGCATTATGTATAAATCTTGCACAATCCTATCACTTCTCAGAGCTGCAATGCAGTAATTACCAATACTTACTAATAGTTAAAATAAATGCAGGCCTGAAATTCCCCACTGCAGCTGAGATACTATCATCAAACTCAGACTGGTTGCATACCTTGGTTATATAGGAGCGGGTGGGATGAGCAATCGGATTCAAAACGTGTTCAGTTCCTGAGCAAACTCTGACCACTCGCGCCCAAGGAAGGAAAAATGAACACGGAGTCCCAAGCGCTTTCGTGTATTCACATCTTCAGGGGAAATACAGAGTGTAGAAGAATGGTTGCCGAGAGACATCTTATATACCGATACAATTAATAACTAACTGGCAACCTGAAGGTGTTGCCACTACGGGTTCAAAGCAATACACACCCATATATACACCATATGGTGCATACAAGAATATACTACCTGACCCAACTCTCATCAGACCTGATATGACCTCTAAACCAGATTATCCTTAGTCATTAAGGAATAGCAGTTGAACTTATCTTATTAACAATCTTGTCTATGATGAAACTATCCAACTTGTACATACCATTGTTTAAATTCATATTAATATTTTCTGTGTGTTTAATCAAAC
Organism: Petrolisthes cinctipes; assembly: GCA_033782935.1. Lineage (NCBI taxonomy): Eukaryota > Metazoa > Arthropoda > Malacostraca > Decapoda > Porcellanidae > Petrolisthes > Petrolisthes cinctipes. The sequence continues at coordinate 156,313 of JAWQEG010002493.1, forward strand.
TTGACTCTATGATGTTTCTATTTACGGATGAGTTACAAGACATGATTGACGAAGCATAAAAAATAATGTTGACTTAGTAGAAAAACTTAACAGTTTACAGGTAACTGGTGCATTTAAGCTTGTGAGTTTTGATGTTAAATCTCTATTTACCAAAGTTCCTGTTGACGACCTTTTGGATTATCTTGATGAAATACTGGATAACATCCCTCTCCCTATCACCAAAAATGCGATCTTAAAATTGATTAAGCTATGCATTAAAGACTGCAAATTTGTTTTTCAAGATGAATATTTTGAGCAAAAATTTGGTATGGCAATGGGCAATCCACTCTCCCCAGTTTTGAGCAATTTGTACATGGTTTTTTTTGAGAAGAAACTGCTTAATAACATTTTACCCAGTAATGCTGTATGGTACAGGTACGTAGATGACGTACTTTGCCTCTGGCCATGTACTGAAAATCTAGATAATTTCTGCCATTGCTTAACAACTTAGCCCCTTCCATTAATTTTACCATTGAAATTGAGGAGGATGGAAAATTGCCATTTTTGGATTGCCTGATTCACAGGGTAGGCAACACTTTTAAGTTTAGCATATACAGGAAACCAACCAATGTTTTGTCATATATTCATTTTTACTCTGCACACCACGATAAAGTCAAACTGTTTGTTTTCTCTTCCATGTACTTACGTGTTCTACGTGTATGTAGTCCTGAATTCATGGATGAGGAATTTGGATTTATCTCTGAGATTGGAACAAAATTAAAATACCCCAAACCATTTTTGGATAAAGCCTTAAAATTGGCAAGAACATCATTTTATAGGGTTGAACCTCATCTACACCGTGACAATAAAAACTTACTGATATTACCCTACAGTCATAAATTTGCCCAAATCCCTCATCTTCTAAAAACATGGAATGTTAATGTTGCCTTCTGCAATGATAACACAGTCAAGAAAATGTTGATCAAAAATTCACCTAATTCCTCATGTGGGTGTATCTACAAAGTACCTTGTAAAGAATGCAATATGCTCTATATAGGACAAACTGGAAAAGATCTTTCAACCAGGGTCAAACAGCATAAATATAGTGTTAGGACCGGACAAGAATCTAATGCTTTATTTATTCATATGAGAGACAATAATCATTGCATTGACTGGGATAATGCTTCGTCAATCATGTCATGTAACTCATCCGTAAATAGAAACATCACAGAGTCAAGTTTGATTAAACACACAGAAAATATTAATATGAATTTAAACAATGGTATGTACAAGTTGGATAGTTTCATCATAGACAAGATTGTTAATAAGATATGTTCAACTGCTATTCCTTAATGACTAAGGATAATCTGGTTTAGAGGTCATATCAGGTCTGATGAGAGTTGGGTCAGGTAGTATATCCTTGTATGCACCATATGGTGTATATATGGGTGTGTATTGCTTTGAACTCGTAGTGGCAACACCTTCAGGTTGCCAGTTAGTTATTAATTGTATCGGTATATAAGATGTCTCTCGGCAACCATTCTTCTACACTCTGTATTTCCCCTGAAGATGTGAATACACGAAAGCGCTTGGGACTCCGTGTTTATTTTTCCTTCCTTGTGGATTTACGCATATTCCTGGATCACGTGATATATATATATATATATATATATATATATATATATATATATATATATATATATATATATATATATATATATATATATATATATATATATATATATATATATATATATATGTATATATATATATATATATATATATATATATATATATATATATATATATATATATGTATATATATATATATATATATGTATATATATATATATATATATGTATATATATATATATATATATGTATATATATATATATATATATATATATATATATATATGTATATATATATATATATATATATATATATATATATATATATATATATATATATATATATATATATATATATATATATATATATATATATACATATATATATATATATATATACATATATATACATATATATATATATATATATATATATATATATACATATATATATATATACATATATATATATACATATATATATATATATATATATATATATATATATATATATATATATATATATATATATATATATATATATATGTATATATATATATATATATATATATATATATATATATATATATATATATGTATATATATGTATATATATGTATATATATGTATATATGTATATATATGTATATATATGTATATATATGTATATATATGTATATATGTATATATATGTATATATATATATATATATATATATATATATATATATATGTATATATATATATATATATATATATATATATATATATATATGTATATATATATATATATATATATATATTTATATATTTATATATATATAAAGAGAGAGGGAGAGAGAGAGAGAGAGAGAGAGAGAGAGAGAGAGAGAGAGAGAGAGAGAGAGAGAGAGAGGAAAAAAAAAAACTTGTGGAAACAGTGGTACCGGTAACGTTTTGGCAATTTTGCAATAATTAACTTCACAGATTATTTATCAAAACCCTGCTTGCGCCCCCAAGTTTAAGAACCACTGCTGTAGAGCATGTCCCTAAGGAGCGTCGCATTCCTACCTCCTTTTGGTTTGTGGCTTACTACAGGCAGGGGCGTGGTAATCTCATCCATACTTGTAGGTATTTTTGGGTGCGTCGCTCAGCTGTGAGCCTCAGGTGATCAATAAAAACTCGCTTATCTTGGATAGCTTCATTATTATAGTTACCCTTATTATTTCCAAGTAGGTCCATAAAATAAGAGAGAACGAACATACGTGGAAATAATAAGGGTAACTATAATAATGAAGCTGTCCAAGATAAGCTAGTTTTTATCGATCAACTGGCCCACACAGCTGTGCGACGCACGCAGCTGAGCGATTCACGCAAAACATTGCACCCCTCATGACAAATATAATTAATATCAATTATTTAGATGTTGTAATTGATGAAATATAGTGTTATGAATAATAACCCTATGTGATAAAACTTTTCTTCCAATGATCCCTCCCTTCTTCCTTCCTTCCTTCCCTTCCTTCCTCACTCCTTTCCTTCCTTCTTCCCTCCGTTTCCTCCCTTCCTATCCATCCCTGCCTGCCTCCCTCCTTCCTTCCTTCCTTCCTTCCTTCCTTTCCTCCTCCCTCCTTCCTTTCTTTCTCTCCCTGCCTTCCTACTTCCTTGTTTCCCTACCTCCCTCCCTCCTTCCATATCAGCATAGAAGTTACGGTAACTTTCCAATTTATCGATAAATCTATTCTTTTTATCTGTCTGTCACTCTGTGTGTGTGTGTGGGTGGGTGTGTTAGTCATTGACACATACGTTTTTGAATAGGTGCAGGAAACTAGGGGAAGGTTTTATGTGAAGATATTTGACGGCTACGATGCCACGAAACAGAAACTCGTATATGTAACACTTAGCTCGTCTGCTTTCTGGCATAGTTTGGAGAAATCAGTGTCGGGATCTGTCTTGGTTTAACTGTTTTCCTCAACATGGGTCAGGGTATACAACTGTTCGGCGTTTTATTATTTATTATCTCAAGACTTATCTCAAGACTTTATTACAGTGACTCATCTGGCTAATACACAGCCCCAATAATTATAACATTAAATCTTAAGGCTCAATAAATGGTGAGATTTACCTGTAAGAAAAAGCAGACAGCTTTTAATTCTTACAGGCATCGTGGCATTAATTGATTGATTGATTGATATTAGGCGCCGCAACAGCGAGGTCATATAGCACCAGAAAAAGGTGATAGAGAGGTGAGACAGCAAGCAGAAAGGAAACAGAAAGAAAAGAGGGATAGTTGAAGAACTAAAAGCTAAAAGCTAGTGGCTGGGGCCGAAGGGGCGCCAAAACCCTTAAAGTACTGCCCACATCATTAATGCTGGCCATACCCTCCTGCGGGGTCATGGCCATAACATCATAAGGTGAATAGAATAGTAGCCATCTTAAGACTCACTAATAATTATGTTGGATATTATGGCCTCAACATCTGTAGATAGTGGCTATGTTATAGTGATCACTAATATGTTAGACAGCCTCAACATCTTGTGGAAGGAAGATTTCACCCCCATCTCCCCCTCCCTCCCCCTTGATCATGTTTGAAAAAAAGCCTTTTATAATTCTTCAAGGGAACTTGGAATCTTGCAAGATGATGTGTAAATGAATAATATGTGTGGATGTGCAAGATAAAACAGATCTGTGGTGGGAAGTGAATATATCGAAAACTTGTATTGTGATAATCGCCAACACAGTGAGACAATGTTCCATGCGATGTCTGTGTAGCAAAGGTATCGCGAGCTTGCATTGTGACAATCAGAAGCCATCCAACACACACACACACACACACACACACACACACACCAGTTTCACTACATTCGCCTCGTGTGTCATTGTCGTGTAGTTCACAGAAGAGACGAGCAATATTTTATCTCCTCGCTCCAATACCTTTAGCTAACGATGGTAGAACAATAACCTCTCTCTCTCTGTGAAATCAAATTTACAAAAGTGGGGGATGAGGTAGTAGAGGGGTTGTGGGTTGATATGGGGTGCCGGGAATAAATGAGAGTGGTGAAAGAATGATTGGGTTATGTGTAGAGAGAGAGTTAGTAGTTGGAAATACATTTTTTAAGAAAAAGGAAATATATAAGTGGGTAAGACAGATAAATGGGGGAATGGTAGATCGATCTTTAATAGACTATGTGGTAGTGTCAAAGACTGCTATACAGTGTTTGTTGGATGTTAGAGTATTGAGGGGGGAAGGGGGTGATATTTCGGACCATTTCCTAGTAAAGGGTAGGTTAAGAGTGGGTTTAGGAGTGGTACCAAGAAATAGGTAGGGGTAAAGAGGGCTTTAAAAGTGAGTGAGTTGAGCAAGAAAGAGAAGATGTTGAAGTATCAAGAAGAGATTGCTAGGAATTGGAATGGAGTAAGGGAGAGGGAGACAGGTGAAGTAGAGGAGGAATGGGAATTGTTTAAAAAGGCAGTAGTAGGATGTAAGGAGAAGGTTTGCGGTTGGAGACGGGTTGGGGATGGCTTGAGGAAGGGTAGTGAATGGTGGTGTGAGGAAGTTAAGGCAGCTATAGTGGAAAAGAGGCGAGCGTTTGAAGTATGGTTACATTACAAAGAAAAGATCAGGAATCGTATGAGTGTTACAAGGAAAAGAGAAATAGAACAAGGAGAGCTGTACGGGATGCAGATGATAGGTGTAAGGGATAAGTTCAGCTACACTGGTAGTTTTATATATTTAACACTTGTTAACAAGAAGTTGATTAGTGAAGTAGGAAAGGAGGGAATGGTCGGACTGAGTCAGCCGTTAAATTAAGTGACACATAGAGAGTTTTTCGAGGCTTCAACCAAGTCATAGTTGAGCCCGAATATCATATAGACATCAGTCGTTCCACCGACTCTGCTGGAGTAAGTGTTTCCTCTCACCTCCTTTTTTCGCCCCATATTTCTAATTTGATGTAAGTATCTTTTGTGGTATGCTGGGTGGCTGTCTATGTATACTGTGTATAGGTTTTGTACTACCAGTGCCTATATATATTAAGTGCAGTGTATTTTAATATTGTGTCTACTGTGATACGGCCCTGGGTGCAGTGTTTCTGTGTTTCTGCACCTGTGTACCGTCTTACTACTATGTTGCAACCCCTGTGTGCTGCCTTCGGTTCTAGGAGTGTGGCCCAGTGTACCACCTGTCCACTGTGTGGTGTGAGCTGTATGCAGCCTTGTGTTGTGGGCTCCATATTTTCTTGTATTGTATAATTTTAAGTGTTTGTTTGAGTGAGTGTATGTTTGAGGTGGTGGTGTATGAGTGAGTATTGAGGTATTGTCATAAGTTTAATATTTAATTATATTTTTCAAAACTTTACCTTTTTGTATATTTGACCAATGACTGATGAATACTCAGCCAACAATCAGTTTTGAGACCAAGAATAACCAGGTCAGAATTGGTGGGTCTTATCTACGCATTTATCAAATCAAACCAATTCCCTTACAGAAGTTAACTAAAAAAATCCAGAAAATAAGAAAATTTTCTGAAAGAAAATCGAGAGGATAAGGAAAGGAACATCAGGGAAAGAGGAAGGTGTGAAAGCATAGGATGGTTGTACCATGCTGGTTGACAAGAAGGCAGTTGTGTGTGGGGGAGGAAGTTCTACTTTTGGGCATTTTGTTTCGGAGGGTGTGCGACGTGACAGGGCTACCTCCAGCGTGGAGATGAAGGCCTGCATGGTATATGTATGTATGTATGGTAAATTCGTAACAGCAATGGCTGTTAGACTGTGAGAAGAATAAGGTAAGGCTAGACACTCGGCAATATAGGCAGACAAAACAATAAGCGTTTACATCCACTCACATTATATTATAGAAAGAAATTTTATTGTCTCCCGTTATTTACTCTCTCTATCATCATCATCATCATCATCATCATCATCATCACCATCATCACCATCATCACCATCATCATCACCATCATCACCATCACCATCACCATCACCATCATGAACGCAGTTTCCACACCCTTAGACATACCAAAGTTGGTGACACAAAATGTTGAAGAACTGACTAATGTGCGAAAGGACATTGCATCAATCAAGACGAAGCTGGAAACTAAGGATCTGGAGATCGAATATCTTAGCACAGAAATTAAGGTGGCTTACTCAATTATTGAAACCCTACAACAACGAGTCAGCGAACTGGAGCAGCAAGCTAACAAGAGCAGTAGGGATTGCGTTAATGTAGCGGGTCCTCCATCCCCAACTCACTGTCTTCTGCTCGGGGATAGTAACCTACGAGGAGTCATTCGCTCCGATCTGGCAGACACCTGCTCGGTAAGGACCATCACCGAAGCAAACATGGACCTGCTCAGAAGCTGGGTGAGTGAGAAGCTCACCCGTAGTCCTTCTGAGTGCATGATATACGGCGGTGTGTGTGATATTTTTAATAATGTTGCTCCCGAAATAATTTTAGATAATTTAGGTTCCTTAATTAGCGACCTTAAAGAGAAAAATGCAGAAATGAAGATTTACGTTTGTGAAGTTGTGCCGATACCAAAGTCGGAAGAAATACAAACTAAGATAAGCGAATATAATGGACACCTTGAAAAATGGTGTGAAACAAATGGTGTGAAAATTATAAGAACAGTTCCTACATTTAAACTTGGCACTGGCGAACTTGACGATTTATGTTTTGATAAAGTAAAGGGCAATGGATCTATTTTGTTAAACAGACTAGGTGCTACAAAGCTATTGGACGTTTTAAATAATCAATGTCCAAATTTTCATCTCTGCACAGACTGGAATACAGTCAAAAGAAACTCTATCATGTCTCATAATGTAACTCAAACCAAAGATGTCTTCCAGAAACAAAAAACATACACACATCATCTACCCAATAATACCAACCACCCTCCTCCTCGAAATAGTTCACCCCCCTCTCCTCCCTCTACATCCCGTGGCGTAACCCCCAACCACCCTCCTCCCCCATTGTTACCTTCCAGTCCCCTGCATTCCATGCATCATGCACCAGTTACGACTGCTCATAGTAGTTTCCTACAACCCCCTCCCGGTACGGACCCCTATCCTTACCCTCAACTTAATTACGCTCAAGTGACTGCCTACCACCCCCCCACCCCAAACTACAACCTACACTGGTCATGATATACCTAGACAGCCAAGAATCCCCAGTCCCCCGCGGAGTCCTGTACGCCCACACCCAGGCACGAGGCCCCGATACAACGAAACAGTACGGCGGAGTTGGGATGGAGGAGCGGGACAGACCACTAGCCCTACATATAATACATGCAACAGATACACCACCCTTACATACAACAGACATGAGATGCATAATTCAAGCAGGTACATAAGAAATTTTACACATACAGCCTCCTACAACCAAAGTGAGCATCTCAAGCAACACCGAATTCGCCAAGGCTGCTTTAATTGTGGCGAATTCAACCACAGACAAACTCAGTGTAGGTTTGACCATAGGCTACGGTGTCAAACTTGTCATCAGATGGGTCATAAGAGCCGCTTATGCCAATATAATAATCCATAGGAACTTGGCAAAGAAGATAATGCCAAAGAGATGCTAAATGGTAAAAATGGTGGAAATGATTATCTAAAAATAGAACATATTAACGCACAAAGTCTTTTGGGAAATATGACAGAAATTGAAATGTTGGTTAAGGAAAGAAATATAGATGTACTTTGTGTTAGTGAATCATGGCTTCCTCCAAATATTGTAGACCAATTTATTAGTATTCCTCAGTTTAATGTATTTCGATGTGATAAAGGACGCGGTGGCGGAGTGTGTATATATGTTCGTGATTATCTGAGTGTTACTCCTCTCACCACACACACTGAAACTACAAGTATGAGAGCAGCAGGTGTTGAGGATGTGTGGGTGACAATACAGCACAGAAAACTGCCCTCAGTGATAATAGGATGCGTGTACCGCCACCCCAAGGCATCACAGGAATCTTTTGATTATATACAGGACATTCTGAGAACAATGTGCCTTCGTAAGAAAGTATTTTATATGCTTGGTGACTTGAATGACAATTTTCTAAGTGCGAAATGTAAGCTCAAGAAAATCATAATTAACACAAATAATATCAAAACCTACCCGAGTGACTAATGATAGTGCAACACTACTTGATGTCATTATAACTAACACGCCAGACTCTCTCTCGCCCGCCTGCACTCGCTAGAGTCGTACGCTCGCTTCATCTCGCGCAGCCGCCTGGCTTCAGAACCCGTCCTTTGCGTTTTTGTGTGTATTTAAGTGGCCCAGTGTGTGTAATTCCGTTTGTGTATTTACGTGGCCCAGTGTGTGTGTGTATTTAAGTGGCCCAGTGTGTGTAATTCCGTGGTTCAGTGTGTGTGTATTTAAGTGGCCCAGTGTAATCCCGTTTGTTAAGTGCTGTGTGTGTATTTAAGTGGCCCAGTGTGTGCATTTACGTGGCCCAGTGTGTGTGTATTTAAGTGGCCCAGTGTAATCCCGTTTGTTAAGTGCTGTGTGTGTATTTAAGTGGCCCAGTGTGTGTATTTGCGTGGCCCAGTGTAATCCCATTTGTTAAGTGCAGTGTGTGTATTCAAGTGGCCCAGTGTGTGTTTTTACGTGGCCCAGTGTGTTAAGTATTTATACGTGGCCCAGTGTGTTAAGTATTTATACGTGGCCCAGTGTGTTAAGTGTTTATACGTGGCCCAGTGTGTTTTGGTGTGTTAAGTGATTTGTGTTATTGAGTGCGTGTGTTAGGAATTCGCGTTCCCGAGTGATTGTACGTCTGCATCTGTGTGTGGAGCGAGAAGGAACTCACAGCACATCACTTCTCACATAAGTATTCTTACTTAAAACAAAAAACTTCATATATCTCAATCTATTTTCTCTGTATTTTCCAGTTTTTACCCCCCCCCCACCAACCCCCATCCCCTGACACCCCCCTCCCAACACCCACACCTCAACTCAACCGTCCTTTTCCTTATTTCCCCATTCCCCCTGACCTGACCCAACTAAGCCTTTTTAATCTTAATCTCACCACACCTTAATTTTAACCTGTCTACACGTCTGTAGTGCCCTTTTCAACACTGTACTGTGTTCTACTATATATTAATATATATTGTCTAGACATTTGCATTTATGTAATTCTGTATCCTTACTGTATTTAATAGTAATTATTATTATTTCTTTTTTCTAGACCTAGTCATATTTTTATAATTCTATATTAATATTATTTCAGGTTCGTTCTACTTTATTTTATTAGTTTACACGTCCGTGGTTACTGTGTTTATTACTAATTCTACATTTCTACATTTATAACTCTTCACCAATAATTATTGTATTCCTTTACAGGCATTTGCACTTTAACTATACAGTATTAATATTTAATTTCTCTCTCGGCGTATTCCTATACTTTGGTTGGCCCTTTACCACCACCCCCCAGCCCCTATCTGACCCTAAATTCCCAAACCACATTAACACCTGTACTCCAATTTAACCGTCATCCTACCCACTAGTCTGATTGACACACTCACCTCACCTCACCTCACACACCCGTATACGAGTGTGTGTCTTTTCCCAGCCTTCAGCTTACCTTGTGGTAATTTTCCACTCCTACCTCCTCACCCCACCTTGGTAGTTATCTCTACTCCCCACTAGATAATCCCCCCCTCCCTGCTGTCACTAACTAGATAATCCTCCTCCCTACTGACATTAACTAGATAATCCCCCCTCCCTTCACCTTCATTTCAACAACCCCTCCTACCCGTGTGTTAACTAAATTAATTAGTAAATAAATTACTTAATAAATTAATTAATAATTAACTAAAATAAATTAATAATTAACTAATAAATAAATTAATAATTAACTAATAAATAAATTAATAATTAACTAATAAATAAATTAATAATTAACTAATAAATAAATTAATAATTAACTAATAAACAAATTAACAATAGTTAACTAATAAATTAACAATAGTTAACTAATAAATAAATTAACAAATAAATTAATAAATAAGTTAATAAATAATTTAATAAATTAATAAATATATTAATAAATAAATTACTTAATAAATAAATTAATAATTAACTAATAAACAAATTAACAACAATTAACTAATAAACAAATTAACAATAATTAACTAATAAACAAATTAACAAATAAATTAATACATAAATAAATTAATAAATTAATTAATAAATAAATAAAATAATAAACTATTAAATAAATAAACGAATTAATAAATAATTTCATAGATTAATAAATAATTTAATAAATTAATTAATAAACAGTTTTAACAAATTAATTAATAAACCATTTTAATAAATTAATTAATAAACCACTTTAATAAATTAATTAATAAACCATTTTAATAAGTTAATTAATAAACCACTTTAATAAATAAATAAATTATTTGATAAATTAATAAATAAGTTAACAAATAACTTAATAATTCAATAATAACTATTTAATATATTAATTAGTAAATATTTAATAAATTAATAAATTAATTTAATAAATAAATAATTTAATAAACTAATAAATAACTTAATAAACTAATAAATAACTTAATAAATAACTTAATAAATTAATAAATAACTTAATAAATTAATAAATAACTTAATAACTTAATAAATAAATTAATAAATAAATTAATAACTTAATAAATAACTTAATAAATAACTTAATAAATAACTTAATAAATTAATAAATAACTTTATAAATTAATATATAATTTACTAAATTAATAAATAAATTAACAAATAATTTAATAAATTAATAAATAGATTAATAAATAATTTAATAAATTGATAAATGATTTGATAATTTAATAAATTGATAAATAATTTGATAAATTAATAATTTAATAAATTAATGAATAATTTGATAAATTAATAAATAACAAAATAAATAATTTAATAAATTAATAAATAACTTAATTAATAAATTAATAAATAATTTAACAAATTAACAATAAATTAATAACTATCACCATGGCACCTCAACTAACCTGTTCTACCTGCTCTGGTACTTTCGGCCCTACTATTTTCGCGAACAGAGACGTCCTTGTTTGTAGATTTTGTAACTTACGAGAGGAAAATTTGACCGACTTGAAGGCAGCACAACGCAAGATCGAGGCCTTGAGTGAGAAGTTGGAAACACTACAGGAATTCGTCACTCTCAACGTAGGAATGACATCGACGCCTACAGCACCCGTCGACACAGCCCCCGTACAGACTGCCTCTACACCCTTACCTCCACCGGCACCACCAACTACACCATCTCCACGGGAGGAGTTCCGCGTTGTCAAGAACAACATTCGACCCACAAGGAACATTATACCCATCACTACGTGCCAGAACCGCTTCAAGATCCTGGCCCAAGACGACGATGAAGACGACACCGAGGCCAGGCTGGTTGGTGACTCCATGGTAAGGGGTCAACTCACCGAGTTTTGTGGCCGAGCACCCAAGTCGAGGAAGCGATTTTGCATTCCGGGTGGCGGCCTAGACGACGTGATTGACTCAGTGGACGAAGTGACAAGCCTGGCTCCCGACAACACCACGTACGTCATCCACGTTGGAACCAACGATGTATTCAAGACCAGATCGGAAGAGCTCCTCAACAAGTACCGACAGATGATTGCGAAGTTCAAGGAAAAGACGAACAACATCATCCTTTCTGGAATCATTCCCCGCAGACAAGCAGACACCCGTTTTTTCAACACCGCTACTAGTATCAACCGACGACTTGCCAAGATCTGCAACGAGGAGAACGTCGATTTCATCAACACATGGGACAACTTTTATTTTGATGACTCGTTGTTCTCAGATGATGGTGTCCATCTGAATCAGGTAGGAGCAGCCCGTTTAGGACGTTTGCTAAACGACGCGGTCATCAACCATTGTACAAAAAACGGGACTGCCCAGGTATTTCAAGGTCAAGTAACGTAATACAAACAAACAGAATAACACGGGCAAACGTGCAGTTACCCAACCGAAATAGTCTAAAGGTTTTTTATGTTAACGCTCGCAGCATCCATAACAAATTCACAGATCTAGAGGAAATAACGCTCACAGAAAATTATGATATAATCGGCATTACAGAATCGTGGCTAAATACTGAAAATAGAGACTTCCTAGCAGAGTATAAAATTCCTGGCTATACAATATTTGAGAAAAGTCGAACTAATAAAAGGGGAGGCGGAGTACTATTATATATTAAAGATGACCTCAAACCGATCCTATTATCAAAGCCCCATATCGCTAACGTAGACACACTATATATACTCATTAGAAATAAATTCGGGATGAAACTTTTGTTAGCCTTACTATACAGACCCCCAGCTCAAGCAGTACAAACCGACCGTGATATCTATGAACAAATTAACGAGATGAGTAACACGCAAGAAGCCGTAATTCTTGGCGATTTTAATTTACCAGTAACAAAGTGGGGAGAACCATTATCAGCTCACTATGGTCAAGACCTTTATACTAACTTACAAGAGAGCTCTCTTATCCAATTTGTTAATAGTCCAACTCGTGGAAATAACGTTCTTGACCTAGTATTTGCAACAAAAGAAGACTTGATAGGGAATATTAACGTGGGTGATGAGTTTACTAATAGCGACCACCGCATAATCACATTCAGTATAAATTTCAATAGAAGCGAAATAAATTACAGCTACGAAAAAATCCCCGACTTTAGAAAAGCTAATTTTCACCAACTCAGAGCGATACTAAAAGATACCGATTGGAAATGTCTGCGAGACACTATTGACATTAATACACAATGGAACTTTTTCACTAATGCGTACGCAAAAGCGGTCAAAGATAGCATACCGTTAAAAAACCGACGTTCAGCACAAAACTTAAAGCCCAAGTGGTGGAGTAAAGAGATAGCCGACTGTTTACGCGCCAAAAAGAACGCCCATAATAGAGTAAAAATCACAAACGACAATAACGAGCGGGCCAAGTTTGCAGACTTACGAAGAAAAGCCAAAAAGTTAATCAAACAGAGTAAAAAGGCCATTGAAAAACACGTTGCAAATCAAAGTAAGACAAACCCGAAAGAGTTCTACAGTTATATTCGGCATAAGAAAGTACTCACGTCAACTATCGGACCACTACTTGATGAGAATGGGGACTTTACTACAGATGAAGAGCGAATGAGTGGTATCCTTAACACTTTCTTTGCATCAGTCTTTACTACAGAAAACCCGAACGATATACCAGCAGTAACAACAGTCCAAAACGAAAATACCGAGGTATTAAGTAATATCAGCATAACTGAAAGTGACGTAATAAAATGTATTGATAAATTAAATGTAAATAAGTCACCTGGGCCAGACACGATCTCCCCTCGCGTATTAAAGGAAGCAAAAAGCGAAATAGTAAAACCTCTGACTCAGCTCTTTAACTATTCTTTACACACTGGAACAATACCTGACGAATGGAAACTCGCTAACGTAACACCAATATTTAAAAAAGGCAGCAAATCCCTACCTAGTAACTATCGCCCTATCAGCCTAACCTCAGTCGTCTGCAAAATGCTGGAGACAATCATACGAGATAAACTTACAAATCACTTAGAGGAAAACAACTTACTTAGAGACACTCAACACTGTTTTCGTAACAAACGCTCTTGCCTAACGAACCTATTAGACTTTTTAAATGACATTTTCAATGAATATGATAAGAGTAAAGCAGTAGACATAATTTATCTAGATTTCCAAAAGGCCTTTGACAAAGTTCCCCATAAACGCTTAATATCTAAACTAAAATCACACAGAATCCAAGGCGATACCGTAAGATGGATAGAGAACTGGCTAAGAAACCGAAAACAACGCGTGGTAATAAATGGAAAATCTTCTAGTTGGACAGGCGTTACAAGCGGGGTGCCACAGGGGTCAGTTTTAGGGCCAATCCTATTCCTAGTTTACATAAACGACATAGACGAAGGCCTCTCATGCATAATATCGAAGTTTGCCGATGACACTAAAATTGCAAATACAGTACTCACTAATGCACAGACTAAAGAAATGCAAGATAATCTCGATAAATTGTCAAATTGGGCGAAAACTTGGCAAATGTCCTTCAATTCAGATAAATGTAAAGTGCTCCACATTGGACATCATAACGTAGCAGCAAACTACTCGTTAAATGGTAAGCAACTTAAAAGCGTGGATCGAGAGACAGACTTAGGGGTAACAGTATCAAGTAACCTAAAACCCAGTCAGCAGTGTACGGAAGTAATCAAGAAAGCAAATAAAACTATCGGCTTCATCGGCAGAGCATTCGAGTATAAATCTAAAGACACAATCCTCACCTTGTATAATTCCTTGGTCCGTCCCCTTATGGAGTATTGTGTTCAAGCCTGGTGCCCGTACTACCAGAAAGATATAGCAAAATTGGAACGAGTCCAACGTAGAGTTACTAAAATGATACCAAGTCTGAGAAATAAAACGTACGATGAGCGGCTAAGCGAATTAAATCTATTCCCATTGACACAACGTAGACTGAGAGGTGACTTAATCCAGGTATTTAAAATAATCAAAAGCATTGATAATATGGACTGCAATAAATATTTCACTATTGATCAATCAAACTACACGAGAGGAAACGGCTGCAAAATCATAGGCAAATCTTTTAACTCGAACGAATCAAAGAATTTCTTTTTTAACCGAGTCGTCAACTTATGGAATGGGCTTCCCCGTAACGTAATTGACTGTAACACCGTAGACAGCTTCAAACGTCGCTTAGATAAACACCTTGCGTCTAATCCCCGACTTACAATGTTTACTAATGAATAATTTTTGCCCATTACAGGTGGCAAGTTAGCCAAATTTCACCTACTTTCAATCTTTCCTATAAAAAAATTTCCTTGTGGAGTATTTCTGCCAACCCCACAAGGTTCCCATTCCTGACTTTATTTCCTGTACGGCTTAGGCCGGAGGGAGTGGAGGGTGGGGAGAGAGCCTTCTACTTTGCTATCCTTACCTACGACTATCACTGGGGAGTAATTCATTCTCTACCAGTAACCTTCTAATCAGGTCACCTCGTTTGGACCGTAAGGCCTGTTGTGGTCTGTGTTTCTATGTAACTCTATGTAACTCTCTCTGTCTCTGTCTCTGTCTCTGTCTCTGTCTCTGTCTCTCTCTCTCTCTCTCTCTCTCTCTCTCTCTCTCTCTCTCTCTCTCTCTCTCTCTCTCTCTCTCTCTCTCTCTCTCTCTCTCTCTCTCTCTCTCTCTCTAGAGACAATTAAAAAAAAAAAAAAAAATAGACAATAGACAATTGAGGAGGGATTAGAGGAAAGTGAGGAATCAAATAAGAAGGAAAAGAAAATGAAGAAGGAAAAGAAGACGAAGAAGAAGCAACCTGGAGGAAGTGACGAGCCCGGCAGGAATTCAAAACACTCTCGGGTTCCTCACAAGGCATCTCGTGCTCCTACCAAGGAGAGGCCTGTGGATATACACATTGTAGGTGATTCCCAGGCACGAGGGCTGGAACCCCTAATGGCAGATCGCCTTCACACTTCTGTGAAGGTGAATTGTTTGCCAGGTTGTGGCAATGCTGACCTCCGAAAGGAAGCTGAGAGGATCCAAACGTCCAGATCTGCTGTCATTGCACTCATGGTGAGTGGTAATGACATCTACCTGAGAAATGGTAGAGTAGGCATGACCGAAGGAGTCCTCTCGGATGTGCTCGGTGCAGTAGACGACTGTGGGTCAAAAACCCGCAGAAGGGTAGTTGTTGGCATGCTCCCAAGGAGAGGCCCTTTAGGGACTGCTCTGTCAAAGAACATTGCAGTAAATCAGCGCCTGGCTGATTTGTGTACTGCCGAGGGGGTGTTCTTTGTGGACCCCTACACCTCACTCTTTGGTAGAGACGACCTCTACCAGAGGGATGGCACACATCTCTCACTAAAGGGGAAAGAAGTGCTTTCCAAATTAATGGAAGACGCCGTCCGACGATGTCTCAGGAGCACTCGACCGAGCGTGGAGGAGAGCCCTCGTCGCTATGCTAGAGTGACCCCAGAGAAGACATTCGCTGAGATCCTGAAGAAGGATATCCCCAGCACTACCAAGACAATGACCAAACCGGGAAACGGAAGAGTATAGGGAGCCCTGCAGTTGGGGGTTCCCTGAAGGTTCTATTGTTCAACGCCAGGTCCATCCGAAACAAGTTTTTGGAACTGCGGGCCCTCGTTGCGACAGAGGAACCCGAGATGGTGGCCATAACGGAGTCATGGTTGAGAACCTCAGACAGAGATCTTGAAGGGGAATTCGTGATTCCAGGCTACCAACTCTTCCACAAAGATAGAGAGGACAGAGGGGGTGGTGGTGTGCTGTTGTATGTAAAGAACTCCATCAAATCGGTGACCTGCAACATCACATCGAACCACGAGCTCCTTGGAGTTGACCTAGAAATAGGCACTGCAAAATACAGAACCCTTCTGCTTTATAGACCCCCTGGACAACTCAATGAGATGGACAGGGACCTATACCAGTTGCTGGGTGAACTAGTGGACGGCAGGGTGTGCATCCTTATGGGGGACTTCAACACACATGTTGACTGGGAAACCAGAGAGCCCTCTACCGAGAACACACCACTCTTGGAGTTTGTAAATGATGAATTCCTCACTCAATGGGTAAGGGAGCCAACAAGAGGTGCTAACATACTCGACTTGGTCCTCACCTCCGAGGATGACATCATTCAAGACCTCTCTGTAAATGAAGAAATAGGTGGAAGCGACCACAAGCTTATAAGATTTTCAGTTAAGGTCCCTAATATGGAGTCCGTGACCCCGGTGCATAGAAAATTAGACATGGGGAGAGCGGACTTTGCAGGTCTTCGTGAAGGCGTTGCTGAAATGGAACTAGAGGAGGGAGAGAGTGCTGATGATCTGTGGAGGTCATTCTTGTCTTCCTTCATGGAACTTCAGTCGCGCTTTATTCCTCTGAAGGGAACAGGTCAGAAGTTCATTCAACCGAAGTGGTTTAATCGGGAAATCCGTAACCTACTAAGGGAGAGGAGAACTGCGTATCGTCGAGCGAAGGCATCTGGGGACTTTGACGGTCATAGAAGACTGAATCGAAACGTGAAGTCCAAAATAAGGGCGGCTAAGCGTGCTGAGGAGGTCCGTGTGGCTAGACTCTGCAAAGAGAACCCCAAGGAGTTTTTCAGTTATGTGAATGGCCGTAAACCAATCCGACGCAGGATCGGTCCCTTGGTGAATGAGGATGGAGCATTGATGCACTCTGATGCAGAAAATGCTAACCTCTTAAATGAGTACTTCTCTTCAGTGTTCTCTGAGGAGAGTGGTCCCATTCCCGAACCTTTGGACTCCTTCAGTGAGAAGTTGGAGTCAATGGTCTTCACCCAAGAAGAAATCGAGAGAAAAATAATCGAATTAAAAGCAAACAAGTCCCCCGGTCCGGATGGGTTCTTACCTAGAGTGTTGAAAGAAGTGCATGGTGAAGTATCACGGCACCTGTGCATGGTCTTCAACATGGTAATCCAGACTGGATGCGTTCCTAGAGACTGGCGTGAGGCAGAGGTGACTCCTATCTTCAAGAAGGGAGATGCTAGCCAACCGTCAAACTACAGACCCATCAGTTTAACCTCGATAGTCTGTAAACTCATGGAGAGCATCATGGTGGACAAAATAACAGCACACTTAGAATCAAATTTGCTACTGAGGGGTTCCCAGCATGGGTTCCGGCAGCACCGGTCATGCCTCACAAATCTGGTGGAATTCTTCCATTTTATTTTCAGTGAGCATGATCGGGATAAAGCGGTCGATGTTGTCTACTTAGACTTTCAGAAAGCCTTTGATAAGGTACCCCACCGCCGCCTCCTTCGGAAAGTGCGTGCACTGGGCATAGACGGAAATGTGGCAAATTGGATAGAGAACTGGCTAAGTGACAGACGGCAGCGGGTGGTAGTGAATGGACAGGCTTCAGAGTGGGTGCCCGTTACTAGCGGTGTTCCCCAAGGTTCTGTTCTGGGACCACTACTGTTTATCATCTATGTTAATGACGTGGATGGTGACATGGTTGCCAAGATTTCCAAATTCGCCGATGATACTAAGCTTGGTATGAATGTCGCGAAAGAAGGAAATACTACCCGCTTACAAGAAGATCTTAGGAAGATCGGGGAGTGGTCTGACACGTGGCAAATGCCATTTAACGTGAACAAATGCAAAGTTATGCATATAGGCCACAGAAACCCCCGAACAGAGTATAACCTTAAGGGCAATGCTCTCGTAAGCACTGATACTGAGAAAGACTTGGGTGTAACTATCACCAGCGACCTCAAGTTCTCAAAGCAGTGTATTGAGGCTGAGAAGAAAGCCCAAAGGATGTTAGGGTACATAAAGCGACAGTTTGGATACCGGAACAAGGAGATAGTACTTTGTCTGTACAATTCCCTTGTCCGACCGCACCTGGAGTATGCAGTCCAGTTTTGGAGTCCTTCTTACCGGAAGGATATCGCGAGATTGGAACGAGTGCAAGCCAGGGCAACCAAACTTATACCCTCTCTTAGACACAAGAGCTATAAAGATCGGTTGGTAGAACTCGACTTGTTCTCTTTGGAAACCCGGAGACTGCGTGGTCAGCTTATCGAAGTGTTTAAAATACTACGAGGCTTTGACAATGTAGACTACAGGGACATTTTCCAACTCACTGAGGGCACAACCAGGAATCATGGCTACAAACTTGAACTGAAGCGATACAACCGTGATCTGTGTGGTAAGTTCTTTACATACAGCATCTGCGGTACTTGCAACGCGCTTCCTGCTGATGTAGTCAACAGCAACTCTGTGGATCAGTTCAAGTCCAGATTAGACAAAGCCTTAAACCACCGTCTAGGTGTTTAAGCCGTTGTGCGAGTGTTCCTTGATGGTTTCACATGACACATTCGAGGACGGTCGCCTACTTGCGCAACTAAACCCACAGGTACCCTCTTTGTATGGATCGTAAGGTCCCCTAGGGTACTTCTTTTCCTTGTAACTCCTTGTAACTCTCTCTCTCTCTCTCTCTCTCTCTCTCTCTCTCTCTCTCTCTCTCTCTCTCTCTCTCTCTCATATATATAATTAAATAAATATACTAACCAGAGGATGAGACAGTAAATTCATTGCTTCTGTCCGGGTTTCAGATTGACAGCATTAATAGGTCTCGATATGAGTGTATGAATATTCACCAGAAGTTTGGCATATAAATTATGTATAATCATTTATTCATATACAGTTGCTTATTATTTTCGTATAGTGTATCAACAGCAAGTAATACTAAATAAAATATAATCATTTTATTAATAAGCTATGTTTAGCAAATGAATATTTTAGTGTTACCATGATCCTTTAAACAGCGATGTGCCAGCTCAGTAATTATTGTGGTCTATGCTTTACAACTACATTATAAAAAGTCGAAACAGTTTCTACCATCAATGTTTTACATAACCTCGCGAAAAGAGTCATCTTTCGCTTACCCCTTTGAATGGTAGGCCTATGTGCTAATATATGCAATTAATACTGAATATATTGATATGTGAGACTCTGAGTGGAATTACACTGTAGCCCTGTTTTAGGTCCATTTTTATCATACACTACTGATAACTCACCATCGTTTTACACCTTTTTTTATATATATCCTGATGCTGACCTATAGACACGTATATTGTTTTGTTCGTTATTATCATAGCAAAGTCATTTTACACAAACTTCTGTTTATAGTGTTTGTCTTCTACAGAAGATAGAGTTCGTTACAGAAAAGTGGACATTGTTTCAGTTAGTGAACACACACACACACACACACACACGGCTGACATCAATATTTTTTACATTTATTATCAATATCAATAGTTTTTCCCTCAACACATTTGTAATCTTTTTCTTCACTGTCCTTCATCTCTCCAATACGACCTCCCATTCTCTCTTCCTCCTTTCACCCTTCTACTCTTCATTCTCTCTATCTTTCCCTCTCTCCAGCAACGTTTATCTTATTCTTTCCATCCCCTTTTCTTTCTCTATAGACAACACTCGCAGACACCACACACACACACTTTTCTCACTCTACAATTACATCGCCTTAATTAATGACCATTACGAAGTCGATAGGCGTTAAGCCTCAATAACCATTCTTATTCTTAATTAGCTTACATTTTATTCTTTGTTTCCCTATGTCTCTCTCTCCAAACCAATAATGAGGTGATGCCTCCTGTTGCTCTGCGAAGAATACTTGTAATCGAACATTACTCTTTTCATTGGCTCTTAAGAAACTTCTTCGTTTCGGTTCAATTTCTACTTTCCTCGTTAAAAACATTTCTATCGTTTCCATGTTGACAGTGGCCATGTCATGGCTGTATATTTGTAGGCATTTCGAGTAGAAATATATTCAATTTATTTAGATTAACTTGATGTATATTAATTATTATACAGATGCAGCGTAACACATGGACTGGATATATGATATAAATGGTTGGTGAGTAAAACTCGAGAGAGAGAGAGAGAGAGAGAGAGAGAGAGAGAGAGAGAGAGAGAGAGAGAGAGAGAGAGAGAGAGAGAGAGAGTGTGTGTGTGTGTGTAAGACAGTATAGGTGTATGTGTAGGTGTCTGTGGGAGTGCGTGTCTGTTTGTGTGTGTGTGTGTGTGTGTGTGTGTGTGTAGTAGGTGTGTGTGTAGGACATAAAAACAGGTTGTATTTTTTTATTTATTGTTCAATGGCGCCAAAAAATATATAGGCAACAGAAACATTTGAGTAGACAGGATCCTTAAAATTCTAATGACCACGGTCAGACACATGCACACACCCACACACGGAAATAAAACAAAACGAAACACGAGAATACAAACAAAGAATTACCTTATAAACTACTTAATTCCACAAATCCGAGGGTGGAGAACTAGAAGTTCCTCTAAAACATGGTGGTTCAGCAGGTGTCGACAAAGCACATCAAGCAGCAGGCCTCGGGGTAGCAAGTGTCAGACAGTGGGACAGGCCAGACAATAGTGTTCTATAGTGTCAGAGTGAGGCGCTCGATACAAGCGACACTCAGTGAAAGGAGGCTTACCCTCTAATCAGGCCACTGGTAGCCCAACCTTAAACGAGCAGAGACTACATTGTGCCTCCGAACCATGAGGCCAAGGCGACGGAAGGCACAGCGTACTCTACACTGGTAGCAGGTCAGGGAGAGAGACGTCTATCACCACAAAGAGGCAGACTGCAGGCTTCTTTCGCGAGTCTGTCAACTGTAGCATTGTGTTGTAACCCGACATGGAATTGCACATAGAAATTTGACAGTCAAGTCACGATGATACAATAACGCCAAAAACAATAAAATCTGCTGAACAACTGCAGAGTGTGTGGACTGAACACTGGAGAGAGACTGAAGGGCAGGCTTGGAGTCCCAAATGATGTCAGCATTTACTCCCCGTTGACAAAGAAAACTAACATTCAGAATGGCATACAGTTCACACAATGTGGAGCTGGAGTGGTCACGGAGACGACGGTCAACCCAACACCCTGGAGGTGGCTTCAAGTCAGGTGAGAACACGGCAACACCAGCTTCACCATCCACTTGCAATGAGCCATCAGTGTAGAGGCAGTGTGGAACCGTGATGGAGGACATCACTGTTTCCACATGTTCTACAGCCAACTGCAGCTGTAGAGAAGGCAGTTCCAACTTGGAAGTCGGTATGTAACTCACATTGGGCATTTGGTAGCATCCACGGAGGGGGTCCTGGGGGCACGTCTGCAACCATTATATCTAAATTAAGGGTACGGAGCACAGAGGAAACAGACCTAATAAGTACACGTCCAGCGGGCAGTATGGGAAGGACGGGGGAGTTTGGTCCAAGAGAAGTCCTGACTGACTGTGAGAAGTGGAGTCAAAGATGTGGGAAATGGAGGCACTTGACAGCAAGGTACAGAACAATGGAGGAAGATGCAACTCACGCTGCATATTCACTATCCTGGTTGACATTCTTATCGCTCTATTCTGAAACCAAGAAGCGAAGCAGTATTTGTAAATATTTCAGGGTTAATATCTCATCATCGTGAACCATTTGTGAGTCAAGTGGATATACAGAACCTAGATGGCGTTAGCTTGGGTCTATTTTGGGTTTCGGTGTATTTTCATTGGGGTTTGATGTTCATTTGAGGAAGGAAGCGACTCTCCTGGTAAGAGCGTGTAGCGGCTATATAGGTGGCCACTCCTGTATCCATATATATATAGCCACTCCTGTATCTCCATGTGTACCCACTCCTATATCCATGCGTCTATTCAGAGCCAGACATGGATTGACAAGTACGTTAATCCCCAGCTCAGACAGGAATAAACCTCTCCCATGTGCCCTGCAGCCTCCAGCTAATCCGCTTTGTTCCCATCGAGACTCCAGCTGCTGTCTCTACTCCCTGCTTCAGATGATATATAAAGGCCACGCGGCTGCTGGGAAATGGGTAAATCAAGTCCCCATGAATCTGAACTCTGTCTTGGGTGATGGGGATCTTGGTGTGACTGATAAATTGATTACTTTCTTGAAAGAGACCGGACTACTCAGAGAGTTGTGACTTAGATTTTATTATTATTTATGTGTGAGATGGGCATTCTTTTTATTTTTACATATTTATACTTATATGTATGGCCTGACAACTTAATCATCCAAATGAATTACCACAACACAACTGAATCACCTAACTACACCTCAATCAACCGCCAACTGTCGTCCGTCCTCCCAGCCAATCTCCATCATATACTTCTCAACTCCATCTTTCCACCTCGCTTCAATATGAAGATGCCACTAAGTCCATTCCCATCACCATAGAACCGTCCTGTTATACATTCATCACCAGCATCCAGCTACCCATACGCTCCACATGACCAAACCACCTCATGATATTCATTTTTACACTCACCAGCACATTCACATCAACACCACTTTGCACACGTACTCATCCATTCACCATTCTATCACACCATATTACATCACACACACTTTACAAAAAGTTTATTCCACATTATCTAAAGAATGTATATATATTATTGTATGTACAGTCTCCTCCTCTGCCATGTTCACCACTTCAGCCTTGTCAATGTGTGTAACCCACAAGGTGTGAACCTCCAGTGTCGTCGACTCTAGTATCCAAACTCGTACCAGTATGAGTCAGTGGGAAATTGATGGAGGGATGGTGGAGGCTTGGGTGTGGTGTGGTGTTCCATAGAGGCAGGGTCGGGCTGGAACTGTAATCGGTAATGTAGTCATCTTGGTCAGGTGCTATTTTTGTGGATGTTCAATATAGGTCAAAGATAGTAGTAACACATGGTGGAGTAATTTCTTGTTCTAAATCATAACGATAATGATGGTTACTGCAGGTAAGAATAATATCTCTAGTGTGGAATTTAAGCACGGCACAGTGTCGCTATACTATAACATTTCACTCCACCATTAGTCCCCACAAGTCAAGATAGGCTCCAAGTTAGTCATTGCATATTAATATGGTAATTATTTTGTGACGATGACACAGATTTGTCAATAACAACAATGACCAACATTTGAAGAACATTAAAACATAGGTAGGGGTGTACTGACAGTTGTCATTATAAGTTGTTTCTTGACAATTCCGACCGAAGATAATTAATTATATATTTTACATTACATAGTGAACCTTTCACAGCCTTTATTGTTCACATTACTTTGTGATCATAGATGGATTGGGTGAGGATGGAAACATCAATCATATATTTAAGATGTTGGATGCTTCATATGTTTCAGAGTTGATAAATACAGACGAGCTGCAAGGTGTTGGTTGATTCAGGGTATACATAAATTAATATTCTGATATTTCACGTTGATAAAGATTGACTTGCACTTTATATGCGACTTACAATACCCTATTTACACAAGACTACTTGTTTCATTAATATTAATTGAGTTTATGCCATGACGATATGATGCCAGTAACCACAACTGTGCACGCCAATTAATGTGTGTGAAGAGAGGGAGAGAGAGAGAGAGATGACTTCCAAGGTATTCGCGACTTTAACTTTAAATGTATTAACTTTGTTGGCATCCTAGCTCAATCCATCTATAACGGCTTAGTAATGTCAAAACTGAAGTGTGTTAAAGTTCAATATGTAATGATAATAAAATGTTACCACGGTCGGAGCAGTCAAATTTCATCGTAAAATATCAACAGTCATGACACTAATACCAATGTTCACAATGCTCGTAAAATGATGATTTTTTTTATAATTGATAGAAAATAGAGCCATCGTCACAATAATTAACTTGGTGGGATCAACCTATGAAAATTTAAGAGGCCTGATTTTGATATGTTATGTTCTAGGAACATTGTGACGTTAAAAACTTCACATTCAATATAATTTACTTATTATGTGTAGTAACTATCATTAACGTTATGATGTAGAACATGTAATATTAATTGTAAGGGTGGTCACTCCACTTCTTCGAGGTTGATTGATTGATTAATTTTGATGCAACTATGCATCTGGCGGCTCAACACCTAAGGTCATATACCGCCCAATCTAAAATTGTCATCTACATAATTAATAAAACATCAACACCCGAAAGGGATTGGCACCATGATTAAAAGACACACAAACTAAAAAGCACATTATTACTAAAAGAACCCATCGACATAAAATGATCAAAAAGACCATAAATATCATATGATCATATTTTGTGGAGAAGGCCAGCCTCCTCCACATAGGAGAGGGTGTTCCCTCCCACACTACAAGCCTCCTCCCCGAGCACCTGGGAGAGACTGTAAGAACCGTCACCCTCCCGGTATTCGGAGAGGTGCCTACGACGAAGGTCCCCAAGGCTGGGACACTTGACAATAAGATGCCGTACTGTCAAAGGGACCAGACAATCATCACAGTAGGGAGGGTGAGACCTCTCCATTAAAAAGCCATGAGTCGATAATGTGTGGCCAATGCGGAGACGGACAAGAGCCGTCTCCCACCGGCGGGACAGGCCACTGTAGCTCCAAAAACCAAGGAGCTGGCGGATGTTGTGGAGCTTGTAAGCACCAACGGCGTCCCATCTGTCCTGCCAGCGGGAACGAACGGTAGCATCTATGTAGGGTCGAAGGTCCACTGCAGGAACAGGATGACGCCTGGCAGGAGGGCAAGATTTGGAGACGGCAGCCTTAGCCAGGGCGTCAGCCCGCTCATTCCCATCGACACCCACATGGGCCGGGACCCAACAAAAAGTGACTTTGCGGCCATGACGACCCAGGAGGACAAGCCACTCAAGAATGGCCAACACCAGGGGATGGGAAGAGTTAAAATTGCACAAGGCCTGCAAGGCACTACAGGAATAGCTAAAAATAGTAAACGAAGGCTGAGGGAGAGTGAAAATCACTTGGAGGGCATATAAAATGGCCGAGAGCTCAGCAGTAAAAATTGACATGACAAAAGGGAGCCTGCCGCCACGGCAAAAGTCAGGAAAGACAACTCCAAAGCCAACTCCAGCATCAGACTTTGACCCATCAGTGTACACAGGGAGGGACCCCCTGTGAGTGAAGGCATGTTCTAAAAAGAGGGAACGAGCCACTGGAGGAGGAAGAGATTCCTTCTTGTCTGTAAAGCAGGTGCAGGGGAAAACTTCTAGAAGAAGCCATGGAGATACCCTGGGGACCCTCACAGGACAAACCTGGAAGTCATCAATGCCCATCTCCTCCATAGCCTTCCTGACCCGGAAGCCTTTAGGGCCATGGTGCAAGAGAATGTAAAGGGTAGTACTGAGACATGATATCAGATGATACCATCAAGCAGGGTAGGGAGTCAGGAAGTCGATGTAATCGATGCCAACGAACCATCAAGGTTTGGCAACGGAGATCAAGAGGTGGCTCATTAGCGTCCACCAGGAGACTGGGGATTGGGGATGACCTGAAGGCTCCGGTCGCCAGACGTACTCCAGCATGATGAACAGGGTCTAAAACTCCGAGACTCGGTGGCAGAAGAGTACACCTCACACCCATAGTCGAGTTTTGACCTAATAAGAACATGGTATAGACGGAGGAGGATGGCCTGATCAGCCCCCCAGGACGTATGACCATACATGAATAAGTCCGGATCGGGGTGGATGCTTCGGATGCGGCAAAAGTGCATAGCAACTGTCTTGGAAGGAGAAAATCGAAACCCATGAGAACCAGTCCAACGTGACCCCCTGTCAATGGCATGCTGCATGCGCCCGCTCCGCCACTGACATACGGGAAGCAGCAAACCAGACTGCCAGGTCATCAACGTACATCGAGTTGGCTATACCGTCTGGAAGGGATGAGACAATGGCATTAATTGCTACTGCAAACAATGTGACACTGAGGACGCTTCCCTGGGGGACGCCCTCCTCCTGTGCAACAGATGCTGAGTGGGTTGGCCAACCTTCAAAGAAAAACTGCGATTACTGAGAAACTCCTTAAGAAAGCGTGGAAGGCGACCTCGCAGGCCATATAAATGGAGTTGCTGTAGGATGCCATATTGCCATGTAGTGTCATAGGCTTTCTCTAAATCAAAGAATGCACAGACAAGGTGTTGATGTCGTGCAAAGGCCTCACATGAAACAGCTTCCAACCTAACCAGAGCATCTGTAGTGGAACGGTGTTTACGAAAGCCAGACTGGGACGGAGAAAGAAACTCACCCTGTTCCAAGAAGTATACCAGTTTGACATTCACCATCTTTTCAAATAGTTTACAGAGACAGGAGGTCAATGCAATTGGTTGGCAATTGAGGGCAACACCAGAATCCTTGCCCGGCTTGAGAAAAAGGAAGGATCGTAGCAACCCTCCACCCAGAAGGGAAGACACCCTCCAGCCAGATTCTGTTATATAAAGCTAAAAGAAATGAGATCGCCTCCCCACCCAAGTGTTGTAACATTGCATATGGGATGTTGTCTGGCCCAGAAGAAGTGTCGCCACAGAGAGAGAGAGAGCAGAATGCAGGTCTCTCAGGGTGAATATATGGTTATAACTTTCATTCTCGTTCCCTGAGAAATCCAGGACAGTGCGCTCCTTGGCTCTTAACTCATGCATGACAGCCAGAGGTCGAGAGTCACGGCTGGAAACTTTTGCAAAAGCCTTCGTGATGGTATTGGCCAGTGTCAAACCATCCATGATCTTAATTCCATTGACCTTAAGTACAGGTGGAGAACTTGGAGAAAACATCCCCGCCATCTTACGGACTCTCCTGAACACTTGGGTGAGTGGAGTTTTAGTATTAATTGAAGACACATAGGCCTTCCAAGATGCACGTCGGGCCTCTTTTAAGACTCGTCTAGCCCGAGCCCTTGCCCGTCGGAAGTCCTCTAAAAGAGTTGGGTCCCCACGATTGCGACGAAGGCGAGAGAAAGCAGCGCTCTTCTCCCGCACAGCAGTGGTGCAGACTGGTGACCACCAAGGGACAGGACGTTTGGGAAAGTAGCCAGAAGTTCTAGGGATAGAGTTGAGAGCAACAGAGTGGAGCATATCAGTAAAATATGTTACAGCCTCGTCAGAGCCACCGAAATCAGCTACAGAAGAGACCGAAGAAGTTAGCTCTCTAAAACACTGCCAGTCAGCCTTCTCTAATTTCCACCTAGGAAGACAAGACTGTGGTTCATACCTGTTACCTTCTAAAAGTATAGGGAAATGGTCACTGCCATATAAATCAGGCAACACTCTCCAATTAAAATCCAACAGAGCACTAGGTGAGCAGAGGGAAATGTCAATGGCGGTAAAAGTCCCAGTAGGGCTATTAAAATGTGTCTCATCTCCCATATTTAAAACCCCTAATCCCTCATCCTCAATTAAAGAAGCCAATAAAACACCCATTGGTTTGACCGAACTGTCACCCCACAGAGGATGACGACCATTAAAATCACATAATAAAATAAAGGGAGAGGGAAGGTCCGGTACAAGACGGTTGAGATCAACCCTCTCAACTGTAACACTGGGAAGAAGGTATAGACTGCACATAGTGTACGGGCGGTCCATAAAAACCTTAACTGCAACAGCCTGGAGCAGAGTGTCAAGCTCCAGGCTCGTGCATGGAATATCACGGCGAACTAGGATGGCAGAGCCACCATGGTGACCCTGCCCTTCAAATGAATTGGAATAAAATGCAGAGTATGATGGAGGACTGGCAGGAATGTAGTCCCCAAGCATTGTCTCTTGGAGAGAAACACATGCAGGAGAGAAGCTAGAGAGAACGCGCAGTTCCTCCCGAGAAGCAGGCAAGCCACGGCAATTCCACTGAAGGACCTTGAACGGTGTTACTTTAGTACTGATTTTTGGGAAGCCTCACGGAGGTACATCCCACTACCACCTCGACCTGAGGGTTTACTCAAACAATAAGATTTGTCTAATCCTGGGCCACTAGAAGAAGAGCGAACCCGAGGAGTAGTACTTGGGGCAGTAATTGGGACCTGTAGATGAGTCCCTGAAGCATCTGATATGTTAGAAGAAGATGAAGGTATATGAGCTGGGATATTCTTTGAAACAATTACATTGGTATTGCCCAGTACAGCAGTGGTATCACTGACACAGGCAGATACATCAACATCCATATTACAGGTGGTAGAATCACTCCGCTGATCAAGTGGAAGAGAAACTAAATCTTTTGAAGTTACAACATCCGTGGCATCCACATTAACTTCACGCCCCTCTGATGATCCCGAAGGAAGCTTGCGAGGAGGAACTTCTGTTGAATCAAGAGATTCATCAGAGCCACGAGAACGCTTCTGGGAAAATTGAGAGGAAACTATGGATGAGTCCACAGATGTGGTTGCCTTACAAGGAGGAACGTCTATAGAGTCAAGTGCCTCAGAGGAACCACGAAGGCATCTCTGTGGCCGTTTAGGTGACTTAAGTTTCCTTTTTGGAGAGCGTGTGGCAGTGTGAACCTCTACCACATGAACACCTTTAGCTAAATTCTGATAATTTTCATCAGTTGAAGGGTCACCAGAATGAGTGTCTGATAAAGTTTCCAAGACAGAGAAACTATTATGTAGAGTAACCTTTGAAACGCTATCACTAGAGCAAAAAGCAGCTGCCTCTTGAGAGGATTGAGAGGGTGCTGCAACCGATTCAGGGCGAAGGGAGGAGGCGTATGTCTTCACACCACCATCCTTCTGTCACCTGAAGTTGAGTTGCCATCTGGCACTACCTATGCTAATGAATTGAGTATTAGCCAAGTGGAGGATATCCTGCTCAAGGAGGTATCTCTTACATTGACGAGAACGCAAGGGGTGAGCATCTCTGCAGTAAAAGCAGTAACTCTCTGACCGACACTCAGAAGTAAGATGTGAGTCAAGAGCAGAACAATTACCACACCGGGAACGGTTGTTGCAGTTCCTCCTCCCTTGACCAAACTCATAACAACAGAAACACTGTAGGGGATGCTCAACAAAACGCTTCACCTCAAAAGAGGTGGGGTTAATGTTAATGCGATCTGGGATATGCGAGCCACAGAAGGTGAGGATGATCATATTTTTACTGCCTTTCATCTTTGTTACTCGTTGGACACTGTCTAGGCACATAGCGAGAATGTCCTCTTCAGAGAATTCATACAGGTCCTCATTATATATACGCCCCTTGCTATAATGAAATGTTCGATGTGGTTTAATAGATTCAAACATGCTATCAGCAGGACAGGGGAGATTGAGGAGCATCATGGCCTGTGTAAGATCTTTGGCTCTGATTAAAACGCTCTTACCATATTTCTTTATGTGGCCCATTGGTAATAATCCAATTTCTTTCTCCAGATACCGGGAAGCATGGATAAGGTTACCACGTCCCTCCCTTAAGTAAGCCACAAACAAAAAGGGTGTAAGAACCCGACGTTCCTTTGGGATATGCTCTACAGAGTCATCAAATATGTTAGGGCAGTAGTCATTGTCACTGTCAACTACATTGGTGGACCGCATCATCTGAACTTTACAACGAGTATCCCCAACCGTCAGAGAATCTTTTGCCTGAAATGCTGCTTTGGCAGCAGCATTTGTATTGAAAGTAATATAGCACTGATTAGACCTACAATCACTGTCATATGTGATTCGGATTCGAAGAACTACTCCATAACACTTAAAAATGGAGTGAATAGCGCCATAGGAAAAGGATGCAAGTACATTCGTTAACATTAACGTGTCCAAATCGCTAAAAGGGTTTTTCGACACAACATCCGACCTGCTAGGTCTAGTCTTATTTGCAGCTTTCTGCTTACTACCACGACCAGAGAGTGACATCTCGAGGGCCTGGTCGACCACCGCTCGAGGAAGAGATTGGGGCTTTTCTATATCCATATATCATTGGTTTAGTGTTGTTGGCTCCAGGAGCCAAGAGCTACTACCTACCGTGCAGATGAGGGGACCGAGCGCTGGTCGCCATGGGCGGGGTACCTCTTCCCCCACGGGGCCACTCGTTTTAAAAAGCAGCCCCAATGGCTCTAAAGTTTGCCCACGACGGTGCTGAGTCCCTCTTCTCCCACATCTCCCGGCCCAGACACCCAACCATCCAACATAGGACGGCCCCTAGAGGGCAGTCTCTCTGGAGGGCATCACTGTTGGCCCGTACTGGCAGCCTAATGCATGGGAAGCCCTCTCTCCCCGAAATCGGGGCAGAGCAGGGGCCGGAGCCCCCTCTAGTCTAGCTCGCCAGGTCTCGGAGACACACAAGCCCCCCCACCACGTCAAGGCGGTTCCCGTTGGGGGGGCACTTCCTCGAGGGATTGTCCCAAGTGGAATCTGGAGAAGGAGGTCTGCTCGGTGAAGGCAGTACGGGGCATCTCCTATTATGATGCGATTACAGTCAAAATTCACAGTGACAATTTACTTGGAGCTCGTAATATCTTGATTAGAACATATAGTGTGTAGTAAAAAGTGAACGACAGTGAGAGGAAAAAAGGTCAACTGGAGGACCTCTGGGTAACCCTTGTGACTTCCCTTGTTCGAAAGCATACTTCAAGGCTTCTTCATCCATTTAGTACCATTTTTTATACATTTAATTTCACCTATCTTTGGGAAGCACAAGGGAGTGTGTTTTTATGCAACGAAAATATAGAAAAAACGCACACACAAATTCACTACTTACACAAAAAGGTTAATATATTTCAAAATCATGGCCAAACAAAGCAGCAGGACTGGACAAGGAGTGGTGTGTGTGAATGGATTAATTAACAAACCGACAAGGCAAGTAGCAGGCGCCTATAGGGACCAGATTAGAATATGGCCTAAGGCAGTAAGAGAGAGAAACTTAGATGAAGGTAACAGATGAGGAAAAATTAAAGTGAAATAACTTATGATGCATGCTACTGCTAATGAGAGAATGAATAAATGGAATAAGAAAAAAAAAAATAATATATTGCCATCAATCTAAATATTTATGTTTATGGTGTGTGGGATAAAATATCATTAGATTATACTTTTATGTGGGATAAAATATCATTAGATTATACTTTTATGTGAGATAAAATATCATTAGATTATACTTTTATGTGGGATAAAATATAATTAGATTATAGAATATAGAAAAGGAGAGGTTGTGGATGAATGGTGAACACGAGAGAGAGAAAGAGAGAGAGAGGTGGAGGGGAGAAGGAGAGAGGTGTAAGCTGCAGGTCACTGAGATTAACGTACCGCTATGCGACGTATGTGTGTGTGTGTGACCCATGGTGTGACCAAAAGGACTCTAAACATCCCCTTTCCATCATCTGCCAATCAGATACATCCAGGAATGTCCCAGAGAGGCAGGGCTTCTCCGCCACTTTAGGCTGGACAGAGTATAGTTTGAGAGATCATGTGAGGTACAGTCTGTTACAGTTCCGACTGGGCCACCCAGTATCGAGAGATCGTAGATCTGGCAGCAGTGTGTGTGTGTGTGTGTGTGCTCGAAAATTATACGGATCGTCAACACTCCCTCTGTAGTGAACATAACTCTGCCTCAAAGTTCATTCCATAGATGGCGCTGTGTAGTTGTGGAAGGAATGTGGACTGCAGGGTTGAAGTTTCGGGAAACAGCTATGCTCGTGCCAATGAGTCATGCGCTCTCAGGCAGAGTGGTTGAGGAATGCTATTATGGAAATTTAACAACTATATTACACAATGAGTAGGTGAAGCTAAGGTAAAGTTGTTCGTAGCCTGAACAGTGAATATTTTTTCTAAATGGATTTCATGTTTAGCATGCAACATTGCATTGTTTCTTGTTTTTCTACCAACTAAGATCGAGCAGATAGGTTGTTTGCTTTGGCCATCATATTTTGGTAAGCATTATTTGATGTTCACCTCTGATTTTGTATTTTATTTGTAAGTCACGTTACAGTGTATTACATGCATAGTAAAATTCCTTCATTACTAAATACTCCTTCTCTCTCTCTCTCTCTCTCTCTCTCTCTCTCTCTCTCTCTCTCTCTCTCTTAATATAAACGTTAAAGTCTACTGTAATCTCTCTCTCTCTCTCTCTCTCTCTCTCTCTCTCTCTCTCTCTCTCTCTCTCTCTCTCTCTCTCTCTCTCTCAAATGAACACTATCTTATCTTATCCAGTCTCTTTAGATATGAAATCGTATGGAGATTTAGGACCAATTCCACAGTTGTTCGTTGTAGTTTGTTAGCGCCCAAACGAAAGAATCTAAATGTGTAAATGACTTTTGACTGATCTATTGTATTAATCTGATGAGTAAAGTTTACAGATATTGTAATAATACTAGTGCTTGATAGTATTGGTGAATAGGTATACTCAGCTTTTGGGAAATAACGAAGGCTTACGATTGTGTTTGGGGAGGAATCTGACAAACAAAATGACTATGTGGGACCGGCCCTGACTCCTTGACATTCTACATCAAACAAATAAGTGTCGAAATATGTGATCTTTTTGCCAATGATAGATTCTTCTTCACCTCTTTCTAACTTCTTCACTTTTCTTATCATGTTCTTTCTTCACCTTTCCCTCATCTCCACCTCTTCTCCCTTTCTCCATTAGACCCCGTAGGGGGGTATTGCCTGTAGTGATATGGGCAATACTTTAAGGGTTTTGGCGCCCCTTCGGCCCCAGCCAATCTCTTTCAGTTATTCAACTGTCTCTCCTTTCTTTCTATTTCCTTCCTGCTTGCTTTCCCACCTCTTCTATCACCTTCTTCTGGCGCTATATGATCTCGATGTTGCAGCGCCAAAAATCAATCAATCAATCAATCAATTTGCCAATGATAATCAACTGGCATTGATTGTTATATTAACTGGGTTATGTTTGTTTAGAAGCCACACCTGAATGGAGAAGAGGGATCACTCCTAGCGACCAAACGTGTGTTTAACCTCCTAATAGATTACCCCGATATTTACTAATAAACCTTTTGTAGTGAAAAATAGTGTGTGCATAACAGTAGGTGTTTTACCAAATTTGCACATCATTCACATAATGATTGATTTATTCCAGAGATAACGGTGTGTGGCTGTGGAGAAGAGAAGGGCGAAGTTTCGGAAAGTAGGTGGGCAAGGTGAAGTTCACTGGAAGGCACCGGTTGACCAGTCGGATACGTAGGGTCATTATTTTAGCTAGGAATGTAGTTTGCCAGTCAGTATTTGATGAGCGTTTAAGAGTAACTGCTCCTTATAATGATAAAAACCTAAAGATTTTTATTACTTTGTTTATTGTATCACCCGTTACCATAAATCCTACGAATTATGAAATTACTCCGAAACTATCCCTCTCGCATATTCTGTGTATTTTTTTTCTCGAGTCATCAAGTAATGAATGGATAACGTTAGATACACAAATTAAAGAAGAATGTGTCTATAAATTGACATTACCGATATCATGTTGTATGCGTAATAATCTTAAAGAAAATTAGCTCCTAGTAAAAGTCAGACAGAACACGTGATTAAACCGTGCCCGATATCACATCTTAAAACACGCTGCACACTCAGAGGGACCCCTATCTGGAGGCATATTTTACAAGTCTGACCTGGTCAATGCAGTCCGTTCAGTTAGGTTAGATTAAGTATGATTGGGTTGAAATGCAGTCAAATAGGTAAAATGAGCTGGGAAAGATCATGAGACTATTTAAAAAAAATTCTATGGTTACTTTTATTCCTATATGTTAGGCGCAATTTTCCTTCATTTTGTCCCAGCACTTCTTGCTCTCCAGCCAAATTCGAGAAATATGCTAATCAGCCGTAAAATCGGCGGTTGAACCCTCGTTGGCCGGAGGAGAGATAAAACTCTGGTTATTCTCTACTTTCGTCATCTTTACATGTCCCTTACATGTCACCTTGCCCACCTAGGCTACTTTCTGAGACTTCGCCGTTCTCTTCTCCACAGCCACACACCGTTATCTCTGGAATAAATCCATCATTATGTGGACGGTGTACAAATTTGGTTGATCACCTACTACTATGCACACATTAATGTATCTATTAGCAAAACTTGGGGTAATCTATTAGTAGGTTAAACACACGTTTTGGTCGTTAGGAGTGATCCCTCTTCCCCATTCACCTGTGAGTTCAAGACAAACATAATCCAGTTAACAATCAATGCGAGTTGATTATCACTGGCAAAACGATCACTTATTTCGACACTACTAATTTGTTTATTAACGTAGAATGTCAGGGAGCCAGGACTGATTCCACAGTCATTTTGTCAGAGTCCTCCCCAAACACACTTGTAAGGCTTCGTTATTTCCCAAAAGCTGATTATTCCTATTCACCAAAACTATCAATTGAGCATTGGTATTATTACAATAGCTGCATACTTTACTCATCAGATGCTTCCAGTAAATCAGACATAAGTCATTTACACAGTTTAGATTCTTTCGTTCGGGCGCTAACAAATCACAACGAACAACTGTGGAATTGGTCCTCACTCTCTGTTCGATGTCATTAGTATAGAGATAGGATAAGATAAGATGGTGTTTATTTCAGAGAGAGAGAGAGAGAGAGAGAGAGAGAGAGAGAGAGAGAGAGAGAGAGAGAGAGAGAGAGAGAGAATTACAGTTGACTTTAAAATTTGTATTACGAGAGAGAGAAAGTATTTAGCAATGAAGGAATTTTACTATGCATGTAATACATTGTAACGTGACTTACAAATAAAATACGAAATCAAAGGTGATCTCAAATTATGCTTACCAAAATATGATGGACAAAGAAAACAACCTATCTGCCCGATCCTAGTTAGTAGAAAAACAAGATAACAAACGTGGCAACAAGATATGAGCTCTGTCAGAACGGCTGAGCAATGTTGCATGCCAAACATGATAACCATTAGGAAGAAATATTCACTGTTCAGGCTACGAAAAACTTTACCTTAGCTTCACCTACTAATTGTGTAATATAGGTTCTAAATTTCCATATCAGCATTCCTCAACCACTCTGCCTGAGAGCTCATGACTCATTGGCACGAGCATAGCTGTTTCCCGAAACTTCAACCCTGCAGTCCACATTCCTTCCACAACTACACAGCGCCATCTATGGAATGAACTTTGAGGCAGAGTTATGTTCACTACAGAGGGAGAGTGTTGACGATCCGTATAATTTTCGAGCACACACACACACACACACTGTTGCCAGATCTACGATCTCTCGATACTGGGTGGCCCAGTCGGAACTGTAACAGACTGTACATGGTATATGACTCACTAGGTATATGTAGATATATTACATGTAGATATATGTAGTTATAACCGGTACAATGCTCGGCCACCACCATCCTTCGCCCTCGAAGGAATATTACATACATAAATATATATATTATTGGTAATACATGCAGTCGGTAGATAGTTTTATATTATTATTTCTACAGAGAATAAGGATTATTACATGTACAATATATATTTATTAAATACATCCTGTCTAAATGTGTAAGAATGTGTAATTAACCTATACATTTGTATCCTCATTACCTTCGGTCACTTGTCTCTGTCGTTCACGAGCAGATAATTGTCGGTACCTAGCATACACCTTCCGTATACACCAGCTGAAGACAATTGTACAAACAATTAAAGTGAGTGCAGGAATGATATAGAGAGGAAATACAACTTTTTTTGATAGATGAATAGGTAACACATCATCTAGTGTGGAGGTAAACTTTGAGTCATTTAAGTATTTAAGAAACTTTACTTTGTCTGAAACAACAGTTATTTTATCTAAAGAGATATTTACTACAAGGTTAATAGACTCTAACTCCGTAGAAAGCGATGACACGAATGCTTTATGGTGATGTGTTGGTAAGTTAAGGAAATCCTCATTCCTTATCTCGCAATGGTCCGGGGCCATATAGTAACCATCCATCCACATGTGTTGAACTTTACCATTGCGTATTAATGTCACATTGGTTCTCTTTTGAAAGTGATAATAATGGTTAGTTCCGAAGTGTTCATGGTAGAAAGTAGCATTACTGACAGTTGTGAAAGTACAGTAAGAAGTTGGGAGAGTGGACTCAGGGACAATGCATCCAGTAAAGTTTTGTCTAAGGTGTCAATTGCAGTGTAATCCTCTGATGCAACAATATATTGAAGTGATTTATCAACAACCAACAGTGTATTATTTACTTTAATTGGGAAATGACATAATTCCCAAATATTAAATGACGTCAGCGATTTAAAAGGAATATTAATTAATATATTTGATTCAGTAAAGATTGATCCAATGATTGGATAATAATATTCCACGTCTGAAATAGTAAATATGGTAGTTATCTTATAGGTATTTATGGTTATTTCCACTGCTGACTGCAACTGTCGTAGAGGTAACAACTTATAATTTACTCTACCCAATCCAGCATCTACCAAGTCACTAATTATTACTTCATTTAACTCGGTAAGTTCCTGTACAGCTATCTCTATGGCTGCAATATACTCACTAATTAATTGGACCTGTTCAATTTCTGGTATTATTCCAACTAATTTGTTTACCACCAAAGATAATTGGTTAGTTGTTTCAATTATTTCATGGGTTTTCTGTTTTAGGTTTTGAAGTGCCTCATAGGTTTAGATGACTATCCTATTCTGTTTCCCCAGGGCTATTGTTACTTTTCCTAGTTTTTTACCTAAGGCAGTTACATCATCTGCCATGGCTGTGCCAAACATTTGTTTACTCATAAGTCCCATGAAGTTAAAAAGACCACGACTCTGTCGACGGGCATGGGTAGATTGCCGCACTTTATGTGGTTCCTCTGGAAATGAAAGCTTCATATTGTTAATTAGTTTTACTAACCTATTTACTCTATTTGTCTGTAATTTTAGAGTCATTTTGATAGGTCTAGTATTATTGTAGAAGTATTTTAGAAGTGGGTTAGTAGTAACGTCAGATCTAGTGTTCATTTCCTCGTTGTTATAAAAATTATTTACTTGTGTGGTGACAGTTTCTATATGTCGGTGTAATTCTGATACATGCTGTTCAAGGTTGTCAATTATTTCTGGCATATCTAGTAATCCGTGAATTTCCAGCTGTACTGTAACCAAATCTTCCACAATCAAGACCTTTCCTCTATGTTCGACCAAGGCACCTGGCTTTAGTGCTTCGGCCGGAACTGTGTTTTGTTGGGCCAGTGTAACAAGCGCTGAGCTCAGCAAAAACAGTAATAGTGTCTTGTTCCCCATCTGAAATAAATGTCATTATTTAGTTTTGTTTGCAGACCTAAGTTTTTGTCTGTATATATTTGTGGTACTAGTGGAGTGTATTATTTCTTGTGGTTGGTCTGTTTGTGTGCTAGGTGTGTCATTTAATTTAATCTTTTTACACCTATCGACATGCACTATTTCTACCTTCCCTGTATTAATATCTTTAACCTTTATTTTATTTCCATGGGCTATATCTATTATTTCATATGGATCTACAAACTTTGGAGTTAGTTTTGACACTCCATCTGGGGCTTTTACCATGACATTTTCCCCAACAGCAACATCTATTTTTACAGCTTTAGCATGTTGTTTAATCATCATCTCATGCCTGCTACCCTGTAAATGTTTCCAGACTTCCTTATGGATGTTATTAAACACCTGTAGTTGTCTAATTGAGTAATCATCCATATTATATGCTGGAGAAGAATTACCAGTAATTATATCATATGGAAGTCGCTTTTCTGTTCCATATATAATATAATGCGGGGACTTACCCACGGATGAGTTTATGAAACCATTGATAGAGGCGGCTTTAAAGGATATCCAGTCTTCCCATGATCCTTGCATAGGATTAGCTACATGTCGCAAGACTTCCAGTATCTTACGATTTGCTCTTTCTGTAAGACCATTGCTAGCTGGATGATATGCTGTTATAAAAGTTTGTTTTATATGATATTGATCACATATGTTACGTAACAAATTATTAGAAAATTCTTTACCATTGTCTGTTAGTATCACCTTAGGTGTGGTGTACTGGCAAAGTAAATTTGTTACGAGCTTGTGTGCAACCTCTTCTGCTGTCTTTGTCTGCAAAGGAGTTATGACCACATAACGTGAGAAATGGTCTACACATACAAGACAATATTTGGAGCCTTGATGACTCATTGGTAAGCTGAGTATATCTATACCAACTACATCCCATGGTTGTTCAGGTATTGGGTAATTTAAAATAGGGGCTGGACCCATGGTATTACCTTTATGAGCATGGCATGATTCACAATTCTTGTTATGTTTCTCCACGTCTGCGTGGAGAGTGAACCAATAATATTTAAGTCTAGTTTCAGCTATACAGCGATCCCTTCCCGGATGTCCGGCTTGTGGATGGTTATGCATTAGAGTTAGTACAGTGTTAATTAGTATATCAGGGACTATCACCTGTGAAGAAATGTTAGTTTGCTTCTCAAGCTTCCTGAACAAAGTGTCATCTACCACCTCAAAATGTGTTAGTGGGATGGGTAATTTTGGTAGGTTACTCTCGTCATCTGAAACCAAAGCATAAATGACCTGTGACCAAAATTTGTCTTTCTTTTGTTCAGTTTTAACAAGTTCCACATTGAAGTCTACATCACTATAAGTGGGAATGACAGCAGCAGCTGATACATTGCGAGATAAAGCATCTGCAACTCTATTGAAATGCCCAGGAAGATATTTTATTGTCGGCTGAAATTCTGAGATAGTTAGATACCGTCTAGCTAACTGACCTGTCAAATTTTTACCATGAAAGAGACCACAAACAGGTTGATGATCTGTATATATGGTGATAGGATATCCTAGAATTATTTCCCTGAAGGTCTTTATGGCCCACACAACCGCCATAGCCTCCAAGTGAGTGACACTGTATTTCTTCTCTGCATCATTCACAACACGACTGGCATATGCACAAACCTTGCAACGACCCACAGTGGAATGTTGCATAAGCACTGCGCCTAGACCATCCTGTGATGAGTCAGTACAGAGAGAAAATGAGAGGTTATAGTTTGGATAACTTAAAATTGGAGCAGTTGTGAGCTTAAGTTTTAATTGATCAAAGCTATCTTGCTCTGTCTGTGACCACTTAAATTCGATATTCTTCTTGAGGAGTCTTGTTAGTGGGCTCGCGATTTTAGCAAAATTCATTATGAATGACCGATAGTATGAACATAATCCAAGGAAACTCCTTATTTGCTTTACTGTAGTAGGTTGAGGGAATTCCTTTACTGCTTTAATCTTGGAATCCAATGTGTGAATTCCTTTACTATTTACTTTATGACCCAAAAATTCTATTTCAGCTTTAAGGAATGTACATTTTGACAGTTTAACCTTTAATCCAACATCCTGCAGTCGTTGTAAGACTCTGTCTAGTTTTTGTAGGTGTGAATTTACATCAAGGCTGACAATAATTAAGTCATCTAAGTATGCAACAACGTCTTGAGTCATGTCGCTGAAGATAGTATTTATCATCCTTTGAAAAGTTAGGGGTGCATTGGATAATCCAAAGGGCATTCTGACAAATTGCCAATGACCATTAGGGGTGCTAAAAGCAGTAATAAGTTTGGATTGGTCATCTAATTCTACTTGCCAATAACCACTAAATTAGGTCAGGACTAATAAAGACTCCGTTATTTTCCCCAATCTCCATGAGGATATCTTTAAGTACAGGTAATGGGTACCTATCCTTGACAGTTTTTTCATATATCTTCCTAAAATCAATAACAGGGCGGAAATCACCTGTTTTCTTAGTCACTAAGAATAATGGGCTGTTATAAGGACTGTTTGAAGGCTCAATGATTCCTTCTGCTGACATATCATCCACAATTTTATTCATTATTTGTGTTTGACTATGAGGTAATCTGTAAGCTTTCAAATATACTGGATCTGTGTCTGTTAATGATATGTGATGTTTAACTAGTGTTGTTTTCCCCAACCGCTCACCAGGTAAAGCAATAGCCGACCTGTGATTTGCTAATATGTGTAAAAGCTGTGTGCGATGTGAAGGAAAATCATTTACTTGTACAGCTCCGGACAGATTAAGAATCCACACCCCATCCACCAGCGACTTGGTTTGGGCCTCGTCTGATCTGGCAACAGTTGCAGGTGGAGGGAGGGGGGATGTTAGTGGGAGAGGAGGAGAGAAATGTGGGCAGAGCTATATAAGAGGGTAACGAATGATCAGGTAGAGAAGACTTGTGTCAGGAGGAATGAATGAAGCATACACTGTGAACGGTATCGAATCACCAATAGTATAAAGCAGGGTTCTTCAAACTTTTTCAGTCGTGACCCAGTTTTTACTATGACATCAATCTCGCGACCCATACAGAAAGATCTTTTACAAATGATCAGAATTATCAACCTGAGAAAATACAAGGCCAGAAATTGAAAAGTAATATTTATGATTAAAGGGCATTCTAACCAGAATTATAAACACTGCCTCACCTACCCCTCTCTCTCATTCTTTCTCAAGAAGGCTAATATTTGTGCAATGATTTTGTTTTATTGATATAATAAATATATGAATATTCGATTGTAAAAATATGTTAGGTGGATTCATGTATGAACTTCATATTTATTTTATTGTCATCAACATTATTATTCTATTTTATTCATGTATTTATTTTTGTGAGCCTGCGACCCAGTTTGGTGGAATTCGGGACCCGTAGTTTGAAGAACCCGGGTTTAAAGAAGTGCATACTGCATTAACATAGGTGGATTTAGGAGAGAAAAAATGTGATGATTTGAGGCGAGGGTGAGGGGGAAGAGGGTAAGAAAAATGAAGGTGATTAGTTTTAAAGTAATAACAAACAAATATAATTAGAATATCTGTTACATCATATCCTTTAAATAAAGGCACTGTCTTTTGTTCACCATCGTAGTGGGATAGACTACTGAATATATATTATCCTTTGGATATTAGACAGCTATCCTTGTATTCCTTTTATCCCTCGTGCTTGCCCCGTAGAGTGGTATTGCCTGTAATGATGTGGGCAATACTTTAAGGGTTTGGGC
Organism: Petrolisthes cinctipes; assembly: GCA_033782935.1. NCBI lineage: Eukaryota > Metazoa > Arthropoda > Malacostraca > Decapoda > Porcellanidae > Petrolisthes > Petrolisthes cinctipes. The sequence goes on from JAWQEG010002493.1 coordinate 198,260, forward strand.
GCCCTTTCGACCCCAGCCACTAGCTTTTAGTTCTTCAACTATCCATCTTTTCTTTCTATTTCCTTCCTGCTTGCTGTCTCACCTCTCTATCACCGTTTTCTGGCGCTATATGACCTCGCTGTTGCAGCGCCAGCAACCAGCGCTCGGTTCCCTCATCTGCCCGGCATGTAGTAGCTTTTGGCTCCTGGGGCCAAAAACACCAAATCAATGATATATGGATACAGAAAAGCCCCAATCTCTTCCTCGAGTGGTGGTCGACCAGGCCCTCGAGACGTCACTCTCTGGTCGTGGTAATATGCAGAAAGCTGCAAATAAGAGTAGACCTAGCAGGTCGGGTGTTGTGTCGAAGAACCCTGTTAGCGATCTGGACACGTTAATGTTAACGAATGTACTTGCATCCTTTTCCTATGGCGCTATCCACTCCATTTTTAGGTGTTTTGGAGTAGTCCTTCGAAACCGAATCACATATGACAGTGATTGTAGGTCTAATCGGTGCTATATTACTTTCAATACAAATGCTGCTGCAAAAGCAGCATTTGAGGCAAAAGATTCTCTGACGGTGGGGGATACTCATTGTAAAGCTCAGATGATGTGGTCCATCAATGTAGTTGACAGTGACAATGACTACTGCCCTAATATATTTGATGACTCTGTGGAGCATGTCCCAAAGGAACGTCGGGTTCCTACACCATTTTGGTTTGTGGCTTACTACAGGGAGGGACATGATAACCTTATCCATGCTTCCCGGTATCTGGAGAAAGAAATTGGATTATTACCAATAGGCCACATAAAGAAATATGGTAAGGGCATTTTAATCAGAGCCAAAGATCTTACACATGCCATGATGCTCCTCAATCTCCCCTGTCCTTCTGATAGCATGTTTGAATCTATTAAACCACATCGAACATTTAATTATAGCAAGGGGCGTATATATAATGAGGACCTGTATGAATTCTCAGAAGAGGACATTCTCGCTATGTGTCCAGACATTGTCAAACGACTAACGAAGACAAAAGGCAGTAAAAAATATGATCATCCTCACTTTCTATGGCTCGCATATCCCAGATCGCATTAACATTAATCCCACCTCATTTGAGGTGAAACCTTTTGTTGAACGTCCCGTACAGTGTTTCTGTTGTTTTGAGTTTGGTCATGGGAAGAGGAACTGCAACAACCGTTCCCGGTGTGGTAATTGTTCTGCTCTTGACTCACATCTTACTTCTGAGTGTCGGTCAGAGAGTTACTGCTTTTACTGCAGAGATGCTCACCCCTTGCGTTCTCGCCAAAGTAAGATGTACCTACTTGAGCAGGATATCCTCCACTTGGCTAATACTCAATTCATTAGCATAGGTAGTGCCAGATGGCAACTCAACTTCAGGCGACAGAAGGATGGTGGTGTGAAGACATACGCCTCCTCCCTTCGCCCTAAATTGGTTGCAGCACCCTCTCAACCCTCTCAAGAGGCAGCTGCTTTTTGCTCTAGTGAGAACGTTTCTAAGGTTACTCTACATAATAGTTTCTCTGTCTTGGAAACTTTATCAGACACTCATTCTGGTAACCCTTCAACTGATGACAATTCTCAGACTTTAGCTAAAGGTGTCCATGTGGTAGAGGTTCACGCTGCCACACGCTCTCCCAAAAGGAAACTTAAGTCACCTAAACTGCCACCGAGATGCCTTCGTGGTTCCTCTGAGGCACTTGACTCTATAGATGTTCCATCTTGTGAGGCAACCATCTCTGTGGACTCATCCATAGTTTCCTCCCAATTTCACCAGAAGCGTTCTCCGTTCTCGTGGCTCTGATGAATCTCTTGATTCAACAGAAGTTCCTCCTCGCAAGCTTCCTTCGGGATCATAAGAGGGGCGTGAAGTTAATGTGGATGCCACGGATGTTGTGACTTCAAAAGATTCAGTTTATCTTCCGCTTGAGAAGCGGAGTGATTCTACCACCTGTATTATGGATGTTGATGTATCTGCCTGTGTCAGTGATACCACTGCTGTACAGGACAGAAACAATGTAATTGTTTCAAAGAATATCCCAGCTCATATACCTTCATCTTCTTCTAACATATCAGATGCTTCAGGGACTCGTCTACGGGTCCCAATTACTGCCCCAAGTACTACTCCTCGGGTTCGCTCTTCTTCTAGTGGCCCAGGATTAGACAAATCCTATTGTTTGAGTAAACCCTCAGGTTGAGGTGGTAGTGGGAAGTACCTCCGTGAGGCTTCCCAAAAATCAGTACTAAAGTAACACCGTTCAAGGTCCTTCGGTGGAATTGCTGTGGCTTGCGTGCTTCTTGGGAGGAACTGCGTGTTCTTCTCTCTAGCTTGTCTCCTGCATGTGTTTCTTTCCAAGAGACAATGCTTGGGGACTACATTCCTGCCAGTCCTCCAGCATACTCAGCATTTCATTCCAATTCATTTGAAGGGCAGGGTCATCATGGTGGCTCCACCATCCTAGTTCGCCGAGATATTCCATGCACGAGCCTGGAGCTTGACTCTCCGCTCCAGGCTGTTGTAGTTAAGGTTTTTATGGACCGCCCGTACACTGTGTGCAGTCTATACCTTCCTCCTAGTGTTACAGTTGAGAGGGGTGATCTCAACCATCTTGTACGGGACCTTCCATCTCCCTTTATTTTATTAGGTGATTTTAATGGTCGTCATCCTCTGTGGGGTGACAGTTCGGTCAACCCCAGGGGTGTTTTATTGGCTTCTTTTATTGAGGATGAGGGATTAGGGGTTTTAAATACGGGAAATGTGACACATTTTAATAGCCCTACTGGGACTTTTACCGCCATTGACATTTCCCTTTGCTCACCCAGTGCTCTGTTGGATTTTACTTGGAGAGTGTTGCCTGACTTATATGGCAGTGACCATTTCCCTATACTTTTAGAAGGTAACAGGTACGAACCACAGTCTTGTCTTCTTAGGTGGAAATTAGAGAAGGCTGACTGGCAGTTTTTTAGAGAGCTAACTTCTTCGGTCTCTTTTGTAGCCGATTTCGGTAGCTCTGACGAGGCTGTAACATATTTCACTGATATGCTCCACTCTGCTGCTCTCAACTCTATCCCTAGAACTCCTGGCTACTTTCCCAAACGTCCTGTCCCTTGGTGGTCACCAGTCTGCACCACTGCTGTGCGGGAGAAGCGCGCTGCTTTCTCTTTCCTTCGTCGCAATCGTGGGGACCCAACTCTTTTAGAGGACTTCCGACGGGCAAGGGCTCGGGCTAGATGAGTTTTAAAAGAGGCCCGACGTGCATCTTGGAAGGCCTATGTGTCTTCAATTAATATTAAAACTCCACTCACCCAAATGTTCAGGAGAGTCCGTAAAATGGCGGAGGAGTTTTCTCCTAGTTCTCCACCTGTACTTAAGGTCAATGGAATTAAGATCATGGATGGTTCGATAGTAGCCAATACCATGGCGGAGGCTTTTGCAAAGGTCTCCAGCCGTGACTCTCGACCTCTGGCTGTCAGGCATGAGTTAAGAGCCAAGGAGCATACTGTCTTGGATTTCTCAGGGAACGAGAATGAAAGTTATAACCATATATTCACCCTGAGAGACCTGCATTCTGCTCTCTTTCTCTCTCTGTGGCGACACTTCTCCTGGGCCAGACAACATCCCATAAGCAATGTTACGACACTTGGGTGAGGAGGCGATCTCCTTTTTTTTAGCTTTATATAACAGAATCTGGCTGGAGGGTGTCTTCCCTTCTGGGTGGAGGGTTGCTACCATCCTTCCTTTTCTCAAGCCGGGCAAGGATTCTGGTGTTGTCCTCAATTATCGACCAATTGCCTTGACCTCCTGTCTCTGTAAATTATTTGAAAAGATGGTGAATGTTAGACTGGTATACTTCTTGGAACAGGGTGATTTTCTGTCTCCGTCCCAGTCTGGCTTTCGTAAACACCGTTCCACTACAGATGCTCTGGTCAGGTTGGAAGCTGTTTCATGTGAGGCCTTTGCACGACATCAACACCTTGTCTGTGTATTCTTTGATTTAGAGAAAGCCTATGACACTACATGGCAATATGGCATCCTACAGCAACTCCATTTATATGGCCTGCAGGGTCGCCTTCCTTGCTTTCTTAAGGAGTTTCTCAGTGGTCGCAGTTTTTCTGTGAGGGTTGATACAACCCACTCAGCATCTGTTGCACAGAAGGAGGGCGTCCCCCAGGGAAGCGTCCTCAGTGTCACATTGTTTACAGTAGCAATTAATGCCATTGCCTCATCCCTTCCAGACGGTATAGCTAACTCAATGTACGTTGACGACCTAGCAGTCTGGTTTGCTGCTTCCCGTATGTCAGTGGCGGAGCGGCGCATGTAGCTTGCCCTTGACAGGGGGTCACGTTGGACTGGTTCTCATGGGTTTCGATTTTCTCCTTTCAAGACAGTTGCTATGCAATTCTGCCGCATCCGAGGCGTCCACCCAGATCCGGACTTATTTATGTATGGTCATCGGATTCGATGTGTCGAGGAGACTCGCTTTTTGGGTCTCCTTTTTGAAAAACGTTTGACTTGGGTTCCCCACTTACGTACACTTAAGGTCTCTTGCCTCAAGGCTCTTAACCTGTTGAGGGTCCTGAGCCATACATCCTGGGGGGCTGATCGGGCCACCCTCCTCCGCCTATACCATGTTCTTATTAGGTCAAAACTCGACTATGAGTGTGAGGTGTACTCTTCTGCCACTGATGCCCATCTCAGAGTTTTAGACCCTGTTCATCATGCTGGAGTACGTCTGGCGACCGGAGCCTCAGACTCCTGGTGGACGCTAATGAGCCACCTCTTGATCTCCGTCGCCAGTCCTTGATGGTTCGTTGTTGGCATCGATTACATCGACTTCCTGACTCCTTACCTTGCTTGGCGGTGTCATCTGATATCATGTCTCAGTACTACCTTTTACATTATCGTGCACCATGGCCCTTTGGCTTCCGGGTCAGGAAGGCTATGGAGGAGATGGGCATAGATGACTTCCAGATTTGTCCTGTGAGGGTCCCCACGGTGGCTCCATGGCTTCTTCCAGAAGTTTTCCCATACACCTGCTTTACAGACAAGAAGGAATCTCTTCCTCCTCCAGTGGCTCGTTCCCTCTTTTTAGAACATGCCTTCACTCACAGGGAGTCCCTCCCTGTGTACACTGATGGAGTTGGTTTTGGAGTTGTCTTTCCTGACTTTTGCCGTGGAGGCAGGCTCCCTTCTGTCATGTCCATTTTTACTGCTGAGCTCTCGGCCATTTTATATGCCCTCCAAGTAATTTTTACTCTCCCTCAGCCTTCGTTTACTATTTTTAGCTATTCCTGTAGTGCCTTGCAGGCCTTGTGCAATTTTAACTCTTCCCATCCCCTGGTGTTGGCCATTCTTGAGTGGCTTGTCCTCCTGGGTCGTCATGGCCGCAAAGTCACTTTTTGTTGGGTCCTGGCCCATGTGGGTGTCGATGGGAATGAGCGGGCTGACGCCCTGGCTAAGGCTGAGGTCTCCAATTCCCGGCCTCCTGCCAGGCGTCATCCTGTTCCTGCAGTGGACCTTCGACCCTACATAGATGCTACCGTTCGTTCCTGCTGGCAGGAAAGATGGGACGCCGTCGGTGCTAACAAGCTCCGCAACATTCGCCAGCGCCTTGGTTTGTGGAGCTACAGTGGCCTGTTCCACCGGTGGGAGACGGCTCTTGTCCGTCTCCGCATTGGCCACACATTATTAACTCATGGCTTTTTAATGGAGAAGGCTCACCTTCCCTACTGTGATGATTGTCTGGTCCCTTTGACAGTACAGCATCTTATTGTCGAGTGTCCCAGCCTTTGGGACCTTCGTCGTAGGCACCTCTCCGAGTACCGGAAGGGTGATGGTTCTTACAGTCTCTCCCAGGTGCTTGGGGAGGAGGCTTGTAGTGTGGGAGGGAACACCCTCTCCTATGTGGAGGAGGCTGGCCTTCTCCACAAATTGTGAATTTTATTGTATTTATGGCTATTAATTTTTCGGTAGTTAAAGTTTAATGTTTCTTTCGTTAATATTTCAATTCTTTTACATATCTAACTTAAGTAGGTTATTTCATTAATATATGATTTTTTGGAAGACGTGGGTTTTATTCATGCTGCTTCTCCCTTTCGAGGTAGTGAAAATTATTTAATCTTTGTACATATTTTATTAATGATGTAGATGACCTTTTTATGTTGGGTGGTATATGACCATTGTTGTTGCGCCGCCAGATGCCTAATGGCATCAATAAATCAATCAATCAATCAATCCTCAAATGTAAGTAGTTCAGGCAACTACGACCAACGTTTTCTCTATCACAAACGTATGGCTGAACTACAAGAGATAGACTTTGCCACAGAAGACGTAGACTACCCATACAACCGGGAGTTTACGATAGACGAACTTCTCCTTGCCCTAAGATCCTGTAAAGACACCAGTCCTGGACCTGACACCATTACGTACAGTATGATCCGGCATCTTGGCCAGGATAACCTGGTCAAGTTGCTAGCAGTGTATAATGAAATTTGGGAATCCAACACCTTCCAAAACTCATGGTACTTTGCGTGGGTCATACCGATTCCTAAACAGTCTCGTCGTCTTGTGAATACCAGTTCATTTCGACCTAATGCGTTGACTTCTTGCCTCTGTAAAGTCATGGAAAGAATGATAAATAATAGGCTCCTTTTTGTTTTAGAAGTGAAGCGTTTATTGAGTGATCGACAGTGTGGCTTCCGGAGACACCGGAGCACAGTTGATCACTTGATGAACCTGGAACATTGCATTTCAAAGGCATTTGTCAATAAAGAATTCATGGTAGGGGTGTTCTTGGACATCCATAAATCCTATGACATAACATGGCGACACGGTATTCTGATGAAGCTTCACAGTTATGGTTTAAGAGGTAATTTGCCCATTTTCATCAACAACTTTTTGCGTGACAGTGCCTTTTCTGTCACCCTTCCCTGTAATGTAACATCGGACATTTTTGTCCAAGAGAACGGGGTGCCACAGGGAAGCGTGCTTAGTCCTACACTTTTTAACATCATGATCAATGATATTCTGTCATCTGCTCTAGTCCCCAGGAATCTTAAATACTCGTTGTATGCTGACGATTGTGCAATGTGGCACTTGTCACGTAATGCACAGTTTTCAGTAGGACGGATTCAAGCAGCGCTTGATTCTGTCCACCAATGGGCCTTACAGTGGGGCTTTAAGTTTTCCGCTGCTAAGTGTACCGGAGTAATTTTTAGTAAACGTAGAATACTTCAAACTAACGTAAAGTTAGATGGCCAACCGGTACCATTTCACAATTCTGTTAAATTTTTAGAAATCCATTTTGACCAAAGATTAAATTTTACACATCATGTTAATAATTTGCTTGTTCGTTGTGAAAAACCTTTAAATGTCCTTAAGTACCTATCAGGTACCACATGGGGAGCCGACAGAAAATAATTATTAATGGTGTATAAGACCCTTATTCGTACAAAGCTAGACTATGGCTCACAGGTGTATGGGTCGGCATCAGATACAACACTAGGGAGATTGGATGTGTACCAGAATAAATGTTTACGTGTGTGTTTAGGAGCTCTGGAGTGTACACGGGTAGCTAGGATGGAGTTGGAGGCGAACATACCTCCTCTCCGACTTCAACGGGATCAACTCGCAATCAACACTGCTATGTCTACGATCCGGAAGTCGGAGATCGGGAACGTGGCCAGTACCACCCTTCAACAACACCACGGAAGACGGAGGCCACTGGCAGTACGCCTCCACCAGCGAGCATAACAACTACATATAGACCTCAGGGATTGCGACAATTTCATCACCAACAAGATACCACCGTGGGAGACACCCAACTTCGGAGTCAACACATCGTGGTTACCATCATCAAAGGAAAAGGCGCCGGAGTTGGAGATACACCACCTGTTTGGTGGTATCATCCGCAGTCACCTGGGGTCTCACCAAGTGTACACTGACGGCTCCAAGTCAGATGAAAGTGTGGGTGCGAGTTTATGGTCGAGTGAATGTGATATTAGGTACAGATTGCCGATACATACATCTGTGTTTACAGCTGAACTGTTTGCAATAGACAAAGCCATAGACTATGCACTAAATTCTCGTCATAATTCAATAGTAATTTTCTCAGACTCCAAGTCAGCCCTTCAGGCAATTAACTCATGTCAAACTATTGCTAATGAAATCCAGGGTCGCATCATTAATAAGTTGCTCATATGCAACAATTCCTTCACTCTGATCTGGGTGCCCGGGCATTGTCGTATCTATGGCAGACTTACTTGCGAAATCGGCTGTAGAACTCGAGGAGACTTGGGACGTCCCTCCTGATCTACAGTCGTGTCCATCCCTCGGAAATCAATCAATTAATCTTCTGTGGCAAAGTCAGTGGACCAGACATAATATCAACACCATCAAGCCTCAACTGGGTGATTGGGCCACTGCCAACCGGCCCAATAGATTAGAAGAACGAATCCTGGCAAGAATAAGAGCAAACTGCACCAGGATAACTCATCTAGAACCATATATAGACAAACGTTTTCCACCGCATTGTAACACCTTCAATGCGGTGTTATCTATCAGTTATATTATCCTGCATTGTTGGCGATTTGTGGGGGAACGTGCTTCCCTCATAAGTTGCTGTGATACAGTCAAAGTCCCCTTCACACTCTCGGCTCTCTTACTAACGCTTTTAGTGCCCGTGTCGCACTGTTTTTCGGGAATAACTAAAGGTTGGATCAGTATGATGTTTTGCCACGGGTTATTTCACACCTTCCGCTAATTTTTGCCACTATAATGGATTACTAAAAGTGAATAATTAAGGCACTTGTCCCCGAGAAATGCGTCATTTTTATGAAATTTAACACTGGGATACGAACGATCATAGTGTGACGTATATACCACGTCAGTCCACAGGCTCCACCCATCCCCTTCTTTCTCTCCCCCACCCTACTCTCTTTCTCTCTCTCTGGTCTCGAAACTTTGTTCGAAAATACAACACGGTCACAAGCTTTAGTCCTAAAAATATGTATATGTATATAATGCTAGCAGTCATCATGTTTTAATATTATTGTTATCACTTATTATCATATAGTGATACATAACAGCGAGGATATATATATGGTAGAGTTGTAAACGATAACGCCAGTGCATAACGGGATAGCAATGCTTTGTTGGAATTCAGGAGTGGTGTGTTTCATTCGTGTGAAATTGGTACACATGGACGAAGTGCTTTACACACAGTCAGATGCTGTGTGAGAGCCAACCGTGTCCGTCATGACGAAGATGTTACCTTGTCCTCGTGGCTGTAGGAACGCTTTTGTCATGCGGCTGTACTCTATGTACAGTTGCACACATATGACTCGAGGCCACCTCATCCACCAATATGCTGGTGTTGTATCTGGTAACAGTGGCAGCTATGAATTGAACCGAAATTCAGTCGTCTGCTCGGGCGAAACAAACCCAATTATAATTTGTCAATATGCAGGTTTAACTGTTCTCTAATAAATATTATGTTAGTAAACGTATTATATTGATAATGAGTAGCATTGATTCCCGAAAAACAGTGCGACACGGGCCCTGAAAGCGTTAGTAGGTGATGGGGATGGTTGTGTGACTGATAAATTGATGACTTTCTTGAGGGAGACCGAACTGATCAGAGTGATGTGACTGTTTATTACTATTGTTGTTTCCATTTTGTATATATTTTGTGCATTTATTGATATTATATGTGTTGTATATATTGTATAATTATGATGTAATAGCTAGGTTTAGCGATTGACTAAGATAGGTTTAGCGATTTGTCTATCTAGATTTAGCTATTGGTTTGAATAGGTATTAGTCTAGTTAGCTATTGGTTGAGTAGGTACATAAAGTAGTTTATTAGCTAGGATGTAAAATTAAGGAACATATTATTTGTATAAAATTACAAAAAAACAATTAGTATATAAGTTTAGTTTTAAGATTAATTGTAATAATAATTATAATATATGCATAAAATAATATGCAAAAAGTTAAAATTAAAAGTAATAATAAAAAAATAATCATAATAAAACAAATTCTGTTTTCTGATCATAGGACTTCCCCAGCTGTTCCCAAATTTCAAACTCAGGTTATTTCAATTCTTACTGTGGCAGGGTAATGGACACTACTTTTGTGGAAAATAGTACAGCCACAATCAAATATCCACCGACACTTTCCTTCCATCGTAGTAAAATTCTTGGTAATAAAGATCAACACACGAATGATTTTGCAGCACCTCATGAAACTAATTGAAGGGGTTGAGGTGACATAAAGTGTTGTATGATTATCTTTTGATATGATACTGATTTATTTGCACGATGGAAGGAAAGTGTTGGTGGATATTTGATTGTGGCTGTACATTACACACCCATAAGCCAGTAAATAATGAGGGCTTATTCTATACATACTAATGGTAAACAGTATAATACACACGCATAACAACAGTGTAGAACGAGGGAATGCTGTATCAGGATAAAAAAAAAAAAAAAAAAAAAAAAAAAATATATATATATATATATATATATGTATATATATATATATATATATATATATATATATATATATATATATATATATATATATATATATATATATATATATATATATATATATATATATATATATATATATATATATATATATATATATATATATATATATATATATATGCCTCACTTATCCACCATCTAAGGGAAGATTTAAGAAAAACTGTAAGATCCGTTAAAAATATAAATAAAAAACTCATTAATGCAGAACAAGCCATTTCTTTCAACCTCGTTTGTTTAAAAAATAGATATATAAAGAGAGAGAGAGAGAGAGAGAGAGAGAGAGAGAGAGAGAGAGAGAGAGAGAGATAGAATAACACCCGTTAAATCTTCACAGTTATTACTCTAATGAAACTCGTAGTCCACATGTATGTTTAAAAGAAATAGATATAATAACTCTCCTACTGTAATGGGTTATGAAAAAATGTTTTTTTCATGCTATCAGTATGGATTCCCAGATTCATGACCCAGGATTAATCTGTCGGCACACACACACACACACACATTAGCACGCAATCAATCAGTGCAGGGAAGCAAGTGTTTGCGAATATTATTCAGGATATTATATTATTCATTTTATTGATTTGTTGTATTTATGTATTATAATTATTTTTGAGAGGGGGGTATGTATTGTTGAGGGATGCTGATGATTCCTTCAAACTATGCCATTAACAGAATCCCTCAGCATGTAGGTTTTATTTCATGGTATCGTGTGCAGGAATCAGTCAAATCCAATAGCCAACAATACAAATAACCAGAGAGAGAGAGAGAGAGAGAGAGAGAGAGAGAGAGAGAGAGAGAGAGAGAGTTACATAGAGTTACATAGAGTTACATAGACCACAACAGACCTTACGGTCCAAACGAGGTGACCTGATTAGAAGGTTACTGGTAGAGAATGAATTACTCCCCAGTGATAGTCGTAGGTAAGGATAGCAAAGTAGAAGGCTCTCTCCCCACCCTCCACTCCCTCCGGCCTGAGCCGTACAGGAAATAAAGTCAGGAATGGGAACCTTGTGGGGTTGGCAGAAATACTCCACAAGGAAATTTTTTTATAGGAAAGATAGAAAGTAGGTGAAATTTGGCTAACTTGCCACCTGTAATGGGCAAAAATTATTCATTAGTAAACATTGTAAGTCGGGGATTAGACGCAAGGTGTTTATCTAAGCGACATTTGAAGCTGTCTACGGTGTTACAGTCAATTACGTTACGGGGAAGCCCATTCCATAAGTTGACGACTCGGTTAAAAAAAAATTCTTTGATTCGTGCGAGTTAAGGGGGAGATTTTGTGTTAGTTACATAGAGTTACATAGATACACAGACCACAACAGACCTTACGGTCCAAACGAGGTGACCTGATTAGAAGGTTACTGGTAGAGAATGAATTACTCCCCAGTGATAGTCGTAGGTAAGGATAGCAAAGTAAAAGGCTCTCTCCCCACCCTCCACTCCCTCCGGCCTGGGCCGTACAGGAAATAAAGTCAGGAATGGGAACCTTGTGGGGTTGGCAGAAATACTCCACAAGGAAATTTTTTATAGGAAAGATAGAAAGTAGGTGAAATTTGGCTAACTTGCCACCTGTAATGGGCAAAAATTATTCATTAGTAAACATTGTAAGTCGGGGATTAGACGCAAGGTGTTTATCTAAGCGACGTTTGAAGCTGTCTACGGTGTTACAGTCAATTACGTTACGGGGAAGCCCATTCCATAAGTTGACGACTCGGTTAAAAAAGAAATTCTTTGATTCGTGCGAATTAAAAGATTTGCCTATGATTTTGCAGCCGTTTCCTCTCGTGTAGTTTGATCGATCAATCGTGAAATATTTGTTGCAGTCCATATTATCAATGCCTTTGATTATTTTAAATACCTGGATTAAGTCACCTCTCAGTCTACGTTTTGTCAATGGGAATAGATTTAATTCTCTTAGCCGCTCATCGTACGTTTTATTTCTCAGACTTGGTATCATTTTAGTAACTCTACGTTGGACTCGTTCCAATTTTGCTATATCTTTCTGGTAATACGGGCACCAGGCTTGAACACAATACTCCATAAGGGGACGGACCAAGGAATTATACAAAGTGAGGATTGTGTCTTTAGATTTATACTCGAATGCTCTGCCGATAAAGCCGATAGTTTTATTTGCTTTCTTAATTACTTCCGTACACTGCTGACTGGGTTTTAGGTTACTTGATACTGTTACCCCTAAGTCTGTCTCTCGATCCACGCTTTTAAGTTGCTTACCATTTAACGAGTAGTTTGCTGCTACGTTATGATGTCCGATGTGGAGCACTTTACATTTATCTGAATTGAAGGACATTTGCCAAGTTTTCGCCCAATTTGACAATTTATCGAGATTATCTTGCATTTCTTTAGTCTGTGCGTTAGTGAGTACTGTATTTGCAATTTTAGTGTCATCGGCAAACTTCGATATTATGCATGAGAGGCCTTCGTCTATGTCGTTTATGTAAACTAGGAATAGGATTGGCCCTAAAACTGACCCCTGTGGAGCAACTGCATCCTCCAAACTATTCCAAGCAACAGAACACCATTATTTTTATTCATATGGTCCTGTTTCCTGGCATACTTTGGAGGAATCAAGGCACTCCAATGTAACAAAAAAAAATTTCCCCCTTAAAAGATTTGCCTATGATTTTGCAGCCGTTTCCTCTCGTTAGTTTGATTGATCAATAGTGAAATATTTGTTGCAGTCCATATTATCAATGCCTTTGATTATTTTAAATACCTGGATTAAGTCACCTCTCAGTCTACGTTGTGTCAATGGGAATAGATTTAATTCGCTTAGCCGCTTATCGTACGTTTTATTTCTCAGACTTGGTATCATTTTAGTAACTCTACGTTGGACTCTTTCCAATTTTGCTATATCTTTCTGGTAATACGGGCACCAGGCTTGAACACAATACTCCATAAGGGGACGGACCAAGGAATTATACAAAGTGATGATTGTGTCTTTAGATTTATACTCGAATGCTCGGCCGATAAAGCCGATAGTTTTATTTGCTTTCTTAATTACTTCCGTACACTGCTGACTGGGTTTTAGGTTACTTGATACTGTTACCCCTAAGTCTGTCTCTCGATCCACGCTTTTAAGTTGCTTACCATTTAACGAGTAGTTTGCTGCTACGTTATGATGTCCGATGTGGAGCACTTTACATTTATCTGAATTGAAGGACATTTGCCAAGTTTTCGCCCAATTTGACAATTTATCGAGATTATCTTGCATTTCTTTAGTCTGTGCGTCAGTGAGTATTGTATTTGCAATTTTGGTGTCATCGGCACCAGAGACAGACAGACAGACAGACAGAGAGAGAGAGAGAGAGAGAGAGAGAGAGAGAGAGAGAGAGAGAGAGAGAGAGAGAGAGAGAGAGAGAGAGAGAGAGAGAGAGAGTTACAAGGAGTTACAAGGAAAGGAAGTACCCTAGGGGACCTTACGATCCATACAAAGAGGGTACCTGTGGGTTTAGTTGCGCAAGTAGGCGACCGTCCTCGAATGTGTCATGTGAAACCATCAAGGAACACTCGCACAACGGCTTAAACACCTAGACGGTGGTTTAAGGCTTTGTCTAATCTGGACTTGAACTGATCCACAGAGTTGCTGTTGACCACATCAGCAGGAAGCGCATTCCAAGTACCGCAGATGCTGTATGTAAAGAACTTACCACACAGATCACGGTTGTATCGCTTTAGTTCAAGTTTGTAGCCATGATTCCTGGTTGTGCCCTCACTGAGTTGGAAAATGTCCCTGTAGTCTACATTGTCAAAGCCTCGTAGTATTTTATACACTTCGATAAGCTGACCACGCAGTCTCCGGGTTTCCAAAGAGAACAGATCGAGTTCTACCAACCGATCTTTATAGCTCTTGTGTCTAAGAGAGGGTATAAGTTTGGTTGCCCTGGCTTGCACTCGTTCCAATCTAGCGATATCCTTCCGGTAAGAAGGACTCCAAAACTGGACTGCATACTCCAGGTGCGGTCGGACAAGGGAATTGTACAGACAAAGTACTATCTCCTTGTTCCGGTATCCAAACTGTCGCTTTATGTACCCTAACATCCTTTGGGCTTTCTTCTCAGCCTCAATACACTGCTTTGAGAACTTGAGGTCGCTGGTGATAGTTACACCCAAGTCTTTCTCAGTATCAGTGCTTACGAGAGCATTGCCCTTAAGGTTATACTCTGTTCGGGGGTTTCTGTGGCCTATATGCATAACTTTGCATTTGTTCACGTTAAATGGCATTTGCCACGTGTCAGACCACTCCCCGATCTTCCTAAGATCTCTTGTAAGCGGGTAGTATTTCCTTCTTTCGCGACATTCATACCAAGCTTAGTATCATCGGCGAATTTGGAAATCTTGGCAACCATGTCACCATCCACGTCATTAACATAGATGATAAACAGTAGTGGTCCCAGAACAGAACCTTGGGGAACACCGCTAGTAACGGGCACCCACTCTGAAGCCTGTCCATTCACTACCACCCGCTGCCGTCTGTCACTTAGCCAGTTCTCTATCCAATTTGCCACATTTCCGTCTATGCCCAGTGCACGCACTTTCCGAAGGAGGCGGCGGTGGGGTACCTTATCAAAGGCTTTCTGAAAGTCTAAGTAGACAACATCGACCGCTTTATCCCGATCATGCTCACTGAAACAAAATGGAAGAATTCGACCAGATTTGTGAGGCATGACCGGTGCTGCCGGAACCCATGCTGGGAACCCCTCAGTAGCAAATTTGATTCTAAGTGTGCTGTTATTTTTGTCCACCATGATGCTCTCCATGAGTTTACAGACTATCGAGGTTAAACTGATGGGTCTGTAGTTTGACGGTTGGCTAGCATCTCCCTTCTTGAAGATAGGAGTCACCTCTGCCTCACGCCAGTCTCTAGGAACGCATCCAGTCTGGATTACCCTGTTGAAGACCATGCACAGGTGCCGTGATACTTCACCATGCACTTCTTTCAACACTCTAGGTAAGAACCCATCCGGACCGGGAGACTTGTTTGCTTTTAATTCGATTATTTTTCTCTCGATTTCTTCTTGGGTGAAGACCATTGACTCCAACTTCTCACTGAAGGAGTCCAAAGGTTCGGGAATGGGACCACTCTCCTCAGAGAACACTGAAGAGAAATACTCATTTAAGAGGTTAGCATTTTCTGCATCAGAGTGCATCAATGCTCCATCCTCATTCACCAAGG